>CM055826.1:7575398-7792898 GCA_029582265.1 Zoroaster sp. YZ-2022
TTTTCAAATGTAGCCCGTCCCAAAAATAGGTGAGACCTATTAGATGGGTCCATAGCCTAAAATGATATTTGGCCCATTCTGAGCCCCCATGCTATTCCCATGCGCTTACGGTGTCACATGGGAACCAGTCTAACCAAGACCAACGCTGCAGCCATTTCAAATCTGTAACCAAGTCGTCGTAGGTAAATGTATTTACTAGAGCCGTTTTACTACCAAAGTCATTCAAACCTTGTCATGTTAAAGAAAAATATAAGAAGTGTACTACTTACAAGTTTAAAAAATTTAGAAAATTCTATGGGAATATTTTAAATTGAACTATTCGCGGAAGCATATTTTCTAAACCGCTGGGCCCGATTTGCAAGCAAAAATATAAGGAAATATATGGAAAAACCTCGACAGAGCATCGATGGATTTTAAGGGACGTCTAGGATTGGCGAAGAAAAGCTGACGGTGACTCCGACAGTTCAGAAGTGAGCTGTCAAAACGCCGTCACGCAGTAGACCAAGCAGATTTCCCTGGAAAGCGGCGAGACCCGGATGGCAACTGTGTCGCATTTTAAGTCAAAACTTAAAAAGTATCCATCTGTTTTCATTTTTTGGGGGGGGGGGGGGGGAATGAAGAGACACTATATATATATGCCGATTCGCAAGCATCATATTCATTGGTGATTTATTTATTAAAAACTAGTTTAATAAATTTCATTGTAATTATTTTCGTTCGCGCTCTTTGCGTACGTGCTGGTTATTCAACAGATCCTATGACGTCACTAAAGTGCGTAATTACAACTTTGTTCACTGAAATACCAGTATCTTCTCTTGACATCCGTTTTCTGAATGCTACTGTGGTATACAACAGCATACCTACAAACCACCACCTTTCCAATTTGGATTTTAGGGTAAAGGTCATCGAAGGACTTTCATCCACATGGAAGTACAGCCACGTACAGCATGCAAGCCAACTTCCATGTGGTTCCAGGCCTTTTTCACGTCAACACTATCCTGGAAAAAATGTCAGCAGCAAAAAACGTGACTGTGTTGTTTGCAGTAGTAGGGCAAAGAGAACACAAACGCGTATAGTCTGTGGGCTGGAGGGGTCTACCGTGCACCCCCCATAACCCACCGCCACCGATATTTGTGTGTTCCTTTGGATGTCCTAAACACGAAAAAATATGTTAATGTGGTGACTTCACCACCACGGCCTTAAATGTCATCAACATCAGCAAAAGGGAAAATTGTGTGATATTGTAATGAAATTTCTATTCTATACCAATGAAAACAACACTTGTGTCAGTCATGGCCACGAATCTACACGTCCTCCCACGGCCTTATCACTCACACTCGCGTATCGTACGCCGATAAACAACTACAATAAGGCGGAGATATGCGAACGTGAGAAATTAAATACATGTACAGGTTAAACAATTATATTAAAAATCCTATTTTAATACAAAGTTATATCAAAACTTAATAAAACTCAGTAAACTTGTAATGTATGAAGGACTATTTGAGTTCGGCGTATTTGCACCTCAGTGACGGTGACAAGATGAAGTGCTACGTGGAGCATTAAAGGGGTGCATTATTTTAAAGGCGACATAAATGTACAACAACCCAAATCTCTACATTAACATTGAAAATTTTGGGTTGCACTATCTGTTCTGACCCACTATTGTTTACCCGTATAATGAGCTTATGCTGATAATTCTTAGCACTAAGGGTGGAAGAAGATCAAACATATCGCCATTACTCCATCATGTCTTCACCTGTTATCATGTAACTTGGTACAATTAATGTTCAGTCATATGTCGTCATGATGACGTCATCGGTTCTCGTGAAAACGACCGGTAGAGGGCGCTATAATTGTACGTATTTTATGCATATTTTAATTATTGGGATTTTCAGAAAATATCTCATTATAAATCATTTAGTTTTTATTGTTGCCACCAAGAACAAAAAAATAATTAATTTATGTCTTAAATGGGTTTGTCTATGTCTAATGTAACCACAAAAATGTGTTAACTTAGAATTGTTTTGGATTTTCTATCTCTGGGGGCACTTTTTTAGCCCCCATGGTTATTAAGCTTAGTTGGACGTCCATATCACTTCATATTGAATAATCCTTTATTTCTCAAACATGCTTTGACCGACATTAATCAAACTTGGCACAATAAATGTTCATTCACATATCGTCAAGATGATATCATTGGTTGTCATGGAAACTACCTCTAGAGGTCGCTGTACTTGGATGCATATTATGCACACATGTATTAATGGATACAATTATTTCTTATTTTTTAGCCATTGTAGTACACTAGGTATCACTATGGGGATAAAGTATCATTAAGTTTTACTTCACAAGGATGTGTCAAATGTCAAACGAAAGATAAATTTGAAAATATTTTATTAAGGGGTCTCTGGAGCTCATTGTTTAAGCCCCTATCGTGTCAAATTCAACCGGGAATTCTTAGCATTTGGGGTGGGAGGGGATTACACAAACCTCCATTACTCAGGCATGCTTTGACTTACATTAATAAAACTTGACACATTAAATGTTAATGTATGTCTTCAGGATGACGTCATTGATTGCCATATAAACTACCTCTAAAGGGCGTTGTATTTGGATGAAGACTATGCGCAACTGAATAAATGGTTAAAGTATTTCTTATTTTTAGCTATTGTAGTACACTATAGGGATAATGTATTATTGTTTTAACTGGATATGATATGTTAACTCTAGTGTAAGAAAACAAAGGATTAATTTGAAAAAAGGTTACGTTGTCTCTGGAGATCAATGTTAACGCCCCTATCAGCCCCTTGTTCAGCCAAGAATCTTTATCACATGGGGTGGGAGGATTAAACAAACCTCTATTACTCCGGCATGCTTTGACTTACATTCATAAAATTTGGTTCATGTAGATGTTGTCAAGATGACATAATTGGTTTTGATGGAAACATCTTTTGTGTTGTACTACATGTTCTGGTTCATTGCTGACCAAGTCCTTGTCTGTAAGAAGAAGCTTCCTGTTTGAGATGGCGAGTCCACCTTTACAAGGAAGCTGCATCCACCTTTTGAAGTAAGCATCATTGCAGACCCAGGTTGTATGGGAGCACCAAATCAATATGTTGGAGTTATGAAACCTTCTGAAAGGGACTCCTGGAAGGATGCAGTATCCTCATAAAGTCAGACAATACAACAGTGTTGGAATATAGGCCAACACTGCAGCACTTGTTCCGCATCCCATCCTGAAATGTGGCTTCCCCTAACATGGGGACTGCTGTGTGATGTATGAGCTAAGGCAGAGCTAAGGCATCTGCCTGTCAACAATTCATCTGCCATCCAAACTCAGTGACACACAATAATAATAATAATAATGTGGACTCTACACGTTTTATTTTCGGGAAGGGTTATCCAATGGAATGTCACTCCGGCCTGCTTTTAGGCACAGGAAATCATCAACCGGCTTGAAAGGGTTCACATGGGTTATATGGTTCTCCAAACATGAATGTATTTCATCCGCAGATGTTCCATTCAAATGCGATCTTAGATTCACTGCTTAGTGGATCGATTCACTGCAGTCTGCCCGTGGGGCTCTGTAGGCTGTATACCTCTTCTAGGGGGTGCGTCAAAGGCGCACCCGGTTACTGTGCATATGGGTATTGTTCCGGCTCCTGTCCACCACAGGAGTATTTTGCTACTGCACCACAGGAAGAGCAGAATTCAGCAGAAATGTAAACAAACTATATTGAAAGTGCATAGGATGGCACTGGCCTCGTAGTTCTGGCCACACAGCACAAGCTGGCACAAGCTGGACAAAACCAGGACAAACTGGCACAGGACGGCACAGTGACGGTACAGGACGACACACGACAGTTACAAACCGGCACTGGTTGGCACCTGGCCGGCACAGTGACGACACAGGACGGCACAAACCGGCACTGGCCGACACTGGTTGAGCACAGGCCAGCACAGGCTGGCACAAACCAATGAAGGTGAACAAACTAATGAAGTAATCTGTTGGTAACACCTATGGATAAAACGAATTAAGGCTCAGGACTTTTTCAAAACTCCTCCGAAAGGATATGGTGATCCCAGGAGTGCCTTGTGCAGCGTCATTGTGTTGTATGGCAAGAACTACATGTAGGAGGGCCAATGTTATCCCACACACTTTCAATATAGTTTCTGTGTACATTTCTTGCTGAATTCTGCTCTTTCTGTGTGGTGCAGTAGCAAACATACCCTGTGGTGGACAGGAGCCTGAACAATACCTTTGCACACAGTAACTGGGTGCCTTCGACCCACCCCAGAATAAGTACCCAGCTTACACAGCCTCGCAGGAAAGCAGTGAATCTGTTGACTAATCAAGGTGATGAATTGAGCACATCTGTAGGTAATGTCTGTGGATAAAATACATTCATGTTTGGAGAGAACCATATAGCCCATGTGAACCCTTTTTCAAGCCGGTTGAATATTTCCTATGCCTAAAACCAGGCCAGAGTGACCTTCCATTGATAAATAACCTTTCCTGAAAATAAAAGGTGTGTCACTGAGTTTGATGGCAGATGAATTGCTGACAGACAGATGCCTTTGGCTCATACATCACAGCAGTCCATACATGTTAGGGGAAGCTACATTTCGGAACAAGTGCCAACACTGTCTGACTTTTGCGAGGTTAATGTATCCTTTCAGGAGTTCCTTTCAGGAAGTTTCATATTGATTTGGTGCCCCATTCAGCCTGGAAAGAGGCTTCCTTGTAAAGATGGACTCACTCATCCCAAACAGGAAGTTCTTCTTACAGACAAAGACCTAATCAGCGATGAACCAGAAGATGTAAAATAACTTAGAAGTTTCCATGGAAACCAATCATCTTGGCAACATACATGAACAGAACATGTGCCAAAATTTTATGAATGTAAGTCAAAGCATGCCGGAGTAATGGAGGTTTGTCTAACCCCTCACACCCCTATAAAGCTAAGGATTATTGGCTCATAAGGACCCAATAGGGGCTTAAACACTGATCTCCAGAGACAACTTAATCCAAGATTTTCAAATTTATCATTTGTTTTTCTTACACTAGAGTTGATATATCATATCCAGTTAAAACTTAATGATACATTATCCCTATAGTGTACTACAATAGCTAAAAATAAGAAATATATTAACCATTTATTCATTTGCGCATAATATTTATCAAAAATACAGCGCCTCTAGAGGTAGTTCTATGGCAACCAATGATGTTATCCTGACAACATATACATTAACATTTAATGTGTCAAGTTTTATTAATGTAAGTCAAAGCATGCTGGAGTAATGGAGGTTTGTGTAATCCCTCCCACCCCAAATGCTAAGGATTCCCGCTGAATTTGACACGATAATGATAAACAATGAGCTCCAGAGACCCCTTAACAAAATATTGTCGAATTTATTTTTCGTTTTTCTTTCCATTACAGATGACACATCCTTGTGAAGTAAAACTTAATGATACTTTATCCCCATAGTGATAACTAGTGTACTACAATGATTAAAAATAATTGTATCCATTAATTCATGTGCGTGTGATATGCATCCAAGTGCAGCGCCCTCTAGAGGTAGTTTCCATGACAACCAATAACATCTTGACGACTTGTGAATGAACTTTTATTGTGCCAAGTTTTATTAATGTAGGCCAAAGCATGTTCCACAAATAAAGGATTATTCAAATGTAGTGAAATGGACGTCCAACTAATCTTAATACCATGGGGCTAAAAAGTGCCTCCAGAGATAGAAAATCCAAAAAACTTCTAAGTTAACACATTTTTATGGTTACATTAGACATAGACAAACCCATTTAAGACATAAATTAATTATTTTTTTGGTTCTCGGTGGCAACAATAAAAACTAAATGATTTATAATGAGATATTTTTCTGAAAATCCCTATAATTAAAATATGCATAATATACGTGCAATTATAGCGCCCTCTACCGGTCGTTTTCACGAGAACCGATGACGTCGTCATGACGACATATGACGGAACATTAATTGTACCAAGTTACATGATAATAGGTGAAGGCATGATGGAGTAATGGCGAGATGTTTGATCTTCTTCCACCCCTAGTGCTAAGAATTATCAGCTCATTATACGGGTAAACAATAGTGGGCCAGAACAGATAGTGCAACCCAAAATGTTCAATGTTAACATCTTTTTTCGTGTTTAGGACATCCAAAGGAACAAAAAAATATCGGTGGCGGTGGGTTATGGGGGGGGGGGGTGCACGGTAGACCCCTCCAGCCCACAGACTAGTATGATCTGTAAACAGTGTAATAAGCCAATGTGTTCCCCGTTTTGAGAATTTTCATACCCAATGATCTGTCTGTGCCCAACTACTTTTGGTTGTATACATGTGATTTCATTTCATCCCCCCCCCCCCCGCTTCAATGATGTGATGCACGCACACCGCAAGCCCAGAATTTCCAACATTGAACCGGGGGGGGGGGGGCTGGGAGGGTTCAAGTCCCGGTTCAGTCTTTTTCTTTGCTCAAACAAAATAGATTAAAAAATGTAGTCAGTTTCATTCTGTATAAGTCACATAATACTTAATAAACCCCAATAATAGTGTTTCGCCATTTTCATGTAGGTCAACATAATTGGTCGTTTATTATAAAGCTGATTTCATGGCTCTGAGAGTAATTCATTATGACTACTATGTTAACAATAGAGAAATTGCCTTGCATTGCATCATCACGTGAGGGCGCTATACAATGAAACTTGCCAAAAGTCCAGTGGTAACCAAGTGGACATTAAGAAAAATTGAGTACGGTACCCAAGGCATAATTGAAAATCGGTCTTGGTACTGTAAGGGTTATGTGAGCTTAAGTTATTAACAGAAATCACTCAATGGTATTTTTGCTATATCATCGTTTATTAAGCTAAAGTATGCAAATATCACAGACTACAGCTAGAGTATACAAAATACTAAAATAATATCAAATGAGGTGTCATCTAGGGTACAACTTCAATCCATCAATGACTGCGTTATGAGGATAGCATAATTTTGTGAAGTCATCAGTGAAACATGTATACAAGCATCACCGAGATATCCAGTTAACATTTTGAGATCTGAGCACCATTTCAAGTAGCTGCTTACTGTACGTCTCAAATAAAAAGACAGACTTAATATAGAAGAAAAGTATGTGACTAACGTAAGCGCATTTCATGAGTAAGGAAGAAGTGTCTCCTTGTGTGTCTCTCATAACTGCATTGCGCAGGTAATTTTATACATTTGCAATAAACCCGAGCACAAAATGGTTTTGGAAGACCAGAGTTCTGTGTTTAGCAGCAACATGAAATTGGGCCCTGGTGCGAAGGAACCTTTACAAACAGTTAAGCTGAAGTAATAAATACAAAATCAGTCATAATTGTTTCATAATGTTATGCCTAATGTTTGATTTAGTTTAGCGTCACTAAAATAAACTTCCATGGCTGTATTAAGTATACGAAAATCACTCAAAAATAATTTTGTTCGTATTTAATCCTTTAATATAAGGTATCATTGAATGTGCCTATTGTAATTACTGGGATTACATCAAAAACCCATTCAATTTATTGATACAAATCTTGTGCACTGTATATACTCGGTACTTTCCGAGGGTCTGGAAAATAAAAAATACCACAAACTATAGTCAAAAAGCTTCTTTCAATTAAATTTGCTTATCATATTTCATTATTATCTAAAAGATTTCACGCTTGTGAAAAGTACATTTGCGAAAAGTGTATTAATACAACATTACGTGCTTTGACAAACGAGTTACCGCGAGTCTGTCATTGACACAAAGTATACAAGAAACGTTCGCTTCTAATTATTTGCATACATCATATTCCATTATATACTAAATGCGGTCGTCGTATTAAGTAAAGTTTACACAAATCATTATTATGTTTGCCTATGGGCCTATATTTGTTGTCATAGCTCACTTTAGGTGTCATCCAAAGAACCTCTTTAAACTTTGAGCATAAATCTTGACTCATTAATATAATTACTCACTACAATGCAAAACTCAAACATCTTTTCTGTTTGCTTTAAATTTGAGCTCAAGAGTACCTAAATAAATAATCCATTTAATATATCTTTATCATGTGCCATCATTTAGATTAATGTGTCATTGAAAGATTCCTTCTAAAAAACATGAAATAAACCTTGCAAAACGAACTAATTAACAATTTTCTAATACCATCATGCTTTATCATTTGACTACACTTTATAAGGTCCCAGGTCAAACTTAACCTGGATTCTGGTCATATTGATACGGAATCCGAGATAAAAATAAATAAATGACCTGGATTAAGTTTGATCAGTTATACCCAGTTTCTGGGTCATTCAGACAGTCAAATTGATTTAGCCCCTGGAACCTTTTCTGGTAAATTTTGACCTGGAGATTTTTTTTCTCCTTAACCTGGGAGCAGGGAATAGGTGATTCCGGAAGGCACTTTTTTTCCTTTTTTTAATTACTGAAAAACCTTTGGGCGAATTCCGCTGAATCTTCATGTAATCCTCAATGAGAACCTCTAGTTTCACATTCCATAGTAACCTTTAACATCGAGTTCAGTTCAGGTCACCCCCCACCGTGGGAAAGTTGGGCATCCAGCCAGAGCCCATTGACTTGTGTACAAATCTCAGCCCATTGAGTTGTGCACAAATCTAAGCCCATTCAGTTGTGTAAACATCTAATCCTTTGATAATTTACCGCCTAGCCAGCCTGGCTGGCCTTATCAAGATAATTTATGAGTAATCCTACTGTAGAATGTGACCAGGGGACCTAGATTCATCTAATTACACAACCAACCAGTGTTTTATGCACAAATCTCAACCCATTCACTTGTACACAATTCTCAACCCATTCACTTGTACACAAATCTCAACCCATTCACTTGTACACAAATTCGATCTACAATAGAAACTATCAGAAAAATTACTAATGAATATATATCAATACACATTTCATAGAATATACCTTTAAATACTGTTTAAAAAAATTAAACGAGCTAAAGTATAAATCAATGACAATTTCCCTTTCATTGGTACTTTATCATAGAAATAAGGCGTTGGCAAAAGTACATTGTCTACTATAGAAAAAAAAACAATATACAAGAATTCTATGTGAAAGACTTCTGATAATATATATTTGCCTTTATTTGCTTTTGCTGGTGCATCTTCTAATTGGACCGTGATTTTTGTCTACTACATGCACTTGTATCAGTACTAATTGTTTGTATTTTGTAATTTTACCCTTCATTTGGTAATTCACTGGACCAGAATTCTGGGTTATACGCCAATCCCTATATTTATGTTTGCTGTCAAAATTTAAAACTATTACATGTTTCAGTATTTACTTCTGATTTACTATGATTTCATCAAAGTACCAACTTGTACATGTTCCAACTCAAGTTACTACACAATAACTCATTAATATAATTCGATTATATATCATGTTTCTTAAATACTCATTACTCTTATTTGCTTTAATATTTATGTCTCATTCATAATGTCATCGAAAGTACCAGTACTTATAGTTATGTAAAAATTACCGTACTCTTTAATATAAAGTTGCTTACTTGTTTATCGTTGGTCACTGACTATAATGAATGTATCGCATCTATCTATATTTTGCATTATTTTTTGTTTTCTGTGTTTCTGGTATTACAAGCAGACTAAAACGCATATGTAAGTGTACTATTGTTATTTTCAAAAATAAAGTTACTTATTCCTATAATAATTCTTACATCGACTTATATAGCATTGCAAGAATGTATCAAATGTGGGAAATTCCTATTAGCACATAGTGTACCAGAAATTATTCAAATAAAATACATGAAAGGCGTAGTATTACAAAAGACGCGCATTGGATTTAATCACGCAAGATGTAAAATACAAAATATCACTTTTCAACTTGTTTGCATTTTCCAACTTCCAAGCCTCAAACACGTGATTCAGCAATATTAACCTATGTCTTTGTGAATTTACCGAAAACAACCATATCCCCAGGTACAAAGCCTTTCTGCATGTCAATGAAGTTCTTTGCCGGAAACAGCAAATTATTCAGGGCAAACAGGGACACAGATTTGAATGGCTGGTTGAAAATGTTGACGAGCTTCCCTGGGACAGCCTTCTTTAAATTATCGAGGAATGTCTTTTGCAGCTCTCTGTCATTACACTCGCATACTCCTGCCGGAGGTTCTAGGTTACCCGTAAGGTTTACTTTGGACGTGACGGCGTGTATTTCAACCAACTGGTTCTGACCAGTTCCAGAAACACTGAGCGGCAGGTTTGAACTCATTTGTATATTGACGTTCAAAGAATGATCATGGTAATCGATGCTTGACCACCCGGTACAACCAACCAGCCCGCAAATGTTAAACCTTGAACCGTACTTGAAGTCATACGCCCTCTCCCTAACATCATAGATCATCTTGACATCCCAACGTGATGCCGTATCGCCAGACACAAATTTCATGCCAGTGAGATCCACAACTGCTGTATTGTTGTCGACCTTGACGTAAGACTCGATCTCGGTGGTACCTTGGAATTGTACTATTACTGCTCGTGTTACTTCTTGACGTTGCGAAACTCTTGTCTCGGGATACGGAGCCGACACAGAACCAGCATTTGCTTTTAAAGACCATGCTTTGTCTTTGTTGCCATCGTTAGCCGCCTCAGTTAATTCAAAGGCGAGACCAATTCCGCCATTATCAAGAGAGGTACGTAGCACATTCTGAAAGAAGATCTTTGAACTGATGATCAGGGAGTTCTCATAAATTGATGGGATCGGCTCTTCCAAATTAAGTAAAGTAGTTGACTGAAGCCTTCCGGTAGTGGCTATAAATAGCTGTAAGAGGTCACGGTTGCTGGGGGTATGGCAGACATTGAATTTGAAGTCGGTAGGTGTCAAAGATTCCAGTACTGATATTCTCTTAAAATCAAGAGTTCCAAAATTGTAGACTTCGTAACCATCCTTCAGACTGGTGAAGTAATCCGTCAAAACACTGCGAAGGGTTGGATTTGGGACATCACCACCAAAACGATGGGCCGAGAAGGCACCCTCGTTAAGTTTAATAGAGATGTTGTGCTGGGATGAGACCGAACCGGGAAAGATACCCAATAGAACATCACCCTGAATGTATGACTTATTAGTTTCATTCACATCAGCCTTGGAATGAGTCTTCCAGGAACCACGGGTAAAGATGGAATATTCATAGTGACCGGATTTTATTGGTAGGAAGATTTGAGCAGAGTTAGAGTTGTTCAGGAGAAACTGTAGTCTAGGGGCATTGAAAACGAAATAAAATTTGGATCTGGTTGTCACGCCCTCGGATGTCTTGTGCTCGGAAACAATATTTCCCGTTTCCCTCATGAACTTAGGATTTCCGAGTCGGTCGTTGTACTGCCTATACAATTGATCATTCACTTCTTTCCTCGTCATAGAGAACACGACATCCCAACCAGCACACACAGATTTCCCTGACATCATATTTAGGACATCATTAATGGCGACTCTACGTGTTGGTGGTGAAGCTGTCGGGGCAAGAACCGGTGGCATAGCCGATAGCAATACTGGAGCATCGGTCTTGGTAACAAGCTCACTTGCAAGCAGGGGATCATGTTCAAGTTTGATCTTTGATACAGGGACAGTTGGCTTAACAAAGTCTCCACGTGTGAGGCGATGTAGAGATGAACGGTACAATTCCGAGGAAGAAACATTAGCTTCCTTCAACTGAGCATAGATTCGGAAGATCAGACGGACGGTGACACCACGTGAGTAATCATCAAACTTGATGTCTTCATTACTCGCTGACTTGGGCAAAGAGACCCGCCATGTGGAAAATGGGGTGATGTTTGAAATCTTACCACTGAAAGGATCCTGACCAGTTGCAAGCACAAATGCTTCTGGTTTCAGAACAGCAAGTGGTTTGTCAGATACGTCATGACTACTGGACGTGACCTCATGAAGCCCGGTGAAGAGACGTGGTGTTGTTTGAAATGTGAGAATTTCACCGTCGAAACCACGGTCAAAGAATGGACTTCCCTCAAATACAAGCTCTGTGTAGTACTTGCCAGATTTCGTAGAGATAATACCACCTATCTCAACTGCTACACTCTGCACACGGACGTAGTTGAAAGAGGCAAATTCACGCTTGTTGACAGAGATATCAAAGGTCAACCGATTGTTGTTTGTGATGTTTTCTGGTTTAACACCATGAATCTCGAATATGATTGGATGTGTTTGTTCGACAGGAAGTGGTTGAGCTGTCAAACCTTTGTTGATGCTTTGGGACTGATTGAATATGGCTAGTTGCAGGTTAGGCATCGTAAAAGACCCAACTGGAGTAGGTGGTCGGAGATACTCATATTGTAAAGCCCTGTCTTGTATGACCACAGTAGAGGCCAGTATCATCAACATCTGACGTTGAAAGAAAAGATGTTGACCGGAAAGCCCAACTAAGTCAATTTTAGCAGTATCAAGTTCACTGGGTTTAGCGTCCAGGTTAGTTTTCAGGTCATCAAGTCGTTTCTTCTGATCATCCTGAAGTTGGATTCGTTGCCGAGCTGCCGACAGATCTGCTGCAATTCCTTGGATAGTTTTTTGAGATTGCAGCAGGGCTTTCCCGCGAAGGACAAGGATTGCAAAGGCAGCAGAAAGTGAGGTTTTCGCACCGATGTCTGGCCCAGACGACAGAGTGGCATCGAATTTTACCTTCATCTCATCCCATTCAAGTGTGGAAGGCATGTCCAACCCACTTGGACCTGTGTCTTTCAAGGCATCAACAACATACTGTGGATTTTTAGGAAGTGTGTTGATGGACCTATAAGTCTTGATGACTGCATCAAACACTTTGACTGCCTTTTGTATTTTCTGAACTGTTTCACCAAGATCTTTTAGAGCAGTAATTGAACTTGCTGGAGCAGCAAAGGTAAATCCAAGAGCAAATAGATTGGATGCGATATCAATAGCAGCCTTAATTGTCTGCTTGGTCTGCCAGTCAGCTACATCATCTTGGTACTTGGTGATGGCTTTATCAACAACGGTCCTCTGCTCAGTTACACTGGCGCTCAGTTTATCAGCTTGCTTGCTGGCCATTTCCAACTCGGTTTCCTTGTCTTTGCCAACGCTGGCAAACATATTCTCCATACTTTGCTGGTAACTACCCTGGGTGCCTATGTACTCTTGGAGAAGTCTCCCTGACGCGATGATGTTTTCATTGAGAGATTTCTCTCGGTCGACCTCACGTTCCTCGGCCTTTCTAGCCCTGATCTGATTCTGGTAGTCCCTCAACTTGTCAGAAGCTGTTCTGAGGACATCCTGGACATTACCGACTATATCTTTGTAAGCCTCATACCGCAAATATGGAACAGGAACCCCTGCATCTCGGTTGGTGGCAACAATATTTACGAGGTACATTGCTCTAGCCTGAAGATTAGTCAGCTCGTCAACTTGGTACTGATAGTGACTACCTGCTACCCCAGCAAGCCATAGCAAGAATCGTTTCATGAGGTCAAGATTTTGACTCTGACCAGTGCTTCCTAGGAGGAAGTTAAGACGAGCTTCTGCTGCAACAAGGGCCAACTGGATATCATTGAGTCGCTCAGTAAGAACTTGCATTGTAGGAGACTCTCGAACATCACGAACTACCTCAACTTTTCCTTCATTTACTTCAAACATCAAGCCATTCATTATTACATATGTTATACTACCATCTGCGTTACTGATCCGCAGACCACCATAAAACTCACCGCAAAAGACACGAGTTTTGATTTCTTTAATGGCCGAATCGGCGAGTCGGAGATGAGGTGGAACGGGGCCTGTACCACCGCTTGAGATGACGTGTCCAACGAGAGTAACAGTGGACGAACCAGGAACATCGATAGCAGTGTTGTCCATGGAAAGAGGGCTTGGTATCTACGGAACATATAAAAGATACAGCAAATCAAAACATATTTTATGTTAATCCTTTTGGATCCCATTTCCTCCATAACATCCATCCTATCCCAACCCAACCAAATAATCCAAAGTTTAACCCCAAGACATTTGTTCCCACTCAGTATTAATGTTCAGCCGATTTAAAAAACAATAAATAGGTCAAAAACTAAATTTTCATCCTAAGCGATCAAACTTGGTACGGATGTTTAAATGAGTAAGTGTTCGCCGCTCTTCGCGCAGTTCTGAAACGGCACCTTATCGCAGATAAGTTCCGCATGCCTATATTTCCCCCCAGGACTGAATGAGGCGTGTTTTCTGTTCAAAATGTGATACATCAACCGAGCCTCCACCAGTAATTAACCTGTTTGTGTTTTCTTCACTGCATCTCACAAGCTAAGCTCATATAACCCATCTGAAAGAATTGTTTTGTATTTTTTTTAAAAACCTTAAAATAAATAATCCTCAAACAGAATACAATCATTGTTTAAATCTTTACCAACACTTTGTCACCTATAACAAATGAAATGCTCGGCAGTGTTGTAGAATGCATTGTGGCCAAAAGGCCAATGCATACATGTACATGTACATGTACATTATGGAGACTGTGTGTGTACTGCGTGTGCTGTGTGAGTTTGTTATAAGCCATCGACTTGTGTATAAATCGTACAGGGCTATCATGATCAGTGCGCACATGCGAGAAAGTGGATAAAATACGCCCATCAAAGTTGGGCTTGTGCCTCACAGGATTCTGGAAGGTGAATCGAATGAAAACAAATTATCCTCCAAATATTATGTATTTGTCTTAACGTAGCTTGTCGATCTGTGTTAGACACAATTGTATGGATTATAGTTGGTTGGATCCATGGTAGATCTCCTGCAGGAATTGCACAATGCTGTTGTACTCATTAGGGTGAATATACTGGCCTCGATGGTGTGCGTGACATTGTCACTGAGAGGAAATAGCAGTATTACATTACAGAAGCATTGGAACAAACAAGTCCATACAAGGAAATGGGTCTTTCCTGGTATAAAAGACTTTCGCTTTATGTGATGAGTGGTTAAAGAGTAAATTACCTTTGGAATTCACAATAATGATTGAATACGATAACACTCAGTGTAAGGTGGCGATTTCTTGTTAATATTGGGGGTGGGGGCGGTAGAGAGTTGGACTCGTGACTTGCACACCCATCACCAAAGCCCCCTCCCCTTTGATTGGGTTAATTAGATTTGATTGGGTTTAAGACTAGCAGGAGGCACGTTGTTTCCCATGATTTGATTAAGCTAAGACCAAGAGGGATCACATAATTTTCCTAGACTTGATTGGTTTAAAACTAACAGGGGACACGTTGTTCCCCTACACTTGGGTTAAAACTAACAGGGACACGTGTTCCCCTATACTTGGGTTAAAACTAACAGGGGACACATGTTCCCCATACTTGGGACACATAGTTCCCCTATACTTAGGCTAAGACTAACAGGGGACACATCGTTCCCCTATACTTGGGTTAAAACTAACAGGGGACACATCGTTCCCTTATACTTGGTTTAAAACTAACAGGGAGATACATCGTTCCCCTATACTTGGGTTAAAACTAACAGGGGTCAACACGCGGTCACGCACGGATTATCTCCACATACGGTTGGTGTATAATGTAACACAAAGCATTCATATATTTTGGTTTCCACAGACAACAGCTTGTTGACGGCATAGAACAATAAAATCACAGATGTTCGTGAACAAAAAATTGAGGTCATGTAAATCTCTTAATATTTGTATATAATCAGTGGTTAAACGACTTTTTCCACTTTCTCAAGCACAAACTTTCCAGTAAATCATACAATTTCACTATAATTTTTATTTCTGTAACGAGCACGAGCACGATAAGTTTATGCAACCAGTAATACGCTATAGTTTTGTAAGTTTTCCGAGAAATACCAAGCCAAAGGTAGTTGCGTGGTTTCCACAGACAACAGCTTGTTGACGGCATAGAACAATAAAATCACAGATGTTCGTGAACAAAAAATTTAGGTCATGTAAATCTCTTACTATTTGTATCTATAATCAGTGGTTAAACAACTTTTTCCACTTTCTCAAGCACAAACTTTCCAGTAAATCATACAACTTCACTATAATTTTTATTGCTGTAACAAGCACGAGCACGATAAGTTTATGCAACCAAGTAGTTTTGTACGTTTTCCGAGAAATGCCAAGCCAAAGGTAGTTGCGTGGTTTCCACAGACAACAGCTTGTTGACGGCATAGAACAATAAAATCACAGATGTTCGTGAACAAAAAAATTAGGTCATGTAAATCTCTTACTATTTGTATCTATAATCAGTGGTTAAACAACTTTTTCCACTTTCTCAAGCACAAACTTTCCAGTAAATCATACAACTTCACTATAATTTTTATTTCTGTAACGAGCACGAGAACGATAAGTTTATGCAACCAGTAATATGCTATAGTTTTGTAAGTTTTCCGAGAAATGCCAAGCCAAAGGTAGTTGCGTCATTTCACGAGTGAGGCGAATTACGTACATGGACGACATTAATTAGTTTTAGGCGACAAAGCGTTGGTAAAAATTTAAACAATGATTGTATTCTGTATGAGGATTATTTATTTGAAAGTTTTTAAACAAATACAAAACAATTCTGTTTATATGAGTAAGTGTTCGCCGCTCTTCGCGCAGTTCTGAAACGGCACCTTATCGCAGATAAGTTCCGCATGCCTATATTTCCCCCCAGGACTGAATGAGGCGTGTTTTCTGTTCAAAATGTGATACATCAACCGAGCCTCCACCAGTAATTAACCTGTTTGTGTTTTCTTTATTGCATCTCACAAGCTAAGCTCATATAACCCATCTGAAAGAATTGTTTTGTATTTTTTTTAAACCTTAAAACAAATAATCCTCAAACAGAATACAATCATTGTTTAAATCTTTACCAACACTTTGTCACCTATAACAAATAAAATGCTCGGCAGTGTTGTAGAATGCATTGTGGCCAGAAGGCCAATGCATACATGTACATGTACATGTACTGTACATTATGAAGACTGTGTGTGTACTGCGTGTGCTGTGTGAGTTTGTTATAAGCCATCGACTTGTGTATAAATCGTACAGGGCTATCATGATCAGTGCGCACATGCGAGAAAGTGGATAAAACACGCCCATCAAAGTTGGGCTTGTGCCTCACAGGATTCTGGAAGGTGAATCGAATGAAAACAAATTATCCTCCAAATATTTTGTATTTGTCTTAACGTAGCTTGTCGATCTGTGTTAGACATAATTATATGGATTATAGTTGGTTGGATCCATGGTAGATCTCCTGCAGGAATTGCACAATGCTGTTGTACTCATTAGGGTGAATACTGGCCTCGATGGTGTGCGTGACATTGTCACTGAGAGGAAATAGCAGTATTACATTACAGAAGCATTGGTACAAACAAGTCCAAACAAGGAAATGGGTCTTTCCTGGTATAAAAGACTGTCGCTTTATGTGATGAGTGGTTAAAGAGTAAATTACTTTTGGAATTCACAATAATGATTGAATACGATAACACTCAGTGCAAGGTGGCGATTTCTTGTTAATATTGGGGGTGGGGGCGGTAGAGCGTTGGACTCATGACTTGCACACCCATCACCAAAACCCCCTCCCCTTTGACTGGGTTAATTAGATTTGATTGGGTTTAATACTAGCAGGAGGCACGTTGTTTTCCATGATTTGATTAAGCTAAGACCAAGAGGGATCACATAATTTTCCTAGACTTGATTGGTTTAAAACTAACAGGGGACACGTTGTTCCCCTACACTTGGGTTAAAACTAACAGGGACACGTCGTTCCCCTGTACTTGGGTTAAAACTAACAGGGGACACATCGTTCCCCATACTTGGGTTAAAACTAACAGGGGACACATTGTTCCCCTATACTTAGGCTAAGACTAACAGGGGACACATCGTTCCCCTATACTTGGGTTAAAACTAACAGGGAGATACATCGTTCCCCTATACTTGGGTTAAAACTAACAGGGGTCAACACGCGGTCACGCACGGATTATCTCCACATACGGTTTGTGTATAATGTAACACAAAGCATTCATATATTTTGGTTTCCACAGACAACAGCTTGTTGACGGCATAGAACAATAAAATCACAGATGTTCGTGAACAAAAAATTGAGGTCATGTAAATCTCTTACTATTTGTATCTATAATCAGTGGTTAAAACAACTTTTTCCACTTTCTCAAGCACAAACTTTCCAGTAAATCATACAACTTCACTATAATTTTTATTTCTGTAACGAGCACGAGCACGAGCACGATAAGTTTATGCAACCAGTAATACGCTATAGTTTTGTAAGTTTTCCGAGAAATGCCAAGCCAAAGGTAGTTGCGTCATTTCACGAGTGAGGCGAATTACGTACATGGACGACATTAATTAGTTTTAGGCGACAAAGCGTTGGTAAAAATTTAAACAATGATTGTATTCTGTATGAGGATTATTTATTTGAAAGTTTTTAAACAAATACAAAACAATTCTGTTTATATGAGTAAGTGTTCGCCGCTCTTCGCGCAGTTCTGAAACGGCACCTTATCGCAGATAAGTTCCGCATGCCTATATTTCCCTCCAGGACTGAATGAGGCGTGTTTTCTGTTCAAAATGTGATACATCAACCGAGCCTCCACAAGTAATTAACCTGTTTGTGTTTTCTTCATTGCATCTCACAAGCTAAGCTCATATACGGTAACCCATCTGAAAGAATTGTTTTGTATTTTTTTAAAAACCTTAAAATAAATAATCCTCAAACAGAATACAATCATTGTTTAAATCTTTACCAACACTTTGTCACCTATAACAAATGAAATGCTCGGCAGTGTTGTAGAATGCATTGTGGCCAGAAGGCCAATGCATACATGTACATGTACATGTACATTATGGAGACTGTGTGTTTTAGCCATCGACTCTTGATTTGTGTCTCTTGTGTTTGGTAAGATATTTGTGCTTTCATTGTGGTGGTTTTTTCTTTACTGTTTGGTAGTTAATAGCTAGAATTTGTAGACTTATATCTTTGTTCAAGTGTACTGTTTTGCTATGTGTATTTAACATGGCTACCGTTATTCGTGCCTGTGCTCGACCTTCAATCTTAGTGTTTTTGCATCTTGTTTGTGTTCAACACAAGTCACACCTAGTTCAATTCTTTGTTGACGCCGAGACTATCAGAAATGGCGCATCTTTTGAGTATCATGTAACCTCACATCTTTATACATTCCAGTCTCACTTTGTAGTCAAATCAGTTTTACCCCGTCACGTGGTATGGAGGCTGTGCCGTACAGGATTTAATTCATCTAAGGTGCCACTAGTTAAATGGTCCAAACATGGGCAAACTAGTCTAGTCATACCCGGTCATGACCCTCCGCATGATAACGATATTTATGGATATTTCGGTTAACCCAGGTCCCAATAGCACAGGGTACACCGACAGTGGTGGGTCGCATGTCAGTCTTTCAAATAAAACAAAAACATACTCCCGCAGTCAGCTGTTTAGAATTCGAAAGATTTTTCATTGCACTATTCAGACTGAATTATCTCAGATTTTAAAAGCAAATGGAATTTTTCGGTTCAGGAGAAGGAGAGCAGGTTGTCGTAACAACGTACGTAAAATCTCTGTTCATTTAGGCCAACGATTGGATTATGTTCATCATTTCCCAGTTCTTGAAAACCGTGTCTCTGTTCTTAAACCTGTGGTGTTACATCCCATGAATATTTCTGATAATCCCCTTAAACTTTGTTGCTTGAACACAAGATCTCTAAAAAACAAAACAGCTGATTTTGTTGCATATGCTATTAATTGCAAAGCAGACCTGTTTGCTCTTACAGAGACTTGGTTTACAGATATGGATGTTGCCCACAAGGTTGAAGCCACTCCACCTTGTTTTAGATTACTTGATCAACCTCGGAAAAATCGGGTTGGTGGAGGTACTGCTTTACTTTTCAGAGATCATCTGCATGTCAAGAAGATTGCTGGGGGTGAAGTAGACTCCTTTGAGTATTCAGAATGGTCTGTGGGGATTAATTCCTATAAACTACGACTGGTGATCATTTATAGGCCACCATACTCAGTAAATCACCCTTTTACAGTAAATCGGTTTATCACTGACTTTACCAATTATTTGGAATCGATTATCTTATCACCTGAGCCACTTCTAATAACTGGAGATTTTAACATCCATGTTGACATTTCTGATGATCCAAACACTAATCGTTTTTTAGTGCTTCTTGAATCTATGGGTCTTCAGCAACATGTTAACAAGCCTACGCATGAGATGGGTCACATACTGGATCTTATAATTACCCGGCAATCAGAGATAGTCTTGGACAATCCTCGAACTCCACACCATCTTTTCTCTGATCACTTGTCTGTTCTTTGCAACTTGAAACAAAATAAACCTTCTCTTCCCGTTAAACAGATTGTTTATAGGGATGTTAAATCTATCAATATTGACTCCTTGAAAAGTGACCTGGAATGTTCCAGGTTGTGTATGGATGCTCCTCAGGGTCTTAAAGAGCTTGTGAAGTGTTACAATACCACACTAGCTGCCACCTTTGACACACATGCCCCACTGAAGTCCAAGACGGTCACTGTTAGGCCCCGTCTGCCCTGGTTTTATCAAGAAATCAAGTCTGCAATAAGGGTGAGGAGACGGGCAGAAAGGAAATGGCGGCGAACTGACAAGGTCTGTGATCTTTTAGATTATAAGTTTCATAGAAATAAGGTCACTTCTCTTCTGAACAAAGCTCGTAACGATTTTTATAAAGACTTTATTGATAGTAAAAGTTCTGATCAGGGAAAACTATTTAGAGCATCAAAAAAGTTGCTTCGGCAAATTGATGATGTCCCCTTTCCGCCATTTACTGATAAATTGACTTTTGCAAATGACATGGGTAGCTTCTTTGCGGAAAAAATTTCCAATATTCATGCTAGACTTGATGACTTTATTGTACCAACCACAGTTGATGGAACATTCCACTCTATACCGGAAGCCTTGTCCAGTAACATCTTGTTTGACCAATTTATACCATTAATTGAGTCACAGGTAAAGCAGCTTGTTGTGAAATCTGCAAAGAAATCATGTGCCCTGGATCCAATGCCTACCAAGCTGGTGAGTGATTGTCTTGATGTCTTGCTTCCGATGCTCGCCAAAATTATAAATTCATCTTTAGAATCTGGTATGTTTCCTGAGAACTGGAAAGAAGCTCTGATCTGTCCTTTGTTAAAGAAGGATAACCTCGACTTGATTCTAGAAAACTATCGACCTATCAGTAATTTACAATTCATATCTAAATTAACTGAGAGAGCAGTGTGTGACCAACTTTACTGTCACATGTCCAAACATTCCCTGTTTCCTGTTTTCCAATCGTCTTACCGGAAGCATCACAGTACGGAGACGGCTCTTTTAAAGGTTCAAAATGATGTGCTGTTGAAGATGAATTCCCAGCATATTACTTTGCTTGTTCTATTAGATCTTAGTGCAGCCTTCGATACTGTCGACCATGGTATTTTATTGAAACGTCTGCAGTCTAAAATTGGAATCTCTGGCAGGGCCCTGGATTGGTTTTCATCTTATTTGTCAGATAGGAGCCAACGTGTATCCATCCAAGGTACCCTGTCAGAAAGGTTTGACCTCAACTGTGGTGTTCCTCAAGGATCTTGCCTCGGACCACTTCTATTCATTGTTTATGCTTCTAGATTGATCGATATCATTGAGCATCATTTGCCTGATGTTCACTGTTATGCTGATGACACACAGTTGTATCTATCTTTTAGACCTGATGATAGCTCTTGTCAAGCTGCTGTAGCTGCAATGGAAAGTTGCATTCGGGACATCAGGCAGTGGATGTTGCATGACAGGCTCATGTAAGAGTGAGTTCTTGATCATAGGAACTAGACAGCAGTTGAAGAAAATAAACATTGCCAACATCACTGTAGGTGATGTTGAAATCTCTCCAACCACCTGCGTTAGAAATTTGGGGTCATGGTTTGACTCGCAACTGACAATGAACACCCACATTACTAAGGCTTGTTCCGCGGCTTTTTTCCATCTTCACAATATTAAACGGATCAGTAAATTCCTGTCGCAAGACTCTCTTTTAACACTAATTCATGCATTTGTGACCAGTCGTCTGGACTATTGTAATAGTTTAATGTACGGCCTGCCAATGACACAAATAACTAAATTACAAAGGGTCCAGAATGCTGCGGCTAGACTTGTTACAAATACACGTAGGTTTGAACACATAACACCAATATTACGTCAATTACACTGGCTGCCTGTTTCGCACAGAATTAATTTTAAAATCATTCTATTAACATTCAAAACTCTTCATGGCCTTTCTCCAAGGTACTTACAGGATCTTCTTACCGTTCGGAAAGAATCCAGATATCATTTAAGGAACAATGAACCCCTTTTGGAATATCCTAGCGGTAAAATGTTGTCTACACTTGGTGACAGGGCGTTTTCTGTGGCAGCCCCTAAGCTATGGAATGCATTGCCATGGCACATACGTAGTGAACACAGACTTGCCACTTTTAAATGTAAGATTAAAACTTTTCTTTTTAATGTAGCATTCGTAAATTAATATGTGGGTGCAATTTTTGGTGTGAATTAATGTGTGATTGTAAGATTAAAATGTATTGTTGGTTTTATTGTCTTCTCTCTATATTTCTACTTCTAGGAACGCCGTGTCAGGTAGTTAGACATGTATATATTACCTAGGTAGGGTAAGAGGCGTCTGTCTCCTGAAAAGGTTGAGACATTATCGATGTCGGCAGGGGTAGGCTTAAGTAATTATTATTAATCCCCTGTCGGCGGGACAGACGTATCCCCATACTGCGGTTTGGGATCTGGCCCTGTGACCTGACTTTATCTCAAACTTTTTCACAAATCTTGTGTTTCTTTCATGTCTGTTTTTAACTCTGTTTCAAGTCATTGTTATGCGCTTTTGATCATCTCCATGTAAAGAGCGCAATATAAATGTTTAAATTATTATTATTATTACTGCGTGTGCTGTGTGAGTTTGTTATAAGCCATCGACGTGTGTATAAATCGTACAGGGCTATCATGATCAGTGCGCACATGCGAGAAAGTGGATAAAACACGCCCATCAAAGTTGGGCTCATGCCTCACAGGATTCTGGAAGGTGAATCGAATGAAAACAAATTATCCTCCAAATATTATGTATTTGTCTTAACGTAGCTTGTCGATCTGTGTTAGACACAATTGTATGGATTATAGTTGGTTGGATCCATGGTAGATCTCCTGCAGGAATTGCACAATGCTGTTGTACTCATTAGGGTGAATACTGGCCTCGATGGTGTGCGTGACATTGTCACTGAGAGGAAATAGCAGTATTACATTACAGAAGCATTGGTACAAACAAGTCCAAACAAGGAAATGGGTCTTTCCTGGTATAAAAGACTTTCGCTTTATGTGATGAGTGGTTAAAGAGTAAATTACTTTTGGAATTCACAATAATGATTGAATACGATAACACTCAGTGCAAGGTGACGATTTCTTGTTAATATTGGGGGTGGGGGCGGTAGAGCGTTGGACTCATGACTTGCACACCCATCACCAAAGCCCCCTCCCCTTTGATTGGGTTAATTAGATTTGATTGGGTTTAAGACTAGCAGGAGGCACGTTGTTTTCCATGATTTGATTAAGCTAAGACCAACAGGGATCACATCATTTTCCTAGACTTGATTGGTTTAAAACTAACAGGGGACACGTTGTTCCCCTACACTTGGGTTAAAACTAACAGGGACACGTCGTTCCCCTATACTTGGGTTAAAACTAACAGGGGACACATCGTTCCCCATACTTGGGTTAAAACTAACAGGGGATACATCGTCTGAAAAGGAGGTGTGGTCGAGGCACAGCTGTACAATATGTGGACGGTGAAGCCTGTCACCTTGAGCGACGAATGCGGGAGTCTGTAGTTTGGAGTCCTCCGCCAGAAAACTTTCAAATCACACAGGTGGTGGTGGGGGTGGGGGAGACAAACTTTTGGGGGACATAAAGGAATGTGCATAATAATTTATTCTCATTGTTGAACCAGGTTTGATTTAAAATCCCACCATAGAAGGTTCACTGTGTTTTCAGTCCCATGTTAGTTTTCGCTAAGAAGGCTTTAAAGAGGTTACAATAATTGCGGATCTAGAACCCACAATTTTGCGGGCCTAATGTTGGATGGGGCTATATGAATATTTGTGATCTTGCAAGAAAAACGGTAGCCTACACCTCAGTAGTCAGAATAGGCTATAACATAATAAAAAATATTCATGGGATATCAAAAAGTGCATGTGTGTATGTGTGGGGGAACATATTCTGTCCCCCACTCTAAAAAGTGGAGGGTATCACATCCCGCGACCCATCGATCGACGCCTATGATGATTAGAACGGTCTAGTATAGATGTTTACAAAGTTACTTGCTTACATTATATTGCCTAAAACAACATCTATATACCTCAAAATTGCAATTATTTTGTACATTTTAACATTCTAGAAAAACAAATACTAAAAAAGGAAAAAGCAAAGAGAAACACGTGACCACAAGAAGCGAGGTAAATGAATAATTATTTTGCACATGAGCTTATTGATTAAAAATACACATAAGATCGTGTGACTCGATAAGATTGCGTGCCAGCGGTATTGGATACCAGTGGGAATGGGGGAGGGGCTTTCTGCAGCATTCCACGAATCATGCTGCACACAATCACATCACTAACACGAAATAGTTAGTTCCTAGACGTCAGTCTTGGCTGACAAACAGCGCAGTAGCCTAGAGCCAGACTATAGGCGTGTACTATTTAAGTAGGTCTGCGCGTGAGGAAAGCCCATTTTAGTTCTAGTACAGTAACCGACCGGGTCAGTGCAGTCAATTATCACCGAAGTAGTGCAGCTGTTTCATTAATAGCGTACGAGGAACTTCGTCTTAACTCAGCGATTCTTAGATCAGTCAGAAGACTGGGGAGTCTAGCAACGAGTGGTGAGTATAGTTGTGGGGGTATATACCCTTATAAAAGTTTCACAGTGTCGTCACACAGTGAAACCTCTGCAATCTCTTCAAGTTTTATATTGAAATTCACTCTAACCGATTGAAACTAATGACACATTGTTCATAAATTGTCACTAGTATCAATCGGTTTAGAGTGAATTTCAATTTAACCCTCCGACGAGGGAGGTAGCCACTACTTTATCTAAATACAGCACCTCTCCTCTTTTCAGAGGCAACCCTATCCCCTAGGGAATTAATTATATTAAAATTGTTCTCTGCATTCCCCATTGACTTTTTACATCCAAATGACTTCCCCACATGCCCTGCTATTGTCTAGAATTATTTTCAACCCCCAGATGACAAGACGTTGGCATAACCCCTCCTCTTTTCAGTGGCACCCTAATTTACTTACTGTAAAAAACAGTAGGGCTCACGTTTCGGAGGTTGTAATTATATTAAAAATTGTTCTCTGCATTCCCCATTGACTTTTTACATCCAGATGACTTCCACACATGCCCAGCTATTGTTTGGTATTATTTACAAACCCAGATGACACACAACAGCTGTGTAGTGTATCTATCTCCTGTATAATCTTGCAAACAGTAAACAACCATCTGGTTTATCTCTCCAGTATGTAACCCAACCATGACCCAACCCAGACACTCTGTCTGAGGGAGGGGGGGGGGGTTATGCCTGGCACTGGCTGTCGCAAGACATCAAACAACACAGTCTGATGGTCAACAGATGGTTCCACTTATCAGTGGGTTAGATTTGGGGCGGGTCTTTATGTTTACACAATGGATGGTTGATTTTGTACACAGACATATGGCAGCAATTTCTTTTCCAGCCCAAAAAAAACAAAACTACACAGCTCTGGGAACTGACACCCCTTCTAAGATATGTGGAATGGTCCCCTTTAGGATATCAATGACTCTCAGCCATCTGTGTTTTTTTTTTCTGGGACAAATAATGAAATACATAACTTCTGCCTCTCGCGAGAGGAGGGCTCTCTCGTCGGAGGGTTTTAAAACTCTATGTTCTCTGTGTGTGACACTATGAATTTGGGGAAAGAATTATGTATCCGACCGCCACTTTTTAAGGGTTTTTGGAATTTCTTTACAACCATACCAGTTAAAAAATTATTCCATCGATTTTTGGGGGTATAGAAAGCGAAAACTATCTTTAAAATCCACTTTTATGATGGTTTTCGGACTTGATTTCCCTTCTAAAAAATCCTCCCCTTCAAAAAATAGAAGGATCCTATTGTAGTTGCCACTGTGCATGAACAATGACCGTTTTGGTCACTTCTGGGGGAGTTGACAGGATCAGACTGACATTCATGATTTTTTATGAAATAAATATCCTGGAATAATTTGAAGTATATGTCCGTCATCATCCATATGTTCTCCACCTTACTAGGTAGGTAAGATTATATTATTGGTTATATTTAATGAGAAAAAGTGGCGGTCGGATACGACATTCTACTCGAATTTGGAGATATCGTAGAGTAGAGAAGTTATTCTTTACAGAGATACATCGGGGAATTGTGCCGGCAATTATATACTTGTTAGTTAGTCACCTATACCTTGACATTCCTTATACTTGGGAAAGGTACACAGTTGGTAATGTTGGCAAAACTGCTCCCATGGGAAACATAAAACAACCAATCTGTGAATGTTTCAGCTCAATACAGAGTTCAAGTCATGAGAAAAGTGTGAAAAAAACATTCACAATATTTTATGGAAAGACTTGGAGCAAAAAGTTGTCAACTTTTTTGGTGTAATTTTCCGATATCAGAACACATCAGACATCATAATATTACAGGATAATTGGTATCTACCAACTTTACATCAAGTTAGCTTTCTAAAAATAATTTTGTAATTTTGTACTCGGGTAATTACCAATGTACCTTGTACCTTTCCCTAAATATAAACAGATTTTGTAAGGCTTTGTGAGTTGTCCTGATCTATCAAGATATTCTGTTTTCTGTTTTTAATTTGTTTTTGTTGATTGTTTGTGCTGTGATATTTTGAGATGTTGTATTACTGAATAAATAATCCAACCAAACCTACACCTTTTAAAGGGAAAGAAAACATTTTTTCAATATCACCAAAATTACCTTCCCTTTACCGCCACCTATAGTAGTAGCTAGGTTCTTGTTGAGGAGTTACGCCCAATTTATAGGTTTTCTGCCAACTTGATTACTCCTTCACTGTCCCAAGCTTCTCTGGTTGTAACAAGCTGTATATGATCCCCATAAGATCACTATACGTTGCCTGAGGATGTGAGGAAATGAGAATGTGATCTCTGTGCGTGATTTATAGAGGAGCATCAAGAATATATTAATAACTGAACTTTGTTAATTTTTAGAGAGGTTACGTCATTAGACATTAGTAAGCTAAATAACATCAGTTTTATTATCTCAACCCAAGGTAAAATATCGTAAAAAGTAATTTTATTCGACCCACTTTTGTCTCAAATAAAAAAAGCCAAGGTCCACTTTAAGCGGAAACAAATCGAACATTAACTCGGGCAACAGTATCAATCATTTTCAGTGTTATTAGTACACACTTTATGGCCAATACTTGGTTTATTTTGTCCACTGAAGGGGTGACTTTGCAAGGGCAACATCAGGAAGGCGATATTTAAACGTAAGAGGACAATTTCTTTCCCTCAGTGGAACTTGGTGATTTCTGAATTTGAGACAAAATGGATGCGAAGAAAGTGACGGTTTACAATATTTTACTGCCCCGTTGGCCTTCTCATACTAGACCGCGGTCGTTGACGTCGGTTGTTGACGACGTATAGAGTCGGTAGGGTTAACATATGTACAGTGTATCGTGACTGCCACACTAAAGCAATAATTAGTTAGAAAGTTGTTTGGATATATGAATTCGTCTTTTCTTATTTCTTTGTAAAGGAATTGTATATCATCAACGCGATTGGAAACATTTTGTTCTTAAAAAATAAGCAAATCGCAGTTTGGCACGAAAAAGGTCGTGGATTGGAAATCGTTTTTATTCAAGTTTGCTGTTTGTCACATAGTGACGAATCTGAAAAAAGTGCGTTACAAGTACCGTAAATCATGATTTAAGTCGGTCACATTTTGCTGTTAGTGTTTTGCTTTGTTTTTCAAAAAAAAAAAATCGTTTTATCATCCAAGTGTACCTGGTGTAACTAGAGGAAGCTTTGTTTTAGGGGTAATTTTCACTAGAAAACGAAAGTAATTCTTACTTTTCCGTTGCCCATGACCTGACTATTCCAAAGTCATACGATAAACGCCATAACTCTTGTTCCTTTCTAAGGAAGTGAGCCATAAATACGTGTTTTCCTGTGTTACCATATAAATTATAATAATATGGTGTTTGTTTGATCAAGGAAGTGTCGCTTGAATTATTCATGATTAAAATGAAATTCTGTGAGGAATGAGCTGAGTGAAGGTGAAATAGGAAATCGAACAGCTGCTTCAAAAAAGACAAAAATAAAGCTGCTTGAAAATAAAAATAACTGCTCTCGAAAATATAAATAACTGCTCTCGAAAATAAAATAAACTGCTCTGGAAAATAAAAATAACTGCTCTCGAAAATATAAATAACTGCTCTCGAAAATAAAAAATAACTGCTCTCGAAAATAAAAAATAACTGAACTCGAAAATAAAAAATAACTGATCTCGAAAATAATAAATAACTGCTCTTGAAAATATAAATAACTGCTCTCGGAAATTAAAAATAACTGCTCTTGAAATTAAAAATAACTGCTCTGGAAAATATAAATAGTGGTCAAACCGAAAGTTACTAAAAAATAGATGCGCATCCTATGGCCTTTGTGAAACGGGGCCATTCCGCTATCAGGCCTGTAATCGTTGTTGTACATAAAATAAGGCAAAGCCCGCGACCAAAACTTTGTTTCGTAAAGATCCCGAAAATAAAAATAACTGCTCTCGAAAATAAAAAATAACTGCTCTCGAAAATAAAATGACGATGGCACTAATGGGCTTTCGTAGGTGGAGGCTCGGTTGATGTATCACATTTTGAACAGAAAACACGCCTCATTCAGTCCTGGGGGAAAAAATAGGCATGCGGAACTTATCTGCGATAAGGTGCCGTTTCAGAACTGCGCGAAGAGCGGCGAACACTTACTCATATAAACAGAATTGTTTTGTATTTGTTTAAAAACCTTCAAATAAATAATCCTCATACAGAATACAATCATTGTTTAAATTTTTACCAACGCTTTGTCGCCTAAAACTAATTAATGTCGTCCATGTACGTAATTCGCCTCACTCGGGAAATGACACAACTACCTTTGGCTTGGCATTTCTCGGAAAACTTACAAAACTATAGCGTATTAATGGTTGCATAAACTTATCTAAGTCGTGCTCGTTACAGAAATAAAAATTATAGTGAAATTGTATGATTTACTGGAAAGTTTGTGCTTGAGAAAGTGGAAAAAGTTGTTTAACCACTGATTATAGATACAAATAGTAAGAGATTTACATGACCTAAATTTTTTTTGTTCACGAACATCTGTGATTTTATTGTTCTATGCCGTCAACAAGCTGTTGTCTGTGGAAACCAAAATATATGAATGCTTTGCATTTGCAATGATTTTTCAGTAAAGAAATACTGATCCTCAAAATGGACACATGCCTTATAGAAGAAGCGAACAAAGACTACTTAATTCGTTGGTGTTTACTTCGACAATAGTGGACAATAATTGAGAAAATGAAAGCATTTTTACACATTTCAAAGTTTTAAAGTACTTTTTGCAACAATTTTAACCACCTTCCATTTTAGTAGTCTTTCAAGAATACTGATTAAAAGTTTTGAGAGCTTCTCCAAATTATACCATTTTATTTTAAAAATCGAAAACACTATTTTTATTTTCCAAGATTAAAAACAATTTTACAACCATCTGTAATAAGATGAAACATGATTCAACTCTTTTTCTTCGTGGTTACATTTTCTGTGCCCACAATTCTGTGCGTCTCAAAAAACGGCGCTCAAGACGTCCACGCATATCGATGATGCATTGAAATTCAGCATTTTACAAGAGAATCCTTCACTGAAACAAACTGAAACACCAAACTGCTTATTTCTGCTTACTGGCTCGTGACCAGTATGAGGAGGAGGTGCCAGGCTGTTGTGGCTGCATTCGGATCGTCCACCCGCTACTGAGGCTCTTGACTTAACATTGTTTGTTCAATGAAGGAAGCTGTTCAATGATTAAACCAGAAAAAGACTTTCCTTACGTCGTGTTTTTTCTTTTGTTAGTGATAGAGAGTTTCATTGTACTGTGAGAGAGATTTGTTGTTACTGATGGAGAATTACTGGGTGTTTGAGTGCAGAAAATGACAAATTCTTTTACTGTTTGAAACTCAACCACATTAACAACAGAGTTGCTATCCCGGAGGCAATTTATTGTGACAGGCCATGTGGATTTCTGAACTTTTCCCGCACATTTATGGCCTACAACCTTTAAATATTGGTTAGTAAGCAGACAATCATTCAAGACACATCCATCTTCCAAACAACTCCTAACAGCAAGAGTCAAATGCAATACACTTTTTACAATAGCAATGCATTTTGCAACATTTCACTTTACACCCACCCCATATTCAGCTGTGCTGCACATCCCCCAATTGCGTAATCATAACAAATGGCACATCATTGTAAAGAGGAATAACATGGCTTTCCAATGATACCAAATGCAAGGAAAATGAGTTGGTAACAAGAGAGAAATCGTCAGTCAAACTTGAGTTTCCGAACTTTTTTTTTAGGAGTTTATTTTTTAAAAGAGCAGATCCCACTTAACATATAAACCCAGAATGCTTTTTTCGAATACGCTTTCAGATTTGCGTCAATTTATAAAGAACTGGAAGTAAGGGTCAATAGGGTCATGTCTGTGTATCAAATGTCGAGTCCTCCATGTTCTGTATGATTATGAAGGAATCAAGAAATTATCTAGTATTGTGGCTCACGAGATATAAAATATATTGCTTTAATTATGATTAAATACGTAATAATTTATTAGATGACCTCACCATGACGTCACAACGTTACCTGGAACTATGTTAAGGTCAAACTATGTGTTAAGTTTTAAGGTTCTTTGAACTCCGCAACTATGTTTTGGCTGTACAAATACATTTACAGAATAGTTATTCTGAATAGTTCTTAAACTTCCGGTTTCGACTGGAAGGAGAGGTCAGATTGGGGTCACGTCTGTACGAAAAATCACATTTAAGATCTTTCAGATGATGTAAAGATTGTTAAAATATCTGTTGTGGTTCATGAGATATAATTTATTGAAATATTAAACTTTGATTTAGTGTAATTCGATATCTGATAACCTCACCATGACGTCACAACTTAGGGCACAACTACATGTTAAGGTGTTCGAGCGACAGCGAAACACCTAAAAAAAGAAAGTAAAATTAAAGGAGAAAGAATGACGTCGATATATTGCAAAGGGGAACAAATCTGTTATGCAAGTTGACAGTGGCGTAGCCAAGGAGGACAGGGGAGTCCATCCCCACTTGGCAAAATAGTGTCTGACGGTAATCTCACAAACTTGTTGGTTTTGTCGGTAAGTTTGCCCCAACATGTTTTCCCCACTCATAAAATCCTGGTTACGCCACTGCAACATCACCTCGTAGGGATACTCTGATTCAGTGTTTGACATCGGAATAGTAATCATAAAATTGGATCCAAACGAAGTTCTGAAAAAGACCTTGTGACTTTTAGAACTCGCAACAAAAACAATCATCAGAAAACTCACTGAATTTTGCCAAGGGAGTATTAGAATACTCTTGAGAAGAATTGGATTGCCCATAAACGAAAGCGAAAATAATAACAAAAAATCTACAACATCGTCTGCGCATCGATGATTGTTAATTTGACTGCATCAATCACGAAACAAAAAGTGAAACATCTAATTTTAGGATGAGATAATTGAATTTATGAATGTCAAAAAACGAAATACAGTGTGTCTCAAAAAAAAAATGCAAACAAAATTTAACGGAATGCCAGACGTAGAATGAGTAACCAGCATAGATAATATAGGTATGGTTTGAAAGATACACCTTTCCACGTTAAAATGAGACATCAAACGTCCAAATCTTATAATTTTTTACAGTTATGAGTACTTTTCCAAGAGAGGTCAAATTGACGATGGGACCAAGTTTTCAATTTTAGGCATTGGGACAAAGGTAGCCTAATAATATTGCCTCTGTGTGGATAATTGCCTGGCCTACACAAATGTGTTTAGCGAGTAAACACAATTCTAAACACTTTCTTGCTATCAGTTTGTAAACATGTTTACATGCTAAACATTTTTAGCACGAGGACGGATAGTGTTTAGCCATTGAAAATTGATGTTTAGTAATTTGACATGTGCGTTCAGCTAGTAAACATGTTTACAAACTGATACCAAGAAAAGTGTTTACTTGCTAAACAGTTTTTTAGAGTATTATGTAATGTGCTTTATTAACTTGTGCAACTGTGTACTGTCAATTCATTTTTCGTCAAACATTGATCATGGTTGGTGTTCAGCTAACTAACGAGCAGAGAGTTTTTTGTGTCACGGAGTACTCCGTACTGGAAGAGTAAATGGTGTTATCGATGCATTTATGCAGCGATTCCCAGATCGAGATCCACCTGCAGCCAGCACTATCTGGAGAAACCTGCGAAAGTACCGGAGGGAGGGTACCAGCCTCAATCTCAATCGAGAGCGTTCCGGGCGACATCGGACTGGGAGGTCGGCGGAAAACATCGAATTGGTGGAGGCGCAGCTGGATGCCAAGCTGGACCTGGCATGCACCCCTACCAAATGCCCGTGCGACATCGGCTGCTACCGCCGGATTTGCCAAGACGGTTAATTTTTGTCAGTGGGTCGTCGACCAGCTGCAGGCAGATGTGCGATTCGTCCATCATCTCGTCATTGGCGATGAAGCTGGATTTTCTCTCGACGGAAAAGTCAACTCACGCAATGTTCGAGAGTACGCCCCCAAACAACATCCACCTCCCTTCAATTACGAGCACAACTTCCAACGTGAGAAAGTGAGTGTCTGGGTTGGCCTCTGCGGCAGTGGCCTCAACGGCCGGCGTTACCTTGAGATGTTGAATGATGATGTCATCCCCATCCTTGAGGAACATTTCGAGGTTCAGGAGCGAGGTGTGTTTAGGCGCCTGTGGTGGGCTCAAGACGGCGCTCCGGCTCATCGTCTACTGGCTGTCCGAGACCGCCTTCATGAAGCGTTCGGAGACCGTGTCATAGCGTTGAATCATGTGCATGAATGGCCACCGAGATCTCCAGACCTCACCCAGTGTGATTTCTACCTCTGGGGATACTTGAAATCAAAGGTGTACACGACTCCCCCTCCGGACCTTAAGACTCTCCGTGACAGAATAACAGCTGAGATTGACGTCCTGCAGCAGACTCCAGATGTTGTTAGGAGAGCGATGGGAGACATGGAGAGACGATGTCGCCTGTGTATCGAGCGAGAGGGAGGGCATGTTGAGGGGGAAGGGATGTAATCATCAACAGTTCATCCACATTGCAATACTTGCACATCTAAACAAAATCGATTATCACTGCATTTAAAAACTTGGTCCCATCGTCAATTTGACCTCTCTTGGAAAAGTACTCATAACTCTGTCAAAAATTATCATATTTGGACGTTTGATATCTCATTTTAAAGTGGAAAGGTGTATCTTTCAAACCATACCTATATTATCTATGTTCGTTACTCATTCTACGTCTGGCATTCCGTTACATTTTGTATTCCGAGACACACTGTAGAACTAAATAAACCCAGTTGTGAATCACGGGAAGGAAATAATGACTGCTTGAAAAATAATTGGAATGCAACAATATATAATAGAAATCGTAATTTGATGAGATCAGTAAAAGGCGTGAATTTGAATAAACGGAAATGCATGGTTGTAAAATATGTAAATTTCAAAGCATGATTCCAAATTCCAATGACCGCCCCTAAACATTGGCCCATCCTAACCCTCCCCCAGGCGCACCCCACCTCAACCTGAACAAACGATAAATAAATTAATCATCTGGCTTTTAAACCAAAAACATTAATACGAATATTTTTACCAAACAAATGGAGACTGACAACTGACACGTAACGGATAGATGCTGTGTACTTAGCATAGGTTTGTATTGTTCAAATAAAAATACTGAATAATTCACAGGGCTTTTTAGGCACCACCCGAACACCTCTTTGAAATCGTTCTGTTTTGTAGGTGTTCGGGCACCACCCGAACATCTCTTTAAAATCGTTCTGTTTTTTTTCTTCGTCTTCTTCTCCTCACTGAACCTTGTCGGCAGAGAATCCCTTACTTGTGAAGCTCACAGAGACCTGAAACTCGACACATACCTAGACCTTAACTAGTACATGTACCTAAACGTCACGATGACGTCATCGGGTGTCAAATTAGACAAAATCAAAGTTTAATATTAACAAAATTCATAACTCCTTAACTGCACAATGGATTTTTACAATCTATACATCATCGGAAAGGTCTGGAAAATCCAAACATAATTTACATTGACATAATCCCAATTTGACCTTGTCTTCCGGTCCAAACCGGAAGTTAAAGATACAGGCTCGTCGAAACAAACTAGCCGTCGGATATCTCTGGCAATGAAAAAGGCGACTTGTTTCACGTTTGACCCCAGGAGGGCGTTCGACGCGGTTTTATGAATGAAATGTAACAATGGAACATTCTACGGCATTCTAGCGCGCTGTAAGCTTACTATTTTTGGAAACTTATGTAATTGTAACAAGTCTCTAGAAACCTATAGTTTATAGTAATTTCTGGGAAATATGAAAAGCTATAAATACGGGCAGACAAGTTATTTTGAGGAGGATTTTGGGGACTATGAGTTGTTTAGTCTCTTTGCATGTTTTGAGCAAGATTGATTGCGGGGACAAAAAAATCCTTCCTGGGGACACGTTGTGAAAAACTTACACATCGCCCTCGGGAGGCAGGTCCGTTTGCGATTTTTTTTTCGGCAAACAAGAATTGCCATCCCGCGATATTTCAGCCAATCAGATGTCTTATACATATTCATGACCTATTCTATCTCTCTCAAAACACTTAAATCTCTGGCTAACCCAACATACCAATGAACTACCACAACAAAGTCCCTAGGCAGACCAGAGACTCTGCCAGAAACTTGGAATGTAAACAAACCCACCCAAGGCCATACCTTGGCTGATGATAGTGAAGTAATCACATACCAGTTATACTGTACAAGGCATAAATAGACAATATACACACTGTGCGTTTGCAACACAGTATCGATAAAATCGATAGTGAATTTAATAATATAACTACCGGTACTAAGAATTATGGAAACTAAGAAAACTGCAGTTTCACTCAGCTGAAGGCATAAGTCTAGATGGTCTTAACATCTGGAATACTTGAAACCAGTGATAGAGTGAATTTAGGGTTTCTAATTCCCACAGTGACTGAACAATGGTGAGCTACTGAATTTACAAATAACGCTGAATTTTTTTTACAACAAGGTTTCCAACAAAATGATTAGTGGAAACAAGGTGAATTCTGAAACCTCCATTCATTACATTACAATAAAAGTGTAAGCAAACTGATCTAACTGAATCAGCAACAATACAAAAGTTGGAAATGCAATTAAGTAAAATGATAAGAATTAAACAATACTCAGAAAGAAAGTAAAATAATCCAGTCACAATTAACTGAATCAACTCTAGGTCAACATCCAATATAAAAATGTACGTCTCAACTAAATCAGAAAAACAGAAGGAAAGTAACACTATAAATGAAGTATAATAAATGTCAAAACAATTTTTCATGACTGGCAATCTTTAAGTACAACTGTTACAACTGGTCATCAACTTAAAATTAACTATTTATTACACTTTTATAGCAGACACGTATTCCTCAAACCTTGAGTCTGAGTCATTTTATATGGTGATTGAAGTCAAAGTTACAATGAAAGTCTAAAGACATTTTTCAGAAATATATAAAAAAGGTTTTTAGAATTTTACCAGGATTTTCAGGTTAACAATTAAGACTTAAGATTTAATTTTAGCTTTGAACTCAGGAACTGTAAGAAAGTCTTTTCTGTAGTAAAAAACAATTCTGTCAGGAATGTATTTCTTGATGCATAACTCCAGCCTATGAAAGCTTCAGCAATAGTGAAAATGCGTTCAGGTTGTTTGTATTTATGTTATGTGAAATTCAGTTTGTTTCATAAATTTTACAAATTTATTTGGAAAAAATAGTTATACTGAAATTATAGACAAAAAACATATAATGGTTGATGCTTTAAACAAGTTATAAAAATAGAATCATCTGATTTGTACAATTTGTTTGTACGGTCCTTTTTGCTTTTAAATATCTTTCATCTAGCCCCCACCCCCCATATAATTACATTATTGTGTGCCCATGAATTAAGGGTGTGGTTCTGCGTTAAATAGCTTGTTGTGAAAAGAGGCATCAGTATATAAAACGTACAATTATTTGTAACCACGTTATTTTAACTCAATACCACCATATAGAAGCCTATATGCATAGCCTATGGTACCACTAAGTTATTTCAACTCGATCAGTATATACATGTAAGTTATTTCATTTAACTACATGTACATGCACATTGCATTTGGATTACATTGCGCCGAGTTGACTACGCACGAGTTCTTATGAATCTAGCTGCAAGAAGTTCAGACATACTGTACACTGTACATTTACATTACATTTATGTACACATTCATGTACAAATACTGTAAATAACGCGGGCGCGCCCTTACTGATCAGTGTGCCAAGCTTGCATCTAATATGCATATGTTAATAATATCCTACGTTATCTTAAAAACGTGCCATGTGATTGGCTGAAATATTGTGGGATGGCAATTCTCGTTTGCAGAAAAAGAAATCGCGGTCCGTTCACTCTTTATCATGTTGCCACTCTCTTGGTCATGTTCCCTGTATCCAATAACAGTAATGAATGTTAGTAAATATGCATTGTACAAAAAGGAACCAGGCTATTTACTTCCAGCCTCGCTTTGGTTACATTGATTTGAATGGGAGAAAATTTATTGTTAGTAGTCATAATAAATGTAGGCCCTACTCAACTTGACACTGGCAAACTTATTCCTCGTGGTTGTCTTTATGACAATTCTCTGACGGGTCCAGAGACTATGAAGATTCCCTTCAAGTATAAAATAATACCTTAGTTCCAAAGTTGTGAATAATTTAAAATTTCACAAGCAAGGCTTATTACGCTTAGTACGCATTTATCGTAAACCACAAAAGATCATTGCACACTCTTGAAGACCGTCTTATATCCGGAATTAGCAGACATCACACGGGGACTTGTTACCCTGTTTCATACAGTGGAGTCACAGAGAATTAGAACACAAAAATCAATTGGTCGTGAAAACAAATGTCCATATACATGTATTCTTTTGCACACTTACTTTATTTACCCTTATGCTCTATGTACAACTATTTACATTAATTATACTTGACTGAGTTAATAATTATGGCTAATAATTATGATTAAATGATGGCTTGCAACTTTTAACTTCAGTTGCTCTGTGTAGACAACTATACAAAACAATTTCACTAATAATTGTGTACTATTAATAAACCAATTATTTAAAATATATTACAATATATAACGGATTCATGCAACTGAAACTGAAAGTAATAGATTGATGATTATTACAATGAATTATCCGCTGATTGAAGTTAACAAATATTCTGGAGCCATTTCGGTAATGTTATCATGGTTGTGTTGTGTTGAAATAAACTTCTGACGTGAAATTCAACACATCTTAACGTCAAACCCGAACACCTGCGTGTTTGTTATCGACAAACACTGCACGTCTAGTTGTTTATTTTGAGGTAGTAGGCCTGTCATTATTTGCAACTTTTCCCATTTTTTGTGATCGGCAAGGGGGGCGGGGGGGGGGGGGTCATGGCCCCCTGGAAACGCCTTTACCAACTTCATATCAAGTTAGCTTTTAGAAGGAAAAAATCGGAAATTTTTGGTAATCGAATAATTACTAATGTTGAAACGTCCCTTTAACCACATCCACTTCTACGTCATCCACCCCACCCCATTATATGTACTACTCAAAAAACAATTTAGGGAACAACGGATTTTTAAAGGTACACACCACCCTAAAAGTGCAAAAATGGGATTGATAGAATGATAGATAATCCTTTTTGGAAGGTTTTCTTCAAAAAACTAAATTTGGGTATCGTGTAATTACTGAGAAATGTCCAAAAAGCAACAATAAGGTCAAAGGTCACGTATACGCATTTCCAGTAGTCTACACGACCGTGAAACCTGTACTGCAATTTCAGATTGTATTTAGACTGGTACCGCTGCATTGCACACCGTTGTGATTGTAACAACAGGAACAAGGTTCCAGTCTGTTACTGACATATTGTATCCGTTGTAACACGAACGGTCACATAATTCCTGAATTCTATTGCAACCAGATGTACGTTGACGTCCAAGATCATCCAAAAAAGTGAGGAAAATGCTTATATTAGGCTTAATAGACCTTGGATCAACCATGCAGAAAGGCATAGACTGAACAAACCGGTGCTTAGCAGCATCTATCTGGACATGCTGGATTCTGGGTGAGCATCTCAATCATGATCAATTAGTTTTCATTGCCATCGGTAGACAGAACATGGACATGTGTAACATGATGAACACAATCATGACAATGTCCCCTGGCAATTATGTGAAATTGCCCTAACCCCTGATTACATACTCTACATATTTGAAAAAAAATGTGAAAGGGAAGCTTCAATTTTGGTTTAGATTCTCATATTCTCAAAATATTATTATCAAACATTTTTATTTGGTTGGGACACATAGGCCTAATATGACCAAATCATAGGGGGAGCACCTATTTTTAATAAATTTTCACAGGTTAGTTTTTATGCTATTTTTCATGAGATCTAATGTTAACGTGTTACAGGGTTGAAGTTAATGTTCATTATCAAATACCAACGATGAACATTTATTTAGTTTTAATGGTTGTTTATTACAAAAAAATTAAGGTTCAGTATAATTTGTTATTATTTTTTTTGCTATAGCAGTACTGGCATTTCAGTCCAAGAGAAGGGGTCTATATGATAACCACCTTTCCAATCTATGTCAGTTAAACAATGTTTTAATTTATTTCAGTGATTGTTGATAATTTATTTAAATCTAAGCCCTTACTCCTCTTCACTCTTAAATCTTTTTCAGAAAGAGGACAGAAACATCTTGCTACTTCAGCTATGCAGAATTGATGCTGGGTGTGATTCTCGACATAATGAAGCATCAGTCTTTGGTCAATGGAATTGGTAATTTGGAATCAAACATATGTCTGGGCCCCTTACATTTATTGCTTGTTTGCCCCTCCCCTCCCCAGTTCTTGGATTCTATACTGCTGCAATGATAGTCCAAAGAATTTTAGAAAACAAATGTGTTGGTTTATCACCAGTGTCAGTAAATGCCATCACCAAGAAATTGGGTGGGGGGGGGGGTGGGGGTGGGGGACAGGCATTTTATTCCAAAATTACCGATTCCAATGACAGCCCCTAAAATGTCATCCATTCTGAACTGTCACTAAATCATACATTTATTATGCAGATTGATTCTGTTTTCTTGTCAACAAATGATCATTGTTGGGTTCATTTACACTGAAGTCATTTCACTTGTTACATGTGTAAGACCATGTACACTCATTGTTAGATTGTTTACAATAGGTTAAACAGGTCAGCAAAGTGGTTTCAATTGATTGTGGGGGGGGGGGGGAGGAGTGGAACCACAAAAGTCAAGTCATGAAACCAAATGGACAGTTAAAATAAATATGTATTTCATTATTTTATTGGCAATTTACAAGCACCCATGACCCATACAACTCTTGATTATTTCAATGTCTAAAAATTTATATACAAAATGGCATCCGATCTTTAGCTTGTAATTCTATAGTATGGATGCAGCTACAGACATTTTGCCAAATATGTGTACAACCTTGAAAATGTTAAATACAATGTAGAATTTGTTTCAAATTTTATAAATGATTTTTAATTATTTGCAGTATAGTTGAAAACAGAAAATTTATAAGCAGATGCATGATTACTGTGTCACTATCATTGTCAATTTATTATTATATTTTTGTTCATTATGAACTTGAGTTGAAAGTGAAGTATTTTATAAATAAAGATCACTCTCGGTATATAAACATGCAGTCCATCCATTCAATTTATTTTTGTACAAGACTTAATACCAAGACATAAATACCAATGTTGGCTCCATCTAAATCTAGAATTTAAAGGTTTTCATAAACAAAATGAAAAGGGCAAGCAATTATCAGATTTGATCAAGTGGATGTAATTACATTTAATTTTGTTTGAATTGTCAATTGGCTAATTAGAACTTGTGGCCTTACTTTTGGGAATTATTTACTTTTTGACAACTCTTCTGCTGAGGGCAGGGCAAAGAAGGAAAAACTGTATCATGTAGTAGTTATAAGCTTGTTTTCTAATGAAAGGCTAATTAGCTGATATCCATACAAGCTTTGAAGACTGCAGACATTAGCTATTCGAAATAAGCTATACGGCTGTGCTTTGAGTAGATTATGTGGTACATGAACATTAGCCAACTTTCTATTATGTTTCATGCAACTGACTTTGATGTTGATGACTGATGGAGCTCATGTATACCTGGGAGTTGACCAAGAGATGCTAGGGCACTGTAGGAATGAAAAAAAACCATGTTCACATGAATGTTTGGATATGATGTTAAAGGGAAGGTACATCACTGGTTATTACTTGATTGCACAATTACTGAATTATTTATTACCTACAGCTAACTGGATGTGACACAGTTAAACAATTATTCTGCTTATTGTGTTCTTATTTTAAAGAAAACTGAAAAAATATATATACACATTTACTAATATTTTCCTAAAGAATTATGAAGGGTTTTCACACTTTTCTTATGACTTGGACGCCCCATTGAGCTCAAACTTTAACATATTCATTATTAAACGATCTTCATTCAAAGTAAGTAAATATTACCGATAACAGCTGTTATGCTGTTGTACTTTCCATTTAAGAGGACAACGGTCACGATCAACAGGACATGGAATCGGAGTGCTAGTTTTAGATTACCTCGATGACTGAAAATAACACCCCACATGATAAGGTCATAATTATCAATGCTGCTGAATAAATGATCCAGTAAGTTTCAGTTACGGTGTTCATCTTAAACAAGGACACCGATTCCATGCCCTGTTGAAAGTCTGCTCTGATCGTGATGTTGTCCCTTTAATGTGGACAATTTAACATTAAGCATGCACAAGGGGAAAAAACTTGAATGCACAACTTCATTTTTTCTAAATGAGAAATTGTTTCTGTAAATCTGATTTTGTTTTATAGGAAAACAAATATTTACATAAACTAAGTTTTCAATAAATTATAAACAAAAATTAAAAAAATAATAATAAATGGGATAAAAAAAATAATCTGAACCAATCAAGATTTACTCTACCTTGCTTTGTAGCTGTGAATATTGGAAATGGAATCAGGCTGAACTCTACATGGTGTTGATGCAAGTAAAAATACTGGCAATGATGTTTTCTCATACCTATAAAACAAAACATAACAGCTAATGAAATAATGGTGGATATGATGGACATGGTGCATATTAAAAATCCGTACTCGTACTCGTACTCGTATTCGATACCTGGGCATCGATGGTGGAAATTACAACTAATTCACTGGAAATTGTTCTCATAATTATCACGTCTGTATTGTAAACATCATCACTATCTCATAATTACCATATCTGTATTGTAAACATCATCACAATAATCATTGTGCCTTGGCTTTATAGGAACTATCAAAAATAATGTGATGGCTAACAGAAATTCATCATAAGAGTTCAGCATACAGCCACACAAAAATTGCTCTGACTCCACTTGTTGATCTTGTGCAACTGACTTTGATGTTGATTGATGGAGCTCATGTATACCTGGGAGTTGACCAAGAGATGCTCGGGCACTGTAGGAATGAAAAAAAACATGTTCACATGAAAGTTTGGATATAATGTTAAAGGGAAGGTACATCACTGGTTATTACTTGATTGCACAATTACTGAATTATTTATTACCTACAGCTAACTGGATGTGACACAGTTAAACAATTATTCTGCTTATTGTGTTCTTATTTTAAAGAAAACTGGAAAAAATATATACACATTTACTAATATTTTCCTAAAGAATTATGCAGGGTTTTCACACTTTTCTCATGACTTGGACTCCCCATTGAGCTCAAACTTTAACATATTCATTATTAAACGATCTTCATTCAAAGTAAGTAAATATTACCGATAACAGCTGTTATGCTGTTGTACTTTCCATTTAAGAGGACAACGGTCACGATCAACAGGACATGGAATCGGAGTGCTAGTTTTAGATTACCTCGGTGACTGAAAATAACACCCCACATGATAAGGTCATAATTATCAATGCTGCTGAATAAATGATCCAGTAAGTTTCAGTTACGGTGTTCATCTTAAACAAGGACACCGATTCCATGCCCTGTTGAAAGTCTGCTCTGATCGTGATGTTGTCCCTTTAATATGGACAATTTAACATTAAGCATGCACAAGGGGAAAAAACTTGAATGCACAACTTCATTTTTTCTAAATGAGAAATTGTTTCTGTAAATCTGATTTTGTTTTATAGGAAAACAAATATTTACATAAACTAAGTTTTCTATATAAAAAAAAATAAAAAAAATAATAAATGGGATAAAAATTTTTTATCTGAACCAATCAAGATTTACTCTACCTTGGCAATGGTTTGTAGCTGTGAATATTGGAAATGGAATCAGGCTGAACTCTACATGGTGTTGATGCAAGTAAAAATACTGGCAATGATGTTTTCTCATACCTATAAAACAAAACATAACAGCTAATGAAATAATGGTGGATATGATGGACATGGTGCATATTAAAAATCCGTACTCGTACTCGTACTCGATACCTGGGCATCGATGGTGGAAATTACAACTAATTCACTGGAAATTGTTCTCATAATTATCACGTCTGTATTGTAAACATCATCACTATCTCATAATTACCATATCTGTATTGTAAACATCATCACAATAATCATTGTGCCTTGGCTTTATAGGAACTATCAAAAATAATGTGATGGCTAACAGAAATTCATCATAAGAGTTCAGCATACAGCCACACAAAAATTGCTCTGACTCCACTTGTTGATCTTGTGCAACTGACTTTGATGTTGATTGATGGAGCTCATGTATAACTGGGAGTTGACCAAGAGATGCTCGGGCACTGTAGGAATGAAAAAAAACATGTTCACATGAAAGTTTGGATATAATGTTAAAGGGAAGGTACATCACTGGTTATTACTTGATTGCACAATTACTGAATTATTTATTACCTACAGCTAACTGGATGTGACACAGTTAAACAATTATTCTGCTTATTGTGTTCTTATTTTAAAGAAAACTGGAAAAAATATATACACATTTACTAATATTTTCCTAAAGAATTATGAAGGGTTTTCACACTTTTCTCATGACTTGGACTCCCCATTGAGCTCAAACTTTAACATATTTATTATTAAACGATCTTCATTCAAAGTAAGTAAATATTACCGATAACAGCTGTTATGCTGTTGTACTTTCCATTTAAGAGGACAGCGGTCACGACCAACAGGACATGGAATCGGAGTGCTAGTTTTAGATTAGCTCGGTGACTGAAAATAACACCCCACATGATAAGGTCATAATTATCAATGCTGCTGAATAAATGATCCAGTAAGTTTCAGTTACGGTGTTCATCTTAAACAAGGACACCGATTCCATGCCCTGTTGAAAGTCTGCTCTGATTGTGATGTTGTGCCTTAAATATGGACAATTTAACATTAAGCATGCACAAGGGGGAAAAAACTTGAACGCACAACTTCATTTTTTCTAAATGAGAAATTGTTTCTGTAAACCTGATTTTGTTTTATAGGAAAACAAATATTTACATAAACTAAGTTTTCTATAAATTATAAACAAAAATATAAAAAATAATAATAAATGGGATAAAAAAAATAATCTGAACCAATCAAGATTTACTCTACCTTGGCAATGCTTTGTAGCTGTGAATATTGGAAATGGAATCAGGCTGAACTCTACATGGTGTTGATGCAAGTAAAAATACTGGCAATGATGTTTTCTCATACCTATAAAACAAAACATAACAGCTAATGAAATAATGGTGGATATGATGGACATGGTGCATATTAAAAATCCGTACTCGTACTCGTACTCGATACCTGGGCATCGATGGTGGAAATTACAACTAATTCATTGGAAATTGTTCTCATAATTATCACGTCTGTATTGTAAACATCATCACTATCTCATCTGTATTGTAAACATCATCACAATAATCATTGTGCCTTGGCTATATAGGAACTATCAAAAATAATGTGATGGCTAACAGAAATTCATCATAAGAGTTCAGCATACAGCCACACAAAAATTGCTGTGACTCCACTTGTTGATCTTGTGCAACTGACTTTGATGTTGATTGATGGAGCTCATGTATACCTGGGAGTTGACCAAGAAATGCTAGGGCACTGTAGGAATGAAAAAACATGTTCACATGAATGTTTGGATATAATGTTAAAGGGAAGGTACATCACTGGCTATTACTTGATTGCACAATTACTGAATTATTTATTACCTACAGCTAACTGGATGTGACACAGTTAAACAATTATTCTGCTTATTGTGTTCTTATTTTAAAGAAAACTGGAAAAAATATATACACATTTACTAATATTTTCCTAAAGAATTATGAAGGGTTTTCACACTTTTCTCATGACTTGGACTCCCCATTGAGCTCAAACTTTAACATATTCATTATTAAACGATCTTCATTCAAAGTAAGTAAATATTACCGATAACAGCTGTTATGCTGTTGTACTTTCCATTTAAGAGGACAGCGGTCACGATCAACAGGACATGGAATCGGAGTGCTAGTTTTAGCACTTGGCTATATAGGAACTATCAAAAATAATGTGATGGCTAACAGAAATTCATCATAAGAGTTCAGCATACAGCCACACAAAAAGCCCCACGAGTATATTATATTATCAAACAATATTTCTCTTTTATTACTCTTACCTGTCCAACAATAATCCTACAAATGCGACATTCATGGTCACCATCACGTTCAACAGTCAAATTCCTGAGTGTTTGCCATCATTTGCGGTTGGCTGGCCCGGCAATGGTCGCCAGGCATGTGTCGTATTATTTCCGTAGACGGTGAGCCTTTCTTCGCCCAGCCCGCTTGGTCGAAATTCTGGCGTTGATTTTGACGGATGTCCTCCCAAACTGAACAGTTTTTGTCACTTTTTTTATTGGCGTTGATATGATGAAGGGGCTCTGACGATGTTCCGAATGAAGGCGTCATTGTTGTTTCCAAAACTAAACTCGCTGGCAGTATCATAATTCAAAATCATCGACACGAAAAGCACCACAGTGTGGTCGAGACCTGCTTTACATTTCCACGCGAAAGTGTTGACATAATTATGGTGTCCCGGTGTCTTGGGAAACTGCCAAGACTTTCGCCTTTTTGTCGATTTTGACAATTTTCACCCATTGTTTCAAAATCATTTCACTTTTGTCAAGTATCAATGAATTATAAAAAATAATTATTCTTGAATTTGGTTCAGTAATAAACTTTTTAAACGTCTGAAAGTGCGACTATTTCTTTTGTCCTCGTGAGTTTTCTGGACAAATTTTTGTTCAAAAAAGTCACATGACATTGTTTTTTGTACAATAACAGAAAAACGACGCATTTTTCAGGGGTATTTGTGTGGACAATTATATTCTACTTTTGAAAGATCTTTCCAACCATGTATGAAAAGCAATGAAATGTTGAGAGGCGTTTTTTATCGCCCAATTTCGCGCGACAAAGGCGGTGTGTACCTTTAACCTTTCATTAAAAAACAAGCTTATAACTATTACATGATAACGTTGCAAGAAAGTTTTGCATTCATGCTTTCCCTCTTCCCCTGCCCTCAGCAGAAGAGTTGTCAAAAAGTAAATAATTCCCAAAAGTATGGCCACAAGTTGTGATTAGCCAATTCAAACAAAATTAAATGTAATTACATCCACTTGATTAAATCTGATAATTGCTTGTCCTTTTCATTTTGTTTATGGAAAAACCTTTAAATTCTAGATTTAGATGAAGCCAACATTGGTATTTATGTCTGGGTATTAAGTCTTGTACAAAAATAAATTTAATTGATGGACTGCTTGTTTATATACCGAGAGTGATCTTTATTTATAATGTACTTCACTTTCAACTCAAGTTTATAATGAACAAAAATATGATAAATTGACAATGATAGTGACACTGTAATCAAGCATCTCCTTATTGTGACATGCTTATAAATTGTCTTTGTTTTCACCTATACTGCAAATTAAACATCATTTATAAAATTTTAAAACAAATTCTACATTGCTTTTTACATTTTCAAAATGTCTGTAGCTGCTTCCAATCTATAGAATTATAAGCTAAAGATCAGATGCCATTTTTGTACATAAATGTTTAGACATTGAAATAATCAAGAGTTGTATGGGTGCTTGTATATTGCTAATAAAACAATGAAATACATATTTATTTTAACTGTCCATTTGGTTTTATGACTGACTTTTGTGGTTCCACTCTTCCCTCCCCCCACAATCAATTAAAACCACTTTGCTGACCTGCCTATTGTAAACAACCTAATAATGAGTGTACATGGCCTTACACATGTAACAAGTGAAATGACTTCAGTATAAATGAACCCAACCATGATCCTTTGTTGACAAGAAAACGGAATCAATCTGCATAATAAATGTACGCTATGTATGTACGATTTAGTGACAGTTCAGAATAGGTGACATTCAGGGGCTGTCATTGGAATCGGTAATTTTGGAATAAAATGCCCGCCACCCCCCCCCCCCCCCCCAAGTTCTTGATGATAGCATGTACTGCCACTGGTGATGAATCGACACATTTGTTTTCCAAAATTCTTTGGACTATCATTGCAGCACTATAGAATCCAAGAACTAGGGAGGGGAGGGGAGGGGCAAACAAGCAATAAAAGTAAAAGCCCAGCCAGACACAGGCCTATGCTTGATTCCAAATTACCAATTCCATTTGTGCTTCATTATGTCGAGAATCACACACAGCATCAATTCTGCATAGCTGAAGTACCAAGATGTTTCTGTCCTCTTTCTGAAAAAGATTTAAAAAGGAGTAAGGGCTTAGATTTTAACAAATTCAACATTATCAACAATCACTGGGAAATAAGGTAAAACATTGTTTAACTGATATAGAATGGAAAGAGACAGACCCCTTCTCTTGGACTGAAATGCCAGTACTGCTATACATGAAGCAAAAAATAATCACAAATTATACTAAACCTTAATTTTTTTGTAATAAACAACCATTTAAATTAAATTAAACGTTCATCATTCGTATTTGATAATGAACATTAATTTCAACCCTGTAACACGTTAACATTAGATCTCACGAAAAATAGTATAAGACCTGTGACAATTTATTAAAAATAGGGGCTCCCCCTCGTGTTTCACAAAGTTATATCTGGTACTGTCTTGTATTTTTTACATAATTGTTATTTTTTCTCTCTCTCTCTAAGATAAAAGCACTTCGGACAAATTAATTTGGTCATAAGGCCTGTGTCCCGAGACCCGACCAAATAAAAATGTTTGACAATATTTTGAGAATATGAAAATCTAAACCAAAATTGAAGCTTTCCTGTCAAATATATAAGTATCAGAAGTTAGGGCAATTTCACATAATTGCCAGGGGACACTGTCATGATTGTGTTCATCATGTACACTCCTAGATCATGTACTGTCTACCAATGCCATGGCAATGCAAACTAGTAGTACTAGTAGTACTAGTACACCGACGTGAAGTTGGTTACATATTCGACGTTTGACATTCAATATCAAACAAGTAACGGTTACTGGTTTGACATTCGATTTAATGCATGTCCTATATGGGACAATTGCATTCGGTAAGTCGTCAGACCCTTTTGGCTGGGCACTGTTAGGTATCAATGTAAAGAGGATGACCCAAGGATGACCTCAATGGTCACCTTGACCCGGCCAATGAGGTCCTTATATTTTTTATTAATTTTTAAATACAGTGCACATGCTGTTAAAAACGCCCCAAATGTAATGGTCATTTTCTAGTGGTCAGACCCTTTTGGCCGGGCACTGTTAGGTATCCATGTAAAGAGGATGACCCAAGGATGACCTTAGTGGTCACCTTGACCTGGCCAATGAGGTCCTTATATTTTTTATTAATGTTTTAAATATTTACTATATTTTATTGTTATATATACAGTGTACATGCTGTTAAAAACGCTCCAAATGTAATGGTTACTTTTCTAGTGGTCAGACCCTTTTGGCCGGGCACTGTTAGGTATCAATGTAAAGAGGATGACCCAAGGATGATCTCAATGGTCACCTTGACCCGGCCAATGAGGTCCTTATATTGTTTATTAATTTTTAAATATTTACTATATTTTATTGTCATATCCTATACAGTGCACATGCTGTTAAAAACGCCCCAAATGTAATGGTCAGTTTCTAGTGGTCAGACCCTTTTGGCCGGGCACTGTTAGGTATCCATGTAAAGAGGATGACCCAAGGATGACCTTAGTGGTCACCTTGACCTGGCCTATGAGGTCCTTATATTTCTTATTAATTTTTTAAATATTTACTATATTTTATTGTTATATATACAGTGTACATGCTGTTAAAAAAGCCCCAAATGTAATGGTCAGTTTCTAGTGGTCAGACCCTTTTGGCCGGGCACTGTTAGGTATCAATGTAAAGAGGATGACTCAAGGATGACCTCAATGGTCACCTTGATCCGGCCAATGAGGTCCTTATATTTTTTATTAATTTTTAAATATTTACTATATTTTATTGTTATATATACAGTGTACATGCTGTTAAAAACGCCCCAAATGTAATGGTCAGTTTCTAGTGGTCAGACCCTTTTGGCCGGGCACTGTTAGGTATCCATGTAAAGAGGATGACCCAAGGATGACCTTAGTGGTCACCTTGACCCGGCCAATGAGGTCCTTAAATTTTTAATTTTTTTTTAAATATTTACTATATTTTATTGTTATATATACAGTGTACATGCTGTTAAAAACGCCCCAAATGTAATGGTCAGTTTCTAGTGGTCAGACCCTTTTGGCCGGGCACTGTTAGGTATCAATGTAAAGAGGATGACCTCAATGGTCACCTTGACCCGGCCAATGAGGTCCTTATATTTTTTATTAATTTTTAAATATTTACTATATTTTATTGTCATATATACAGTGCACATGCTGTTAAAAACGCCCCAAATGTAATGGTCAGTTTCTAGTGGTCAGACCCTTTTGGCCGGGCACTGTTAGGTATCCATGTAAAGAGGATGACCCAAGGATGACCTTAGTGGTCACCTTGACCTGGCCAATGAGGTCCTTATATTTTTTATTAATTTTTAAATATTTACTATATTTTATTGTTATATATACAGTGTACATGCTGTTAAAAACTCCCCAAATGTAATGGTTATAGTTTCTAGTGGTCAGACCCTTTTGGCCGGGCACTGTTAGGTATCAATGTAAAGAGGATGACCTAAGGATGGCCTCAATGGTCACCTTGATCCGGCCAATGAGGTCCTTATATTTTTTATTAATTTTTAAATACAGTGCACATGCTGTTAAAAACGCCCCAAATGTAATGGTCATTTTCTAGTGGTCAGACCCTTTTGGCCGGGCACTGTTTGGTATCCATGTAAATAGGATGACCCAAGGATGACCTTAGTGGTCACCTTGACCTGGCCAATGGGGTTCTTATATTTTTTATTAATTTTTAAATATTTACTATATTTTATTGTTATGTATACAGTGTATATGCTGTTAAAAACGCCCCAAATGTAATGGTCAGTTTCTAGTGGTCAGACCCTTTTGGCCGGGCACTGTTAAGTATCAATGTAAAGAAGATGACCCAAGGATGACCTCAATGGTCACTTTGACCCGGCCAATGAGGTCCTTATATTTTTTATTAATTTTTAAATATTTACTATATTTTATTGTCATATCCTATACAGTGCACATGCTGTTAAAAACGCCCCAAATGTAATGGTCAGTCTCTAGTGGTCAGACCCTTTTGGCCGGGCACTGTTAGATATCCATTTAAAGACGATGACCCAAGGATGACCTTAGTGGTCACCTTGACCTGGCCAATGACGTCCTTATATTTTTTATTAATAAGCGAGTGGGTATGTATCGCCCAACGACGGCACATAAACTGTCTGCAACACGTGACTGAGGGCGTTACAGGTACGAAACGAGAACAGAGTCGGCGAAATTGCTTCAGGGTGCACCCCACTAAATAAACTCCCATAGTAAACAGTGTTAAACACAAAATATTCAAAAATCGTTAAAAAATACTTAAAAGTCGTACAGTTTTTAAAACCAAACGAAAAAACATTGATCGATATATAACCTTTTTTTCTTCTCTATTTACTGTCTAAAGTCCAGGTTTCCAGGAAGTTATCCTCATCCCAATGAACCCACCCTCTACAGTAGTGAAAACGTCCACACTGAAATACAGCCATGTTGGAAAAAGGCCTTACGCTTGAAATCAAATTAGGACCACCTTTTCAGGGCCTAGTGTATCCAAAATACTCACAGTTGGAAGTCAAGGACCCCAGGTTATGTTATTGGGCCATTTTTTACACAATCCATCAAATATATGGGCCTCAATTCTTTGTTTTTCAGAAAATTTTGAGGACATACACTTTATGATAAACAGCTTGGCGCATGAATTCCTCACTATTTAGTGGGTGCACCCTTCAGATGCGGCTGTACCCAACCAGACTGAAGCTAGCCGCGAATTGGGCCTGAAAAGCCATCCGCGAATTCGCGGTTGCGAAATCGCGAATGGTTTGCTGGCCCAATTCACGGCTAGCTTCAGTCTGGTCCACAAGCCTAGCGTCACGACCATGAAAAGACTGGTACCTTGTCGAAACGTACTTTTATTTGTTTCAAATTGGGGATGGGAGCCAGGGTTTATTTCGTATATTAATGTCAACAGACTTTCGGCTGAAGAGTGACTAATTTCAAGCAAGAAATTGTCCACTTTTAGGGGGCCTTGAGGCCTAATAATATCAAACTCATGTTTCAAGGTGAGTAGAGTAATTTCCACACAAAAGGAGTACCTATAGAATGCAGGGCCAAATTTTTCCTTTTTTCTGAATTTGACCAAGGAACCGCAGTTGTGTATTTTTAAGTCAGATTTCGTAAGTTTTTAGACGTAACTAACCTTCGGTGTGGCCTGCATTCTGTAGTACTTGTATCGTCCATGTACGTAATTCGCCGCACTCGTGAAGTTACGCACCTACTTTTGGCTTAGCATTTCTCGGAAAACTTACAAAATTATGGCGTATTACTGGTTGCATAAACTTATCTAAGTCGTGGTTGTTACAGAAATAAAAATAGTGAAATTGTATGATTTAGTGGAAAGTTAGTGCTTGTGAAAGTGGAAAAAGTTGTTTAAGGCCAAGAGAAGACATAGATTTGCGTCCGGAAAATTTCGAAAACACATGAGGCTTTTTTTCATTATTCATTATTCATTATTTCCATTGATCATTAACAGCGCAATCACAAGATGTTTCTTCTAAATTGACGTGTCGCCCTACGTATGGTCGCCTGTGTCCGTACGTGCATCCATTATACCATGGAGGATTATACGTGCGGGCCGCACACACAGGCATGACAGGCATATTAGATACAAAGGCTCAACAGCGAACGTGTTGTGCATGTGAAGGCGGTACAGTTGCAGGTGCGGATCGGACGGAGTTTGCTATAGTACCATACAGTTTTAGCGCGATGCGACCTTTTTTGTGAACGACGTACGCAGGACTAAGACTGTAAGAGAACATGTGCTAATGATTATAGCGCACATACTGGTGGAAATTTGGTAAAAACTTCGTTTTACTGATGTGGATGATTTGGAACTAAATTTGTTTGGTGGAAATGGCCGGGCAAGCTAGCCAGGCCTGGCCGGGCAAGCCAGCCGGGCAAGCCAGCCGGGCAAGCCAGCCGGGCAAGGGGGGTGTTTTGTGGAAAATGGAAAAAAAAACTCTGGACTACAGCTCGTCTCACGGTACGTGGATCTTGTCGCAAACTGTGCACCTCACGATGAATCCTTTCACGCAAGTCCTGCATGTTGTGTGGAGGGGTGCTGAAAACTTTGTTCTTCAAATGACCCAACAAAAAGAAGTCGCAGGGGGTGAGGTCTGGTGACCTTGGGGGCCATTCAACGGGGAGGTTCAGAAATCACGCGTTCATGAAAGAGTTCTTGGAGGCGATTTCGAACAGCGATGAGACGATGGGCTGGTGCACCATCTTGAGCCCACCACACATAACGGAACATTCCATTTTGCTGTCGCTGGAAGTGGATCTCCATCTGTGGCACAACCTCCTCGTTGATCATTTGAAGATAGGCCTGACCATTGACATTTCACTCAATCTAATGATTGAACATAAATCTGTGTCGATTTTGTTCAGCAGGAAAGTGAACCAACTGCAATTGTGCACCACAATTTCAAGACAGTGGTGCTCAATGATGCGTGACCCTGGAGTGTAACCCAAGGTATCATTGGAAAGCACATAGCTTCTGCTTTAAGATGATACCATGCTTTTTGCTGGTAAACATATAGTCTGGCCATATTAATCCTTTAAATTAGGATTACCTTTTTTTTAAACACACTGTATAACAATAAAATATAGAAAATATTAAAAAATTAATAAAAAATATAATGACCTCATTGGCCAGGTCAAGGTGACCATTGAGGTCATACTTGGGTCATCCTCTTTACATTGATACCTAACAGTGCCCGGCCAAAAGGGTCTGACCACTAGAAACTGACCATTACATTTGGGGCGTTTTTAACAGTATGCACCCTGTATATAGTAAATATTTAAAAATTAATAAAAAATATAAGGACCCCATTGGCCGGGTCAAGGTGACTATTGAGGTCATCCTTGGGTCATCCTCTTTGCATTGATACCTAACAGTGCCCGGCCAAAATGGTCTGACCACTAGAAACTGACCATTACATTTGGGGCGTTTTTAACAGCATGTACACTGTATATATCACAATAAAAATATTAAAAAATTAATAAAAAATATAAGGACCCCAATGGCCGGATCAAGGTGACCTTTGAGGTCATCCTTGGGTCATCCTCTATACATTGATACCTAACAGTGCCCGGCCAAAATGGTCTGACTACTAGAAACTGACCATTACATTTGGGGCGTTTTTAACAGCATGTACACTGTATATATCACAATAAAAATATTAAAAAATTAATAAAAAATATAAGGACCCCAATGGCCGGATCAAGGTGACCTTTGAGGTCATCCTTGGGTCATCCTCTATAAATTGATACCTAACAGTGCCCGACCAAAAGGGTCTGACCACTAGAAACTGACCATTACATTTGGGGCGTTTTTAACAGTATGTACCCTGTATATAGTAAATATTTAAAAATTAATATAAATTCTAAGGACCCCAATGGCCGGGTCAAGGTGACCATTGAGGTCATCCTTGGGTCATCCTCTTTACATTGATACCAAACAGTGCCCGGCCAAAAGGGTCTGACCACTAGAAACTGACCGAATGCAATTGTCCCATATAGGACATGCATTAAATCGAATGTCAAACCAGTAACCGTTACTTGTTTGATATTGAATGTCAAACGTCGAATAAGTAACCAACTTCACGCCGGTGTACTAGTACTAGTAATATCATAATTGAGATGCTCACCCACAATCCAGTATGTCCAGATAAATGCTGATAAGCACCGGTTTGTTCAATCTGTGCCTTTCTCCATGGTTGATCTAAAGTCTATCAAGCCTACTAGGCATTGTCATCACTTTTTGGATCATCTTGGACGTCCATGTGCACCTGGTTTGAATCGAATCCAGGAATTCTGTGATATCGTTCGTGTGTTTACAACGGATACAAAATGTACAGACTGGAACCTTGTTCCTCTTGTAACAATCACAACGGTGTGCAATGCAGAGGTACCAGTCTGACTACAATCTGCATTATTGCCATACAGGTTTCACGGTCGTGTAGACTACTGAAAATGCGTATACATGACCTTTGACCTTATTGTGTTTTTTTTGACATTTCTCGGTAATTACGTACACGATACCTGAATTTAGTTTTTTGAAGAAAACCTTCCAAAAATTATTCTCTATCATTCTATCAAGCCCATTTTTTGCTCTTTTAGGGCGGTGTGTACCTTTAATTAGCTAATATCCATACAAGCTTTGAAAACTGCAGACATTAGCTATTTGAGTAGACTCTGTGGTACATGAACATGGATGAAATGCTCAATTATTAGCAAACTTTCATGTTCCATGTAGCGAAAATTATTTACAACCTGGAAATGGAAATATCAGGAGTGTAAAGACTCGTCTCTCACAGGTAACTTTTCCTTGGTAAAGTTGGAAACACAAAGAAAGGGGAAATGTTTGTATGCTACTCCATGATTCAGTGTCTTCAGTAACCTTAGCACCCCCCCCCCCCCCAATCAATTTAACCCCAACTTCCTGTCCTTTGATGTACGTTTAATCCAGTTCCTACCATAAATCAACTTTGTGACTTTATGCCCATAATAACGCTGAATAAGTTGATCTGGCTACCTACAACCCTGGCAAACTATTTTCATATGACATGTTGATTTATCATCTGGCATGGTTTTTGAAAAGCATGTGTTGGGCTAGTGTCAATATAATTATGCATGAGGTTTGTGGTAGCACCATGTAACTACCTCTACAGTTTAATAGTGTTGGCTCTTACAAGAACTGGTGGTGAGATAACTTGAAGTTTCCATCGGTATACTCTGATCATCTTCATCCCCCTGAAGACAATCGGAGTACACTGATTGAAACAAAGTAATGTCACTGCCAGTTCTTGTCAGAACCAATGCTATTTCTTGAAAGATAATTACTCTTACTCCTACTGTTCTCAACCATGTAAAGCTTCAAAATAGTACATAATACTAATAGAGTAATTTGTTTGGGTGTGGGGGGGTGGGGGGGGGTGAGGGCTGTCAATTGCCTTGAAACATTTTCATGTTATACCTGCAATTTTTGGCAATTTTCGAGGGTCTTGAAAGTACGACATGTCCTCTATACTTCCTAGAAACTTTTGATTGGATGGCACCCGTAACAAACCTGAAGTTGATATAGTAGGTAATCTTCTTGAGAAAACTCTTATTCAGTGGAATGTCTGCTAGTTAGTGGGATGTTGTAGGCTTCCGTTTACTGACCCCCATTCACATACGTAGGTGACATGATGAACTGAGCATTCGTCTCTGTCTCCATCTCCCTTCATCTCATCTATGGACCAAACATGAACAAACATGTATATAATCTTTCAAAAGAAATATTACATTGAACTGATTACTCTAGCAGTTGAGAAATGAAACTGACCACAAAGACATAAATAACACAATAGCCAGCCATGAATAACACATGTAAAGCTACTTTGACTAATAGTGCTACAGTACACTTATCATTCACACACACACACACACACACACACACACACACACACACCCTCACGCACATTGATTTGTGGGGTATTCCTTTGTTCGTTCTATTATCCCTTTTCCTTATAATTCTCCTGTGGGGTACAAGATTTTCTATAGTTACCTTGTGGGGTCCAATTGTTCTATTGTGTTTTGGACCCCACAACGAACGGTGTGTACGTTCACCCTCACACACACACACACACACACACACACACACACACACACACACTTCAAATTATAACCAATGTTGTTCTTTCCCTTTAAGAGGACAACGGTCACGATAAACAGGGCATGTAATCGGAGTGCTAGTTTTAGATTATCTCTGTGACTGAAAATAATATCCCACATGATAAGGTCATGTTATCATTGCTGCTGCATAAATGAGCCAGTAAGTTTCAGTCACTGTGTTCATCTTAAACTAGTACACCGATTCCATGCCCTGTTGAAAGTCTGCTGTGATCGTGATATTGTCCCTTTAATATGGACAAGTTAACATTAAGCATGCACAAGGGGGAAAACCTAAATGCACAACTTAATTTTTTTCTAAATGAGAAATTGTTTCTGTAAATCTGATTTTGTTTGATAGAAAAACAAATATTTACATCAACTAAGTTTTTTATATATACACAAAAATTATGGTATAAAAAACTTATCCGAATCAATCCAAGATTTACTCTACCTTGGCAATGCTTTGTAGCTGTGAATACTGAAAATGGAATCAGGCTGAACTCTACATGGTGTTGATGCAAGTAAAAATACTGGCAGTGATGTTTCCTCATACCTATAAAACAAAACATAACAGTTAATGAAATAATGGTGGATATGATGGCGGATATGGTGTATATTAAAAATCCATTTAAATATAACTCGTACTCGTACTCGTACTCGTACTCGTACTCGTGGGGAATAATGGTACCTGATGCTATTTCCTCCAGTCTATGTTTGAATTTTCACCGTGACCCCTTTGACCATCTTCACCAACAGATTTTGAACACTGTGTTGCACAAATATACGGGGAGGGACAGTCTTTTAAGTCCAAATCCGTCGGTTTTTTGGGGGAAATGTCTGTAATTATGACAGATATACGGTATTCATGACGATAGCCTTGCGCTCTCTAATTCATTTCATAAACAAATAATTTGAACAAATATAAAACAAAACTAAATCTTTCTTCAATAATTATGGTTCAATAATCGATATTTGTCCAAGGATAAAAATACGACTCGCGTATAGTAGTTCCAATCTTTGTGACGTTAATTTCTGAACCAATTTAGTTCGATTCAGAAATGGCACGTGACAATCATGTCACTATGTTCTTTTACCATTAATTACAAAGGGGGTGCCTTTTTGTAAATCATGTTAATACAACTTGTATAAGATATTTCCAAATTGTATGTGAAATGGTAGGCGCTTTATATCGCCCAATCGCGCGAAAAACAAAAGGTTGTATTTCCTTTTAATGAGTAACTATTGAGCTAAGCTGTTCGCAATAGGCCTAACTGTTAAAAATACAAATCTATTTAATTTAATTTCAGGAGTTGACATAAACTCAAAACGGTCATCATGATTCTGGATTCTCAACTTAAACTTGGTCAGTCAACTAGCCTCCTGAATGGCTACAATCCAGATATCTACTCTGTGCACTTTACAACCAGCAGCAAGCCCGCCCTCTATGAGAAGCAAGTCATTATCAACAGCCCCGACTGTGACGCTAAGTGGTCCTGGCCTACGATCACTCTTCATGATAATGTAGAGGATCTCCTTGGCGCCGTTCTTCAGATCAAGCTGCGTCCGATAACGAGTGAGAATAAACCCAGCGAAGGTGGGGCATCGGCTGTCTGGCCATCGGGAGCTCTTATTCTTGCTGGGCTGACCGGTTGTGTACGCAAAAAAGCTCTCACAGACCTGTCTAGTCAACTTGGCATCGATCTTTTGAAAGATGGCTGGTCCTATGCCCTTGCAAGGCGCTCACGCAAGATCGGAACAGCAACGCATTGTTGCTATGAGAGAGGCATATTTGGTCACCCGGATCCTAAAAACACACTCAAGCCAGATGCACTCGCTGCTTTGAAATCTTTAGAGAAGCTTGCGAAGGAGTCTACCAATGTTAGCATGCATGGCGCCAACGGATACTTGAAGTTCTACGATACATATGGTTCACATTTTGTATCTTGCATCGAAGCCGGAGATTCGATTTTTCAGGTTTTCGCTTTTGCCGCAGCCGAGTACAAAGATGTTGTCAAGATATACACGGAGAATTCTGGAGACCTCAGTGGTCCTACATCGCCGTCGTTTTCCTTGTACACTATCCCACAGAACGAAACCACGTATGGCCACACGGCAGCCATTGGCAAGATCTGCATTGCTAGTAGAGACCCCAAATTGGAAAAATCTCTAAAAGATGGCCTTTGGCTCGATAAAAAGTTTGCTGGAACTGATAGCATATTTACTCCGTTCCTTCGCTCTGATGCCATAAACGTTAACACTACACTTAAGAAGATCGTTGCAATATCAGTTGAGTTAGCTTCTCTTGGAGTCTTTGCCGAGTTCTACCGAATGCTGATATGGCGCCGGGTCTTCAAGGGTGCCATGTACGCCAGATACGCAGACGGTTCAGGGGTGTTTCCTTATTTCAGCAACAACTGCCCGTATGATCTTAACGCGGTGTTCAAAGGCTCCGACGTGATTGGTGGAGATGGTCTGCTGTCAACACTTGCTACACCATCTGTCAACATCTGGAAAGAGAAGATTGACCTGGGAACCATTGTTCTTCAATTTCCCGACCTGGTGAACGTGTTTAGCGTGTTTGCAAGTGGAATACAGGTGAGTGCTATGTTTATAAAAGCAAAAGAACTGAATTGAGTGTAATAAGAGTGGAATTTTTTTTTAAGTTTAATTTAAATGTCTGATATACCGCCAGAAGTCCGTGGCAGGTGCATAATTATTTTGATTTTAAAGACGTAAACTACTGTTGCTAACGTGAGGGCAAGCTCTTGCATAATAATAGCAACAACCTATACATAGGCGAAGTCAAACTGTGCATGTTTTAGACTTCTTTATGTTTTATACTATTACCTTGAGTTTGGGAAATTCAAATTGAATACATACGTTACTTGCCACTGACTTGAGTCGGTGTACCAGACATAGTTCATAGAAATTTGCCAAAGGTTTAGTGAGTATACATAATGTTATCAGTGATTTATTTGCATAAAAGGAATCGGGCCGTATGGTGTTATTACCAATGACCTCTCCCTTCCCTCTACCCCACTTGACCCACCCTACAGAGCATATATTTGAGGTCTGAGGCAAGGAAAATGATACAATCCCCGTCTGAACTTGTTGGTACACCCAAACAGTAAAACACTCACATAAATATTCTTAATATCAACCCCCTCATACAAAAATCAACGAGGTTGGGTATTCATAGTTGCCAAGGCATCCGTTTATTATGACCACATCTAATTAATTTTTAACTTTTTAGTGGTCAATACTAGATTTTTTTATACTTTGAATGTGTTTTACAAAACTGAGTTACCACTTCAGTTACTATTTTCATGAGTTTTTAAAGGTTTATTATTTTAAGAAATGTTTTGCTCAATTAATTTAACGACATAAATAGTTCTACGGACGTAATTATATAATTTTGGTAGGAAAATCGTCAAAAACCATGTTTTTGGTACACAATGACCCACGTTTTTGCTGTAGCGCCCTCAAGTGGTGTTCCAAGTGAAGTCACATTATTGCTTGATAAACAGAAATGTTTTGTATTTGTTTAAAAACATTCAAATAAATAATCCTCATACAGAATACAATCATTGTTTAAATTTTTACCAACGCTTTGTCGCCTAAAACTAATTAATGTCGTCCATGTACGTAATTCGCCTCACTCGTGAAATGACGCAACTACCTTTGGCTTGGCATTTCTCGGAAAACTTACAAAACTATAGCGTATTACTGGTTGCATAAACTTATCGTGCTCGTGCTCGTTACAGAAATAAAAATTATAGTGAAGTTGTATGATTTACTGGAAAGTTTGTGCTTGAGAAAGTGGAAAAAGTTGTTTAACCACTGATTATAGATACAAATAGTAAGAGATTTACATGACCTCAATTTTTTGTTCACGAACATCTGTGATTTTATTGTTCTATGCCGTCAACAAGCTGTTGTCTGTGGAAACCAAAATATATGAATGCTTTGTGTTACATTATACACAAACCGTATGTGGAGATAATCCGTGCGTGACCGCGTGTTGACCGCTGTTCGTTTTAACCCAAGTATAGGGGAACGATGTATCTCCCTGTTAGTTTTAACCCAAGTATAGGGGAACGATGTGTCCCCAGTGTTAGTCTTAGCCTAAGTATATCATTATCGGGACGGGATCAAAATTTTCGGATTGCAATTTGCAATGGAGTGTGCGATATACTTAACTATTGCAGAGCCTGAAATAACGGTCAAAATTTGCCTGGACAAAATGTCCGGCCAAAATGAAATTTGATCGGACATTTTCAAATTTGATCGGACTTATTTTTTCGATAATTCAGAAGTAATTAAAAGTTATTAATATCTCTCGCATTCTCTCCAATACTTTTGAATCCAGAAACCAGATTTTAATTTACAGTATTTTATATATTTTTTCTTTTAACATATGTTTTTATACATTGTTACTTTCCTCTCTTAAAGAAGTTGGCCAGCGTGTAGTTAGACAATACGCTACACTGGTCCACACTATTTACATCTAGGGATTGTCACTGAGACGATTATCTGGCCTGTGTCGACGGGTTGTCACTAAGACAATCTCCAGATCACCCAGTCACCCCCTACGGCCATCTAGACGTATCAAAAATAACAACCAAAACTTTGCAATATGTGGACATTTCAAGCTTTAGGATTGGTACAAAAGTTTGATATGTGGAAGTATAATTCAAATGAACGCCATCTAAATTGAGTTGTTACCGGCCAGCAATATCCATTCCCATCGGGCCTTAGCTCAAAACGGCCCTGGAGTCAACAATGGTCAAGGTCATGTTTTGTTTTTAAAGATGGAAGGATTTTCTTTGAGATGAAATCATGTAAGTCAATGAGCTTAAATGGAATAATCACATAATAGATTCTGACGTATAGTTATCCTCCTAGGAATGATAGGAAGGCACCTGACAAGTCACAGAGCTACGCCATACAGTCGCATATGGATTGTGGATCGGGGAATAGCCGTCGACATATTGATGTCAGCGGCATTGCCACCGCCCTGGAGTCAAAGCAGAAGGGACTAGCTGCAGCCATGCCAGGTCTTCATGTATTTACCGGCTCTGACTTCACCACTGCATTCTACAGGAAGGGTAAAATGAAGCCACTAGAAATTCTCAAGAATGACACAGATGGAAAACTCATCCAGTTCTTCAGTAGACTGGCTTCTGAAGATCAACCAGACCAGAGTAAAGCAGAAGAGTTCGTCTGTTCCTTGTATGGCATGAAGGGTGACGTGAAGGATGTCAATGAGGCCAGACACGTAAAACTGTGTCAGATGACTGGGAAAATGTGTACATGCCTTGCTGAGCATGGCCTAGCCTAGGGCCTATAGCAGGCCTGCTTTCATTATCGGGTCAGGATGAATTCGAAACGGGATCAAAATTTTCGGATTGCAATTTCCAATGGAGTGTGCGATATACTTAACTATTGCAGAGCCTGAAATAACGGTCAAAAATTGCCTGGACAAAATGTCCGGCCAAAATGAAATATGATCGGACATTTTCAAATTTGATCGGACTTATTTTTTCGATTCATTTTGACCCCCTCCGTTGGGTAAATCCCGCCATGCAGTAAATAAATCTTTATGCTAAACACTAACAGTGCTTTTTAATTTGTGTAATAGTATAATAGTATAATAGATCATTTCGTAGACTCATCATTTGACAGATCAACAATTTGACAGCCACGCTGCCATCTTGTTTCATGAGCCCGCATTCTTTGCGGTATGCTGAGCTCAGACCCAATCTTATTGAAGAAAACTGATCGCACTGTTTTTTGTTTTTTTCGAATTTAAATAGACATTTGATTTTGCTGAGCCGCCCTTCGGTCGCTCGACCTTTCGCTTTGCGAGAGGGTTCCTTTAAGTGAAAAAGAAAAAGAAGTCGACTTGTTGCATGTCTACAAGTAAATTTGGCTGGACAAAATATTCGACCAATTGAACGTTTGGTCGGAAAAACTGTAATTTGGTCGGAAATCGTCCGATGTCCGACCGTTATTTCAGGCTCTGCTATTGTAACTAAAATATAGGAAGACAATTTGACAAATTAGACAATATTTTGTAGGCTACCAGCTACAATAAGAACATGAATTTAAATAGACATTTGACGTGAAATTCACATAACGGGTTATTTGGTGGGGCCCCCTTCATGGGGGCGGGGCCTGTGCCCCAATGCCCCTAGGCCCCTAGGTTAATCCGGCCCTGGTCTCTTTGGAGGTCTGGTGGACCTTATGCAGATTGTCTGGTACTCCGTATGCAGAGGAAATTTGTAGGGTGTATTCTGTACACTCCGTGAGATGTTCATTTAAACTTACTTTCATGTGGTACCAGTACTTTTAATATATCTTCTAGCCCAATTCTATCATAGTGTACACAGGGTAAACTTTTGGGGGTGTCTGGCGGGACTTATGCAGCAGACAATTTGTCTGGCAATGGATATTTTATACTTGGTAGAGTGTAATTGTTCATTTTATCTTGGTTTCATGTGGTACCTCCTATGTTTGATCCAGTCCATTATTGGGTCCCTTTTTTGGGGCCCCAGGGGCCACACGCAGCAGGGGGTCCCCGGCAGACATCCATATCTGAATATGTTAGGTTACACAATAAATGTTCCTGTACTCAGATATTTGTATCTTGTTCGTTTGACCAAAATGCTCTGGGCTGCCGGTCTATTAATCACAAACATCTTCAACTGAAAGTCACTGATCTTCGCTGCAATTTACATAATCGCTCAACTGTGGAGTGTTGTGGGCCTTGTACCAAAGATACTACAAAAGGAAGATAAGACTCTCTGTGTGGAAACGTGAAACACAAAATGGCTGGGCATGGAAGTGCGCCCGCTCTTGTTAGGTAGGTAAAACCAAAATCGTTTGCGCGGTGATACTGCACTATGACTATGGCAAACTTCCAACCAATTAGCCACCAACTAAACAAGTGATGGCGAGCAGATCGAAAGTTTGGTGTTCTGCCATAAATTGTACCAACAATCCCAAACGGGACTGTAATCTTCATTTTTATCGGTTTCCAAGGTGCAAAGAAAGGTAAGGCGAAATTTATGGTAGAACATTTTGATCGATAACGATTGGAACATCAATGTTCCAGCCTTCCAGGCAGAAATCCGGGTTTTTAAATTTTATATTCTACAAAACGTTAATGGTCGTTGTTGTACATTAATATGATTAAAATGGCATGATATAATGTTAGTTTGTTATTTTTTTTTTTCCATTGCCCAAAAATGGTAAGCGAATATAGGATCAGGAGACAAATAGTCCTGGCCCAGGAGTGGAGTAGTTAAGGGTGTGAGGGTGATAAGTGAAAGAGTTGTATCCCTACATTTGGCTTTAGAAAAAGAGAAAAGGCAAACAGTGTTCCTTTGTTATTTATTTAAGCTATTTATGTTTTCTTTTATTGACTTATTACTGGGTTTGTGGTGTTATGATGTCATGTTTCAGGTTTTTCAAGTTGGGTCTTATCATATACAAGAAATCGTTGACCACTTCTTTCATTTTTTTTATTTAAAGAGCTATGATATATTTCGATAGTATACTTACAATAAATATTTATTTATTTATTTATTTATTTATTTATCTTTTTATCTATTTATCTATTTATTTATAACCACCATTACAGAGACATGTTAGTGTACTATTTTTATATGTCTATACTTACAATAATTTATAAAGTTATTATTTTATTTATTTATTTATTATTTATTTATATAATTTATTTATAGAAATCTTTACAGATGGTTGCTCATCCAGCACAGCTGATCATTAATTGGGGCCTTCTTATTGTACTGTTACCTCGTTGCAAGTGATGATTAAAAGTGATTGATGATATACAGGACACGATCTCAGCTTTTGCTTCCACTTTGTTGGTTTAATTAAAACAATCTATTGAGATAGGAAACCTTTAAGGTAGAGACAAAAATAAAATAAAAATCTAAAGGTTATCACTTGTATAAAATGATTATCATGACTTGGGTAGCAGAAAAGACACCCGATGTATTTCCCATTTGCTTTATATAAAGCCCCTTGTAAATCCTGAAGGAACACTTTTACAAATCTATGCATACCATTAAGATGGATATTATACAATATGTATCATTTCAATCATCATTTTAAGCCTTTCACATCTTTGTCTTTAACGAGAATTTGCCCTAAACTTGCCGTTACCTTACTATAGCTTTCTACACTTCGTTAACGTCATCTGCTTCGTTTTACCTACCGCGTGATGGCGCCCTTCCCCATGTACCAATTTTGCTGAGTCATACCGTTACATCGGCTGCCGTGCAAAACGGCACTAGTGTCCTATCTTCCTTTTGTAGTATCTTTGCTTGTACTCAGTGTCGATGGATGCATGCGTTCAGCAAGTGACACCAAAAAGCAGCTGGTATAAGGCTCATTTATGGCTAGAGGAACATTTATAAAGAGCTACAAGTTTTACCTATTTATAAAGAGGGCGTATAGCCCCGATTACCACTGATCTCTACTGACTCCATCGGAAATGCTAAGATTATAAAGGACTTTCTCTCTCGTACGGGTCGAATTCTGAAATGAAAACAAATCTGCCACGTCAAGTCAGTGTGGCTAGAGTGTGCTTTCCACTTCCTAAACTGACTCATGTAGGCCCATCTGTGTTTTCCACGAGTGCTTAGAAAGAAACATGCCCTTGTCTCTCCCTACCATTGAGCTTACTATCTGGGACTATTCACAAGTTATAGAGAGGAGCTTAAGCAGGGAGAAGGGACTTTAGCCAAACAAGCCGCCACCTCCCTCACCCCTCCACTGGATATAGAAGACAATTAGTTTATTTTCGATATTTTCAAAGCAGAATTCATTCAACTGATTGTATGATGTTGATGATTAACGATGTACATGTTTGCATCATGCACTGGAAGGCTGAAGCTTCAACCTTTTACATTTGAATTGGTAAAAGGAAGACAATATTGGTAATTACCTGAGCCCAATTTCTAAGAGCTGCAATTAGCAGTCGATTTTTTGCTTACTGTACGTTTTTCATTTCATAGGGCTGCTAAACGTTAAGCATCGAGAAAGGCACGCTATAAGAGTACGTTTCCAAGTACCAATGTACTTTAAAGGTAAGGTCTAATATTGGTAATTGGTAAAGTAACAACATTGTCGAATTGTAATGTGAAATTTATTACGTAATATTGAAGAATAATAGTTTTTTAAGGAAAGCACTTAAATAAACAGGTTGCAAGCTTCATGTTAAAACAACAAAAACAACAAAACTTGTGTTGCTTTCTATATTATTTAATTATTCATTTGCCTCTCTGCAACACTGTACAGCTATTGTGTGGTCCTTCGTTACATTTGGCCACTTTGGGCAAAAGGATATTTACTTTTGCATAATTTCTTGAAAAACAGCTGATTTGTCACAATATTATTGTATATGTATATGGTGGCCCTGAAGGGACATCGCTTTCGCGAATATTTGCGCAAATATTTGCGATGTCGTGAACTTTATTGCATACCTTTGCAGTGAGTCATATCTGTACGCGGACAATATTCTTTAACAATCTAGGGAGTAGTCAGGCCCCTTTATGTATCATTATTTTTATGATTGCGTGATTATAGGGAACTTGACGGCACCAAACAATCTACCAAGTTCGTTCAAGTAGCAACGAGACCAAGATCCACGAGAATAAAGGGGCCTGACTATTGTCCTCCCTACTTCCTAGATTGTTGTCCGCGTACATATATGACTCACTGCAAAGGTATGCGACAAGGTATGCAATAAAATTCACGACATCGCGAATATTTGCGCAAATATTCGCGAAAAAATTCACGACATCGCAAATATTTGCGCAAATATTCGCGAATGCGATGTCCCTTTAGGGCCCCCATAATACTATCTTGTGTTAGTTGGCTTTATTTTACAATTATTTGGTTAGTATGCACAGTATGACTAGGCCGATTTCACAGAGCTGTAAGCATAAATATCTTGCTGAGCATCACATCACAGACTACCAGCTAAAACCAATACACCTTTTTGGAAACTTTGGCTGGTATCCAATAAAAACTTTCTCATCAAAAGTTTCTGCTTAGTAAATTGTTCTACTTATGAACACAACCATTTATTTACGATGGTCCCCCCTTAATTAAAATATGCACAAATAAAAATACACTTCAGCATATCCACTGAATTATTTTAATACTTAAATTCTGCATGTCAAAAAGCAGATACTCGATTTATTTTTTAAATAATGAATATCTAGTAACTGTACAGCCTGTTCAGCAAAAACCAGATTACTAATACTGTATTATTATAATTCTTATCTTTCCCATATATCCCAGCTACAGTGTTGACATAATGCCTCACTTGGAGGCACATTATAACCATAACAACTATAAATAAAACAAGGTATCAGGTGAAACAGCAGTGCTCACATTTATAAAATAATTAAATAATTTATTTTTTAAGAAGGGCTCTCAGCAATTATCAAAAATTACCTTTTCCCTATTTGTTTTTACTTATTTTTATTTATTCTTTAAAAGAAAGAGGGAGGTTAAATACGTCATAATGAAACTAAACAACATAAAAAATATTGTAAATTATTGTAAACAATATTGTAAATTATAAAAAATATTGTAAAATATTGTAAAAAGTAATTTTGTCCCACCCACTTTTTTATCAAATTCAGAAAAGCCCAAGGTCCACTGGGGGAACCAAATGGCTCATATAACGTTTACAACAGAGTGGACATTTCTGTGGAGATTCACATGTATTTACAATTGTTTTGGACCAATACTTGGGTGATCTTGTCCACTGAATGGTGCTATGCATGGGCGACATAAGGAACGCATTTACGTATGAGGGCCATTTGTTTTCCTTAAGCGGAGATAGTGATAACATTTTATAAACATGTTTTGTTCACTTGTGACCTCTCTCAAAATGGGTAAAAGTAAATTATTAATATTTGCTGAGAGCCCTTCTTCAATGATCAGCATGACAGTATTCTTTACCCATACAGGGAGGGACTTATACATACAAACCAGGAATTTCATTATTGTAGAGGAACATTTTTAAATGGAACCGAAGCCAAGACCAGGGCAACGGAGGCCATTGCCTTGGTGAAATTCCATGCCTTTTCATATGGATGTATAATGCATGCATCTTTTCTCAGAAATTAAACAACTTGTAAACCAAACAGACCATTTATTATACATGAACGTTGTCCAAAATGCACAGTACTACCACAAAAACATCCAAAGCAAAACATAAATGAATCTAAAACCAGTACAACTTTATGATTGTCATTAGCAAAGAGATTTTTGAAAGGGCGCCCTCAGTGGCAGCTTCAGTAATTTCCGTCAGGGCCACTCATTTCGTCAAACTTCATATGTTTAGAAAATTTAGATAATCTACTTTCATATGATATACAACACTTACTACAAACATGGTTTTAACAAATATTTACCCTCATGTCCTATTTTTCATTTTAGGCTGAAAAAGCCATCAAACTTGCATTAATTAACATCAGAGATTATCGCTTGCTATGGCAGAATTCCACTTTGTGGCTACAATTGCTTATCATGATTAAATCAAATGAGCTCTTAATCTGGCATAATTAGCATATTGCGGCTAAGACGAATATCGCTCCATCACTTATTTACAAACTTTTAAGACGCAGGCATTGTGACCAATATTCAAACCAATTGCGCTTCCTAAAATGGTCTATTGTTATTAACTTAAATAACAAGGTATACATTCAAATAATATCAATACAACCACATGCACTGGAATAAAAATATATGTTGCAATTGTTCATGAACTCCTCCCCCCCAAAAAAAAAAAAACATAAATAAAAACATAAATAAACAAAAAATATGACAAGAAATATATTATTCTAAACAATCACACCACTTCACTAGAGCCATACAATATTCATTACTTACACTTTATGCACATTATGTCTGATGAAGGGGTCATTGTCACCCAGGCAGGATACCCTGATGGTACCCAGGCAATCATGAAATTCCTCTAATGTAAAAAGGATTTAGATTGCCCGATTCAGCCAGACATACCTTACTGGTAGAAGGTGAAACATAAATATAGCATGGGAGAATCACCATAACATTGGAGTATGTAGTTAATACAAGCATGGCACATTGCACTGTAAGACTAGGATTAAAGCCATTATTCACTATTGGTAAAATGTCTGGAAATACATCCATACTTTATAAGAATTAAAAGATATGTATAAAAACCAACCTTCAGCAAATTTCTGCATATTTCATTGAGTCGTTAACAAGAATATAGTGAAAATGCAATCTGATCGTGTGCCCCCCCCCCCATCTTTATCCCTATGTATGTTACATTTACCATAGTTTTTTGTACACTTTTTTTTCGGCAGTGCCCTCCCCCACCTTTTTTCGAAACCCTGGATCCACTATTATTATATCATTTTTTTAAATTGTCAATAGTGTACAGTGGTTTACAATATATAATACTAATTCAACTAAACAAAAGTTACAACAATATTCTGGTGGGGAGTTTAAAATTTAAAATACAAACAGCACAGTATTACAAAAACTACAGTAAGTTGTTATAATGACCACCAAATTCTTAATAATAAAATATATATTGTTAAGATTTTTAAAAATTGTTATGCACTTTTTACCCAGCATCACAAAATTGAGTTGTTATTTGCCAGTAAAAAGTCAAAATATTTGTTAATTCACCAAAAATGTTATAAAAGTAAATCTATAAAGGCATTAAAAATTCTGGTGAAATATCTGTCAATGCACACATACTTTATCAGAACCAAAAGATACATACAGTATATGTAAAGCACCAACTTAAGCTTTGTTGTTATACAGATCTTGAATGAGAAAATTGTGAAAATGCATTTAGATTGTTTTATTCATTCTTACAATAGGAAATGGATCATCAGCTTATGATCTACATTTCAGATTAGATTTTTGTTTGTTATATACGTAAAATACTTCATGTTTCCTTGAAAATGACAACATGTCATACTACTGTTACCATTACCATTGTATAACCATGGTGTTATTTCCCCTTTAAGTTATTATATTAAAACAGATGTAGAATTGATATTACAAAAATAAAACAAAAATAGAATTTGTATGTAAAACTTACTTAGTGTGAAAGTAATGAAGGACTAAATCTTCCTCAATTCTATATTAGAATGTTTATATGAAAAATCTGAATGCATTTTCACTTTTTTGTCATTAATGACAAGACATATGAAGCTTTAACTTTCAAAGGTTGGTTTGTTAATGTACATCTCAATTCAAACAGAGTATGCATTATTATTGAAGCAGTTTTACCAACATTACCAATGTTGTACCTTCCCTTAAAAAAAAGCATTCTCAATGCAGTTGCACCTGTAATTTGAAGCACCATATGCTTAATTATATTATATATAGCATGCTCGAGTTCCTTATGGCTTTGCTTCGTCATGCCGGGGAAAGCGGGATCTTCAACGGCCTGGAGTAAACAAGAACATGGCTTCCTATACGACTCTCCAATGGAACATGTGTGTGGAAAAATGAAGCAGTCTGAAACGGGACAAAAAATACCAAGTACACAAAATGAAAAAGAGGAAACAGGGGCTATGTTGGAAGGAAGATTCAAACTATTTACTCGAGATTGGACACAGTCCTCCGTTTTAGAAAGCTTGTACGATGAGATTATTGGAGGCTTCAGGTCTATGGAAAAGATGGAATCAACCAAAGGTGCTGTTCACTTTAAACTGATGCTGTTTGAAATGTTAGATTCGCCTTCAGTGAAATGTTTCTATGCACATGCATTGTTTTATAGGGGCATATTAACATACAGGTCCTGCCAAAGTTTCAGCTGAAAAATGTTCACAATTCCAAAATGAATTCAAATATGCTTATGTCAAATTTCAGACATAATTCAGTTCAATACACTTTGCAATATCACCATCTTTACCTCAATTATTTTAAAACTGGGCAATGACGCAGAGATGCATAATAATTAGGCTGCTCTATGTAAATGAATATCAACATTATACATTGTCTTTAGATTTATAATAAATGTGTACCTTGGTGTATCCTCTACTTGACATGTATCTTTTTATTTTCTGCATTTGGACAAAGGAAAAATAAATATAGAGACGAACATTTATTTCTTAGTTACAACTACTTAATTCATATATAGATTGGTGAAATTCTTGCGTCGGAAGATAAACAATTGATTTATCTCCCGACGCAAGAATTTCACCAATCTATATATATATATATCGCAGAACCCGCTGCTATATGGGATTCTAGCCGGCCAATTGTCATCGGGCAAGATCGGTGGTCGAGAGGTTAAGACGTCTGCACTAGTAAGCAGGAGGTCGTGGGTTCGAATCCCGCCCGAGTCGCCTGTGTAGTTTTTTCGGTGACACTCAGAAAGCACTGAGTATACAGTGCTATACACACGTCAGTGTAGGGAAAAATTAAATCAATTACTTAATTCATGTTTTCCAAGTACAAGTTTAAAATGTGGTTTGCAGTACAGGGCCCAATTACATAGAGAGCTGTTAAATAGCATTGAACTTTGCTCAGTAAATATTTCTGGTAAGCAATTTGTTCTGCATAGCTGCTCGGTGAACTTTGACCTCTGATTCACTCAGAAGAACAGGATGAACTAGACCTCTGATTCACTCAGAAGAACAGGGGCCATTCTCGACTTTGTACTCAAATAAACTCAAGAGAAACAAAGGCATGGGCTCAAACCCCAATGCGGGAGTGGAGGATAGGTGAGTTAATGGTAGATCTAGGGGGGGCCTCAATAACAAAATATATAAACAAACAACATTTTCATTCTTTCTGATATCGCCATCATAGGGTTAAGACATTTTTAAAAATACTCACAACTGCATCATGAGGCAGAATATTTTGCCACGTTGTACCTAAAATGTTCTGAGGCCTATAAGCAGGCCCTAGACTCTCCACTGTGAATGGCTTTGTGTTCCACTTCCGCATTTTGCTCCCCTGAACCTGTTGTTCTAGATACTGCCTTGAGACATTGGGGGAGGGGAGGGGAGGGGAGGGGAGGGGTGGGGGTGGGGTGGGGGTGGGGGTATCCTATGCAATCATCTCCAAAATCGAGACACATGTTTGCATCATTTGAATGCTTGTCAATATAGGTATTTCACAGACACCCTGTTGAATGCAACAAAATACAACAACAAAAAGTGTACAGGCAACAAGATACCACAGCTAGAACAATGTTTTTTTGTTCTCTACTGAGGGCAACAAGATGGAACAGCTTTTTACATTTGTTGCATCTTGTTGCATTGAACATGGCTTTGAGCCCTTGCACAAGAGGCCAAGAACATGGCTGGTTTACTCACAGGCAAGAGAACATCAAAAAACACCAAGTATCTCGGCAACTTGCTCCCTGGTTTGAACTCCGTCTTGAGCCACTCAGACGGGCTCTCAAAGAAAATATCGGCTTCGTCTTGGTATGTACTCTCTACACTATACCGGCTAAGGTTTGGTGGACACTCCAAGAATCGCATTGAGATGTTGGCATGAACATGGCTAAAAAAAAATCATTAAAACGAGTTGAAAAAACTACTGACCAGCTCAAGGTGTGTATATATATATATATATATATATATATATAGGTTGTTCCATTGGTAAGTATTGCAGATAGGCGTAGAGTGCTCGACTGGTGACAGGAGCGTAGCCTATACTACGCTCTGCATAGCATCGAGCACTCTGCATGAAGATAGCTCCCTCACCCAGTATATATATATATATATATATATATATATATATATATATATATATATATATATATATATATATATACAAGGATTGTTAGCTTTTAACCCCCACCCCCCCAAAAAAAAAAATTCAAATTCATCATCCCACATTACTCCCCAGCTGTATATATAGAACATTGCATATATGACTTATTGGAAGTCAAATACAGCACAATTTGTAATGTACAGTTCAAGTCAATGACAGTACAGTGCAATTCTAACAAGCACGTACATGCACTACTACATGTATATTATCTGAACTGCTTGTTTAATTTTGGGCTGCAGAAGCCAACAAATGTCACAAATTATTCATTGCAATGGCGGAAACCTCCATTTTGTAGCTATATTGTAAAGTTGCTGATATAGGTTGGTTTCAATCAAATCAGCTCAAAATCTGGCATTTACCAGTTGCTACACTCAAACATCAGGCCATTTTTACTTTAACCAGTTCGCGTCGGAGGCCGTGTATACACGCAATTTTTTTTTGCACCACGGATCGGAGAGCGTCTAAACACGCCATAGGAAACTCCGACATATTTGTATGCATGCTCGGTTGAGCCACGCGTGTATGGTGACATGCTCGGAAGACGTGGCCACGAGCTGTGGAAGCTTCCATTAACGTGTGTGTGGGAAAAAGAAACCCGCATAGGGGCCCAGAAAAACTTTTTTATTCCCGATGCGAACTGGTTAACCCTCCTACTACTACAAGGGTCAAAATCAGTCAAAATATCGATATACTTGCCAAGGTATATCTAGCGCACTTAAAAGTTAAAACTGTCAAACCTTGCGTGTAGTAAGTACATTTACAGGTCAAAATGAGTCAACCGTTTTTGACTGGTAAAAGCATTGTCTGGTATTGTTCAGGGTGGTAAAAATGACAGTAAAAACCAGTCAAAAATGCCCCTGTGTGCACATTTGGGTCAACAGTCAAAACAGGCAGTTGACTGGTTTTGACCTTAATAGCAACTTTCCACTAAAGTGCAGCTATAGTAGGAGGGTTAATACTCTGAAGGTAATTTTGGTAATTTTCTCTGAAACGGCCATACCCCTTACAAATCAAACAACAGTCCTAAGCTAGGTGCGATATCAATTTTTTTTTTCATCCACGATATATCGACAAACATATATATCGCAATTTTCGATAGTACCGCCATTATTTTTTTTCATTCATGCATGATTGCTTTACAGTCGATAACTACAGCTATGTACCCATCTACAAGCGTCACAATAAATCGCAAATTCGTTTGCATAGTGTGTATGTACTTCTGAAGTAGTTCGCTTTTGTTTGTCTCTTCAGAAAGCTAAAAAGACTGTCCTAATTTTGTTTCCATGGAATTTCTGACTTGACTCATAATGGCGATTTTTTCTTTATCACGATATATTTTTTTAATCGTGATTTTCAGATATCTTGATAACTTGAAAAGGTTCTTGATATCATAATCGAAAAAAAAAAAAGGCATCGTGATAGTCGATATTATCGTGTTACCGCCCAAGCTTAGTCAGTCTTGACAAAAAACTGATTGACTGTTCAGTTATGAAGGCCATGATAATCAGCCATGCATGTATCTCAATATGGTGTGGTATTCTATCATGCAGCTGGTAGCTTTACACCAGAATGTTTTCTTGCTGAAGTAAACACAGTTCACAAGCCATGCCATACAATATTAACTGCATGATTTCATAACGGCCAACAGCTATTATAAATGTATCACGTATGTTTTGTGTTTACCTGAAGAATGGGGTAGAATGACAGGGCATGAGGAATAATACTGATGGCACTTTGATGTGAACATTAGGTGCGTGAGCTATTGTCTGTACATATCCCATGACGTCTAGCGTTCCTCTCTGATGGATGAGACCAGTATACAGGCAGGCTGGTACATTGGTTCCTAGTATGAATATGGCCAGGCTGGTGGCTCGACCAGTTCTGGATAGGCTTTTCATACAAACACCTGTTGTGTGAGAGAACTGAATTGTTTAAAGGATTTGTTTCTAGTGGAATGGTTAAGTAAAGACTGTTTGCGGTGACACCATGTAAAATTTCTCTTTTGAGTAGTAAATAGAACCGGTTTGTTACATCTCACCGTTTTGATCAGTATGCTCTGATCATCTTCAGGAGAATGAGTTTTCCGTTATTCAGACAATAGAGAAGTATTCCAATGAAACAATGGCATATTTGTAGCTAACTTTCTAATGTTATAAATAGATTCAAAATTTAAAAAAAATAAAATAAAACAAATTTAAAAACTTTGTTAAAAAGTCAGAAAATATCCAATTCACTTCTTACATTATATATAATCAGTGAAGACTGACATAATTTAAAGGTATTTTACACCACTGCTAAAATGTCTATAAATGTTATGTCTATAATTTTAGTTCAATTGGAGAAGCTGTGAAATGCTATCGAAGATAAGCAACGTTGACCTCAGTCAGTACTTTGGCTGGGAGACCACTCAGTCTGGCTGGGGTATTGTAACTAGCATTTAGCGGACTGAGATGTACAGTATACATACATGTAAATGAGTCTGGTGTCAGAGGAGCCTGTCATGTGAGTAATGTATAGTACCACATCCTCTGGAGATGGTTAGTTCCACACGTGTACATGTACTACATGTAGGTACAGTGTACTAGGGCTGATCCGGGTATCCGGATACCCGACCGAAACGGTCATTACCCGGTTCCATTTTTCAGTTCCAATTACCCGTAAACGACTTTTTAAAATTCGGACTTAACATTTGAGCGGTGCAAACAGAAATCTGTGACTCTTGAACAATGCACTTGTACAGACAATTATCTTTAAATTCAAGAGATTACACTCCAATAAAGAAAAGATCGATAGTATAGTATCCTCTGTACTATAAAAGTCAATTTGTTACCATTTACAGTACATGTATTTGTACACCACCGGAGGCTGGTTTTCAACAAAAATGAAAACGGGTATCCGGGTATCCGAAGTTTCCCGATTTCGGGTATCCGGTTCCAAAAATATCCAAAAACGCACACCGCTACAGTGTACATGTATATGTGGATCATTCCACCAGGTTGGGGGTAAGCTTTGTGACATGGTATCCTTGTTACATAGGTAGATGTACCATTCATTACCCTTATTGTGAATGAAATCAATCTTTGTGCCTTGAATAGGAATTTACAATCATGTTAATTAGGAGTTATAATAAATGAGAAAAAATGGTACATTTACCTGCTACGAAACAAGGGACACCTATCACAAAGCTTGCCCCAACCTGGTGGAATGACCCATGCACATAAAAGAACCCAGAACACTTATTGTGAAAGAGTAAGGGTTTAACCAAGGGTTTGTGGTTGACCTATCTGTCTCTTACAGTTCAAACTTGGGCCCTGAAGGAGAACAGTGATAATCACTCATCAGGCTACCCAGGATAAAGAAGAAATAATCAATCATAACAGATGTATAGAAACCAACCTGTGACAGCTTCTGATTATTTCAAAAAATAATTCTTAACCAGAAAATAGTAGAAATGCATTCAGAACTTTGTGAATACATTTTAATGTTTCAGATTTGAACTTTTCGACATACTTTTCACATTTTCTCAAATAATTACGTCAGACAGAATAACTTACATGTATCAGGACGTTTGGTATAGTGTACCATTTACCATCTGACAATCAAGTATGCATTAAGATAATAATTTGTCCATTTTGTTTGCCTTCAATGGAAACATTTACAACAGCTTACCACAAAATGACATGGCTGTTGGGACCAGTGGAAGAAGGAACCTGTACTCCTTGTGTTGCAGAAGACTGAAAAACAAAGAGGAAATAAGAAAAAGAATAATGTATTAGTCAGTGGAGTCAAGATAAGATGCAAAATAACTGGATAATGTGACGCATGTACAAGAGGCTGTTGAAATCACTGTTAACCCTCCTACTACTACTACTATACAAGGGTCAAAATGTTGAAATACTTCCCAAGGTATATCTAGTGCACTTAAAAGTCAACCACTGTCAAACCTTACGTGTAGTAAGTACATTTACATGTCAAAATGAGTCGACTGTTTTTGACTGGTAAAAGCATTGTCTGGTATTGTTCAGGGTGGTCAAAATGACAGTAAAAACCAGTCAAAAATGCCCCTGTGTGCACATTTGGGTCAACAGTCAAAACAGGCAGTTGACTGGTTTTGACCTCTACAGCAACTTTCCGCTAAAGTGCATCAATAATAGGAGGGTTAATATTTGACAAAATGTTGACAAAATTGTCTTGACGAGTATATTTATTCTCTTTGAATCAAGATTTGCTTTAAACAACAAACTTGTGAATGTTTCAGCTTTATGTGTGTGTTTAAGATATGTGTTTATGAGAAAATAGTGAAAATGCCTTCAAATTTGTTGTATGCATTCTTACATTGAGTACTCTTTCCTAAATTCAAAGTAGAAGTTATTTTCACTTTTCTTAAAAAATAACAGTACTCATAGTGTTAGCCAGAGGGGTGTCTGGGTGTCTTTTGGACATCTTGTTTCAATTTTAGAAACCCAATTTCATCTGTCATATTACATATAAAAGTATTGAAAATGAACAATTTTGACACCCTGTTTCATCTGTCATATTACATGTAAAAGTATTGGAAATGAACAATTTTGACACCCTGTTTTGAAATCTCCAGCAAATTAGGACACCCTATTTCTTAATCCTAGCTAACACCTTGACAGAATTCTGGGAAGATTAATAGGGTCATTCCACGTCAAATCACACACTTTCCGAGGTCAATCTCACAGATTTTTTTTTACTTTCTAGGTTTGTTTAGCTGTATGAGAAAACTCCAAAACTGAAATTTGAGCATTTTTGGTCATGCGGTTTGTGAGTTACAGATCATTGAACTTTTTACCTTCTGTTGACCTCAACAACTTTGGAAATCTGTAACTCCGGTTAAGATTATCGTAAGAAAGTGATTTTTATGTTAAATGAAAGCTCTTATCATCACAAATTATCCACTTTGCAATTTGGAAACAATTTTTTTTTAAATAAGCAAGTGGTGAAGCAAAGTGTACTTTGACCTTTGACCCCGCGCGGGCCGCAGAATTAAAATTCATGAAATTCTGTCAAACAAAGGCCCAAAGCATACACATTGTGTATACCAAATATAAAAATGGGCTCTCAAGTAATTAAGATAGGGTGTACTTTTAAAGATGGGCAGTGCACATTATGTATGCATATGTATAGTACATAACTATGTGTACTGTACTTGATGTACATTGTATTACTGATTGTATGTATCATTTCATGTGTAGCTACACTCAGCAGTGTGACTAGGGTTGGTTCAGCAGTGTGAGTAGGGGAACGAAGATTTCCTTGGAGGAGTGGGAGCAGAGATCTTGGTCCCAGTGATTCTGGAATATTCTGTGATCAAGTATACTACCATCATTTTCCAAATATTTTTGTCTCAATATAACTCGGTATGTATCCTAAGGAATAATATAGTAAACACAAAACACCTTAAAACACAGAATTCTACCACAGAAGTGTACATACATGTATGCAGACCATGTAAGGACATGTCACAAATGTATATTTAGTACATTACATGCAGTTCACTCATGGTTCACTGTAAGCCTTTTCTGTTTTGAAGTAAATTTTGGGGGGAAGGGTGTACGTCCTCCCTGTTGCCGAATTCTGAGTTCCAGCAGAGTTGCACTTCTTCGCAACTTCTCATGGGAAAACAGCATGTGATGGTGTTTCAGGTAGCCTAAAACATCTTGTCACGAGAGCAAAGTCTTCAAAGCCAGCCTTATGACAATCAAATAATCACACCTCAACAACTGTATGAGTTTGCATGCAAATAAATTAAAGAAATGCACGTTTGCTTCACAACAACTGAGTAGCACTGAAATCTCTTGAAATATCGCTTTGAAAATGCACACACACTATCCCAGGAACTCAAAAAATTCATGCCTACAAATTTAACCAGTGTCAAAAGAATGTGTTGAGGTCCGTGAATTCTCTAGTAGCCACTGGCCATACCATCCGACAAGAATATGTAACCACAGGTGTTACACTACTGGAAAAATTTCCTATACTGCAAAAAGACATTAGTGGCTATAACACAGCAGAGTATGATGGCTTTTGGTGGTTAGGTTGTGTTCTTGGAACCAAGCTACAAAGCTCACTTGTTAAGGTAAACCTCTGGCACCCACATGGCCCTGCTCCATCATTCTATTATCCAGTTAATCAAGACATCTTTGAAATTGATACTCTTGATGTGTTGACATCAGCCACCCCATTGATGGCAACAGGGAAGACCTACACATGTACATGTACATACATGTATGTACATCCTTCCAAAATAGATTCACTTGCAGCTAATTACGCATTGGAGTGAGTACTTCAGAATAGAAAAGGTTTACAGTGAACTACATGTACATGTAATGTATACATTTGAAACATGTCCTTGCATGGTCTGTATTTAAGGTGTTTTAAGGTGTTTTGTGTTTACCATATTATTCCTCTGGGTACATACAAGTACTGAGTTATATTGAGAAAAAACTATTTGGAAAATGAACAATAGAAGTAAAATAATTATTTAAGTAATTATGGAAGTGTACACACTGCATAGATTTGAGGATTCAGGAAGGTTCCTAGCCAGAATACCTCGGGGGTTAGGGTTAAAGATGTGCTGTTTTGCGAAGAACCACTAATTATATCACTTGATGTTTCAAAAAGTATGATTGTTAAATCAAGAGCATGTTGTTATTTAAGCACAAATATAAATGTTTTCATTACCAAATAAATTATGTCACTTTGCAAACAAATTCTTTAAACAGAAACATTTTGAGTTATCTCACTACCATTCGTCTCAGATCCAATAATAATTACAACTCTTAATATGGTGTTACCGCAAGCCTTGTTCCTACTGAACTACATGTAGCTTCCACCATGCAAAGCTTCAAATCCTACTCAATTCAAATTCTCTTCACATTTACAGGAATAATTTACAAGAGAGAAAATGGGAAATGCTTTTCTTACAAAAAAATGTCTCACCTATAAACAAACTGGGTCCACATCATCAGTAGCACCAACGGTCTGTAGGAGCGCCCTGCTAATTTTATTCCCAAAATGAATGGCACAATATGGGTTCCCATGATGATGGGCAATCCTTGGGTTAGATACCAGTGCCAGGATTGCATCCCATAGAATGAACTGATGTTGTAGACGGTGTTGAAACGGAGGAAATTGAATTGCACAAAAACCCACTGAGAAGCAGAAAAGATAGCATGTTTATAATAAGACGTATTCATGGAGTGTCGTGGCCGAGTGGTCTAGCTTACCGGACTCAAGTTCTGGTGTTAGCAGCAGAATGTGAGTTCGAATCCCGGCCATGACACTTGTGTCCTTGAGCAAGACACTTAACCATAATTGCTTATAGGGGCAGAGGCAGTTTAACAACTGCCTTGTTCTGGACTAGTTACTCCTCCCAGTCCTATTCGCACTGTGAAGAAGCTGGTTATTAACTTGTCTTGTTTTGGTGCGAGGGGCTGGTTTCGTCAGTGTGGAGTCGTTGTAACAACTCAATGACTTAGTAGCCCCCACCTTGGAGTGGCCATTGGCCTTGTGTGGGGCAATTTGCATATTAAAAAAAAATTAAAAAACTGTGTTGTTTGCAATTTTACAGGCAATTACAAGATTTTGTTATTTTCATCTCAGCATTGAACATTTCCTTTTAGAAAGAAAAAACAAATACTTCAGAATAGTATTGTCAGAAGCTTGGTTTAACATTAGTCAAAGTCATTGTACACTACTGGTCAAATGTCTACATATGTGCATCCATCTATAAGAATCAAGATATGTATAAAAATCAACTTCTGAAATTCTTACAGTGTATTTCACAGAAAATAGTAAAAATGCAGTCAGTATGTTGATTCCAATGTGGAATGTCTGCCTTCAGATGACAGAAATTCATTTTTGGAAATTATTATACTAAAATGATAGCACCTGAAACATAAATATTTCAAGGAATACTATCATTTAAGTGTTATTTCAAATTATAACACCTCATACATAGATTCTGTCTTGTGAAGGCTGCAAAAGTACTGTCCTACAGCAACCAATGAACTAGCCCATATAGCAACCTTCCAGCTGCATGTACATGTATGTATGGATATGGTGTTATAAATCAAATATTGACTGTTATGACAGTAAAACTAGCCTCCCGAGGTGATCCCTATTTTCCCTGGGCTTAGCCTCATAAAAATTGAATGCTCCAGGGATCACCTGAGGAGGCTTGTTTTACTGTACCACTCGTAGCAGTCAATATTTGTATAATGTGATCATTCATGTTTTTCAAGATTACTACTAGCATAGAGGCTTTAAAGATGTTATCACCAGTGTTTATGGCAATTTTACTGGCAATTTCCAAAATTGTACATTTTCATCTGAACCTTGATTATTTCCTTTGAGAAATGAAAACAAATACTTTGAAATGAGATATTTCAGAAACATTTTGTCAGAAGCTTGGTTCAACAATAATAAAGGGCCACAATAGACTTCACGATGGGACCCACCATAAAATCATTTCAAGACATATTTTCTGTAAACGATGCCTTCTTGATTATTTTGAGTAATGTGTCATTTTAAATGCATTCGTTTTCCTAAACTCATGTAAAATGTCAACGTTCCCAATAAAAAACAAATTTGGAAATTGCCAGTACAAAGCACAAAACACAGGCGATACAGCTTTAATGCTATGGTCCCACAGGAATATTTCGATCTTTCTGTCGAAATATATTTCGATTCCTGTTTTTTTTGTTATTTTTAATAATTTCGTCAAAATCTCTTATAAATATCGACAAAATATCTGTTTTCCGTGAGGAAATTTTTATTTTTGTATTTTCTCGACAATTTCGATTCATTTTCGATTTTATTTCGACGACTTTCGACTGTTTAGATCATTTCGACTGGCATTTCGACAAAATTCGACTGTTTAGACTGTTTAGATTGATTTCGATTTTTTTTCGAATAATTTTCGATTGTTTTAAAAAATTTGGACAAATGTTCCGATTTATTTCGACTGTAACGATTGTTTAGACTATTTAGAGTTCAGATTTATTTCGACTGGTTTTCGAACTTTTAGACTGTTAAGACTATTTCGATTTCATTTTCGATAGTTTCGATAAAATGTCGACAAAACTTCGATAAATTTGATCGAAACTTTATCGAAAAATATTGGTCTGGTTTAATAATTTTCGATTAATGATTTTTTTTTTCAACAAATCTCGACAAATCTCGACAAATATCGACAGTTTCGATTTTTTTTAGACTCTTTAGACTATTTCGACTTTTCTCGAGAAAATTTTGTAAAAAATCTAAAATCTTGACGAAACACGATCTAGAGAGTCGAAATCTCTGTGGGACCATAGCATAACTAGAGATTTGGATAAGGAGGTTTTTAACACAGTGTAAAATGTACATTTTCAGGCTTGTTAAAAATTTGACAAGTTTAAATAATTCTCCAAGAACATACCTTGCCATAAAACAATCTGTCTATTAGTAAAGAGCAACTGAGAGAAGCAGAGCTGATGGAACAAGAAACAAAACGTGAAAACAAGGTCAGTGGTAGACTAGAAGGTTGCAGTAGAGGAGTACAGTATAGGTCAATCTACTCTGAAGTCAAGACAATTTATTTCAGGAATGACGCAGAGGACGTGACTATCACACTCTTAATTCTAAACATCAAACCAGAGCTGTAATGCTGAGCTCATTATAGATCTCAACATTATCTTTGATACTCGTGACTTGACTCGTGAAACAAACCTGTATAAAAATTCAGCTTATTTTGCAGTATTATTAATTATAACCACAAGTTTTGGAAAATGCATTCAGATTTGTTTGTATGCATTCTACTTTGCAAAATGGATCATGGCTGTGATCCATTTCAAATGTTATACATTTCACTTTTTCAAGAGAACTGACAGCATGTCAGAGGGACTAATTTCTATGGGTGTTGTTTTCGTACTATCCCCAACTTCACATCAAAGAAGATTTTAGATTATAAGTCAGGTTGTACTCCAGAAATTAAAGTCATGGTACAGCCAAGCCTTTGAGAAGCCAGGCCAAGCACAGGCTACCTGGCCTCCTAATCTGTCTTTTATGAGTCCTAATTCTGTAATGTCAGTACTTGCCATTAACATAACCTGGGCTTCTGGAGGACTAGCTCAGACAAGCAGAGATTATAATGGCTCCAGTGGTGAACAAAAGACAGCTGAGGCATCAATCAAGTCTGTGTTAACAATGAGAGCTATTGGAGATCTATCCATTAGTAAAGGGTCTTTTGGCCTGGCCAGGCTTCTCAAAAGTTTGGCTGTACCATGACTTTGGCCCTCCTCCCTTACAAAGATTCATCAAAATTGGTCAAAACTGTACAAGTAGTTTTTATGTTTTGAGAGAGACAGTAAGACAGATTAATCATGGCATTAGCTAAAATTGTTGATGATAGGTGTTGAATACTTTGCAAACATTGTTGAAGACACAATTTGTGTGTTATTGAATATTATATTACTTACGCCGTCGGTATGATGTCAATGAGTAGAGTGACAGCAAGGTTTTGGCATCTTTTCAAGTGCCAGAGACACAGAGGGATCCATATGATCCCAGCTGTTGGTCGTATGACGCATGCCAGTGATGCACAACACAGGTAACATCCTACTGAGTATCTGTGCAATATTAATAGTAAAAGTAATCAGAATTTATAGAAGTCTTATGAGGCACATATCCTATAAACTAGATCAAGGTACTTGATAAAAAAAGGAACGCAAAAACATAATGAGCTCTGAATAGTTCTGTCTTCCACAGTTTCTTGAATATGATTGGCGTTATGAGAAAGTGACTTGAGATCGGTGGAATATACCCAGTTTTGGGCAACTGAGGGTGTAAAATAACACTGTCATCCAACCTGCAGAACTTTCCTTCTAAGATGTGGACATTTTCCATGTATAACTGAGTGAGTGGCAGACTTGTATGACACATGACTCAGACTCGAGTCACTCTGTACAATGACACGGACTCTTGAGGTTTTTGACTTGGAGGTGTAGGCAACATAGCCAGTTCAACATTAACCACTTTTATAAGCCAATGAAAATACAAATTCCCTTGGGAAAAATGTCTTAATTATAATTTAGTTACCATACACACAATCAGATCATAAAGGTGGCAGAATCACCACGGACGAAAACAAACTTAAATGAATCCAATATTTGATATTCTTGCTAAAGTGAAATGTTTAAAGGACTTGTGACTCTGACTCTAACTTGACCTTCTTGTCTGTGAAGACTCAAGCTTAATAACTCAAAACTCAGACTCACACTGAGGACAGGCACATGGAATCGGACTTGAGGTCTGGACTTGATTTCAAGTCTGGTAAGTGGAATGTTTTCAATCAGAGAAGAGTCGGAGAGAGGCACCAGCAAAAGCAGCATTTTTGTTCCTGATTTTCAGAAGAAAATTTTGCCCTCAAGGGGGCTGTTGGAGCATAAATTCTCACAGTTTTTGTCAGAAGAGTTAACACTTATTGAACAAACATATTTTCTGGTAGATTTCTCATCATTTGTAGCAAAATTATATAACAAATGGTGCACATAACCTTTTTAAGGGAAGGTACATGTACATTGGGTATGTTGGCAAAACTGTTTCTATGAGTATTCTTAGTTTTCTTTAATCAAAATATACATTCTAACAACCAGCCTGTGAAAGTTTCAGTTCGATGTAAATATCTTTCATATGACATTAAACACAATAAAGGGGGCCACTTTGCATCTGTCACGTTAGCAGGTTTTCCAATGGTTGTTATTTATTTTTAAGTACCTGAAACCGACCAAAAAGTGTTTCAACATGTGAATGGACATGCAGGCTTATACTAGAACTAATTTGAGTTGATTTATTTATTTTTATTTTTTTTAAATATATTTTTTCACCCTCAAATTTCCATACAAATTGGACGGAAAAAGTTACCTCACTTTTCCGTCCATTTGTTGATGGAAATTTTAGGGTAATTAAAAAAATAATAGTAATAATCAACTCAAATTATCTTTAGGATAAGCATGCATGTCTATTCAAATGTTGAAAGTCTTTTTGGGTAGTTTCAGATATTTAAAAAAAAAATTACAACCATTAGAAAAACTGCTAACGTGACGGTAGGAAAGTGGCCTCCGTTATTGTGTTTTATGTCATATACTGAATTAACATCAAGTTAACTTTTGTGTAATAATTTGGTACTTTTGTTATGGTAATACAATAACCAATGTTTTACCTTCCCTGTAAATGAAAAAGAAACAAATATATAATTGATTGCTGTTACCTGAACTGAACAGGGCTGGTACCTTTAAGCATATATAAAGGCCATGGATAATAGTACATGCCACACACTGTCAGTATCATTTCCATTGTATTACTTAGTGTTCTTGCAGCCGTGTAGAACACAAACCAGGAGGTAAGATGACAAAATAGCTGGAATTCAAATGTGTCAAGGTTTATCATCTACAGAATCTTTGCTCAAGAAAACAGTGTTACCTCAAAATGTTTATTAACCCTAACCGCCTAGCTATATTAGTTAAGAACCTGAATCCACCATGCAGTAACACTACCACCCACCAGCTGTTGGACTTAGCTGGAATTGGGACACCCAGCCCCATGTAAAGTATCCCTGTCTGGGCTATACAGTACTGAGTCCATCAAAATATAACCAACCCAGCTGTTGGAGTTTGAATGGTTTGGGGTGGTAGGGTTAAAGAAAACTGTTTATAGAAGAAAACAAATCAGTTAACTTATTGCGACTTCGCGTCTCTGGCGGCAGAGGGCGTGCATCATGTGCGCGAGATAGCCCAGCGTGGCGCTTTTAGGAAGCTGCTTGCACAGACACATTTGTCACGTTGCACAGTTGCAGGTTTTCAGGGTTCAAAATTATTACTGGGTGAGTAAAATAAACATACTTTTTTCCAATTGTTGTCCATATAAAGTGGGCTTTATATGGTATTAATTATAGTAGTCTTGGGGTAATTTCTTCAAGTAAAATACAAAACGGGGATCAGGATAACTCATCGATATGACCCACATGTTAATACATGGCTCTCGTTTAAGTTAGGGGTTAAAGTTCATGTGGTATTTTAATATTGCCTGGGACCTGGTTGTTGTAAATGTTCATGTTCCCTTTGTTATTTCTATGCAGCCATTAAGCTCAACCTCAGCAAGGGAGGGATGCTACAAAGGGAGGGATTTTGCTACACTGCTACACCGCTATACCGATCTGATATACTGATCAGTGATTTATAGATTCATCATAATCATTATACAAGAATCAACCTAATATTAAACTGGTTACCAGGCTTGGTGAGAGACAGAAATAAACAGGAAATTACACTCAAAGAACTCTACTCTCGTTTGTGATTATTATGATATGTGTACATTAGTTGAGCAATTAACTTGGTCCTGGATAACAGTCTTACATAACTTGTTATGTATAGTAGGGGTGGATGATATTATGATATGTGTACATTAGTTGAGCAATTAACTTGGTCCTGGATAACAGTCTTACATAACTTGTTATGTATAGTAGGGGTGGATGATATTATGATATGTGTACATTAGTTGAGCAATTAACTTGGCCCTGGATAACAGTCTTACATAACTTGTTATGTATAGTAGGGGTGGATGATATTATGATATGTGTACATTAGTTGAGCAATTAACTTGGTCCTGGATAACAGTCTTACATAACTTGTTATGTATAGTAGGGGTGGATGATATTATGATATGTGTACATTAGTTGAGCAATTAACTTGGCCCTGGATAACAGTCTTACATAACTTGTTATGTATAGTAGGGGTGGATGATATTATGATATGTGTACATTAGTTGAGCAATTAGCTTGGTCCTGGATAACAGTCTTACATAACTTGTTATGTATAGTAGGGGTGGATGATATTATGATATGTGTACATTAGTTGAGCAATTAGCTTGGTCCTGGATAACAGTCTTACATAACTTGTTATGTATAGTAGGGGTGGATGATATTATGATATGTGTACATTAGTTGAGCAATTACATGTAACTTGGCCCTGGATAACAGTCTTACATAACTTGTTATGTATAGTAGGGGTGGATGATATTATGATATGTGTACATTAGTTGAGCAATTACATGTAACTTGGCCCTGGATAACAGTCTTACATAACTTGTTATGTATAGTAGGGGTGGATGATATTATGATATGTGTACATTAGTTGAGCAATTACATGTAACTTGGCCCTGGATAACAGTCTTACATAACTTGTTATGTATAGTAGGGGTGGATGATATTATGATATGTGTACATTAGTTGAGCAATTAACTTGGTCCTGGATAACAGTCTTACATAACTTGTTATGTATAGTAGGGGTGGATGATATTATGATATGTGTACATTAGTTGAGCAATTAACTTGGTCCTGGATAACAGTCTTACATAACTTGTTATGTATAGTAGGGGTGGATGATATTATGATATGTGTACATTAGTTGAGCAATTACATGTAACTTGGCCCTGGATAACAGTCTTACATAACTTGTTATGTATAGTAGGGGTGGATGATATTATGATATGTGTACATTAGTTGAGCAATTAACTTGGCCCTGGATAACAGTCTTACATAACTTGTTATGTATAGTAGGGGTGGATGATATTATGATATGTGTACATTAGTTGAGCAATTAACTTGGTCCTGGATAACAGTCTTACATAACTTGTTATGTATAGTAGGGGTGGATGATATTATGATATGTGTACATTAGTTGAGCAATTAACTTGGCCCTGGATAACAGTCTTACATAACTTGTTATGTATAGTAGGGGTGGATGATATTATGATATGTGTACATTAGTTGAGCAATTAGCTTGGTCCTGATAACAGTCTTACATAACTTGTTATGTATAGTAGGGTGGATGATATTATGATATGTGTACATTAGTTGAGCAATTAACTTGGTCCTGGATAACAGTCTTACATAACTTGTTATGTATAGTAGGGTGGATGATATTAAGATATGTGTACATTAGTTGAGCAATTAACTTGGTCCTGGATAACAGTCTTACATAACTTGTTATGTATAGTAGGGTGGATGATATTATGATATGTGTACATTAGTTGAGCAATTAGCTTGGTCCTGGATAACAGTCTTACATAACTTGTTATGTATAGTAGGGTGATGATATTATGATATGTGTACATTAGTTGAGCAATTAACTTGGCCCTGGATAACAGTCTTACATAACTTGTTATGTATAGTAGGGTGGATGATATTATGATATGTGTACATTAGTTGAGCAATTAACTTGGTCCTGGATAACAGTCTTACATAACTTGTTATGTATAGTAGGTGGATGATATTATGATATGTGTACATTAGTTGAGCAATTAGCTTGGTCCTGGATAACAGTCTTACATAACTTGTTATGTATAGTAGGGTGGATGATATTATGATATGTGTACATTAGTTGAGCAATTAGCTTGGTCCTGATAACAGTCTTACATAACTTGTTATGTATAGTAGGGGTGGATGATATTATGACATGTGTACATTAGTTGAGCAATTAGCTTGGACCTGGATAACAGTCTTACATAACTTGTTATGTATAGTAGGGGTTGATGATATTATGATATGTGTACATTAGTTGAGCAATTAGCTTGGTCCTGGATAACAGTCTTACATAACTTGTTATGTATAGTAGGGGTGGATGATATTATGATATGTGTACATTAGTTGAGCAATTAGCTTGGTCCTGGATAACAGTCTTACATAACTTGTTATGTATAGTAGGGGTGGATGATATTATGATATGTGTACATTAGTTGAGCAATTAGCTTGGTCCTGGATAACAGTCTTACATAACTTGTTATGTATAGTAGGGGTGGATGATATTATGATATGTGTACATTAGTTGAGCAATTAACTTGGTCCTGATAACAGTCTTACATAACTTGTTATGTATAGTAGGGTGGATGATATTATGATATGTGTACATTAGTTGAGCAATTAGCTTGGTCCTGGATAACAGTCTTACATAACTTGTTATGTATAGTAGGGGTGATGATATTATGATATGTGTACATTAGTTGAGCAATTAGCTTGGTCCTGGATAACAGTCTTACATAACTTGTTATGTATAGTAGGTGGATGATATTATGATATGTGTACATTAGTTGAGCAATTATGGTCCTGGATAACAGTCTTACATAACTTGTTATGTATAGTAGGTGGATGATATTATGATATGTGTACATTAGTTGAGCAATTAGCTTGGTCCTGATAACAGTCTTAACTTGTTATGTATAGTAGGGGTGGATGATATTATGATATGTGTACATTAGTTGAGCAATTAGCTTGGCCCTGGATAACAGTCTTACATAACTTGTTATGTATAGTAGGGGTGGATGATATTATGATATGTGTACATTAGTTGAGCAATTAACTTGGTCCTGGATAACAGTCTTACATAACTTGTTATGTATAGTAGGGGTGGATGATATTATGATATGTGTACATTAGTTGAGCAATTAGCTTGGTCCTGGATAACAGTCTTACATAACTTGTTATGTATAGTAGGGGTGGATGATATTATGATATGTGTACATTAGTTGAGCAATTAGCTTGGTCCTGGATAACAGTCTTACATAACTTGTTATGTATAGTATTGGTGGATGATATTATGATATGTGTAAATTAGTTGAGCAATTAGCTTGGTCCTGGATAACAGTCTTACATAACTTGTTATGTATAGTAGGGTGGATGATATTATGATATGTGTACATTAGTTGAGCAATTAGCTTTGGCCCTGGATAACAGTCTTACATAACTTGTTATGTATAGTAGGGTGAATGATATTATGATATGTGTACATTAGTTGAGCAATTAACTTGGGCCCTGGATAACAGTCTTACATAACTTGTTATGTATAGTAGGGTGGATGATATTATGATATGTGTACATTAGTTGAGCAATTAGCTTGGTCCTGGATAACAGTCTTACATAACTTGTTATGTATAGTAGGGTGGATGATATTATGATATGTGTACATTAGTTGAGCAATTAAGCTTGGTCCTGGATAACAGTCTACATAACTTGTTATGTATAGTAGGTGGATGATATTATGATATGTGTACATTAGTTGGAGCAATTAGCTTGGTCCTGGATAACAAGTCTTACATAACTTGTTATGTATAGTAGGTGGATGATATTATGATATGTACATTAGTTGAGCAATTAACTTGGCCCTGATAACAGTCTACATAACTTGTTATGTAGTAGGTGATGATATTATGATATGTGTACATTAGTTGAGCAATTAGTTTGGTCCTGATAACAGTCTTACATAACTTGTTATGTATAGTAGGGGTGAATGATATTATGATATGTGTACATTAGTTGAGCAATTAACTTGGCCCTGGATAACAGTCTTACATAACTTGTTATGTATAGTAGGGGTGGATGATATTATGATATGTGTACATTAGTTGAGCAATTAGCTTGGTCCTGGATAACAGTCTTACATAACTTGTTATGTATAGTAGGGGTGGATGATATTATGATATGTGTACATTAGTTGAGCAATTAGCTTGGTCCTGGATAACAGTCTTACATAACTTGTTATGTATAGTAGGGGTGGATGATATTATGATATGTGTACATTAGTTGAGCAATTAACTTGGTCCTGGATAACAGTCTTACATAACTTGTTATGTATAGTAGGGGTGGATGATATTATGATATGTGTACATTAGTTGAGCAATTAACTTGGTCCTGGATAACAGTCTTACATAACTTGTTATGTATAGTAGGGGTGGATGATATCACGATAATATCGTAACGATGCGATATTCAAAAAATTATTGGCTGAATCGGTTATGGTTTCGAAGTGTATTGAGACGATAATATCGTATATTGCTGATATCATGGCCGTCGATTATCGACTATAAAAAAAATGAATATCGTCACCCCTATTGTATAGTTCAATTATGTTGATACATGTACATCGACCCTGCTGCGACATTACTGATTTGCCAGAAAAAGAAACAAAATAAAACTTTCTTCAACATTTTTATAGGTTTTCCCGGCCAATTTCAACAAAAAATCATTCAATTTCATCAACACGCTTTCAAATTCACGCGATTTTGATAATTCAGTCCAACTAGGGTTTCTCTTTCGATATTATTGCATTCAATTTCGTTTTCATTCTATTTCGTTTATAGGCATTCAAAACTACAAGATCACCATTCTTATGTTGAATATCTACCACATTTTCGCAATAGGTGCAATCAAATTCAGAGTCATCGAAGCGCACCAGCCTGTTGCTGCTGGCTTTGACGAAATTGAATGAACTTAGCGACCATTTGAAATTGAATGATCTTATTTGTCGAGTGAATGCTCAAGTGTTGAAATTGAATGATCTTATTTGTCGAGTGAATGCTCAGGTGTTGAAATTGAATGACTCTTTTTAACTGTTGAATGCTGATGTAGCTGAGCATTTATTTTCAAACGAAATTGAATGAGCCGGGTATCAAATTGAATGATTTTTTTCCGAAATTGGCCGGGAAAACCTATATTAAAGCAAAAGGATACAGTCCATCTTGCAGTATTCTCTCCCCACATACGGCGGGCAAATTTGTACAAGAAATAATCCCCAACGGCAGAAAATGTGGCCTGGAGTAGCCGAGGCAGTAAAACCTGCAAACAGAGAAAGAAAATCAACCAACTGTATGTTACTACTGTAATTCATTCAATATACATGCAAATGAAATGCAATCAATTAAGTTACTATTTGGTGTGGTTATCTTTAAGTTTAATTAAAATATACATTTTAAAAGAACTGTTTCTCTCAAAATTGTAAGATTAAAAAAAAATAAATAAATAAATGGATTTTAATGTGAAACTTACTTGGTGTAAAAATGATGATGGTATTAACCCTCCTACTTCTGGTGCCTTTTTCAGACAAGTTGGTTCACCATTTGAAACCATTCGTTTTGTGAAACACACCAAGGTGTAGTGTATCCACCATTCAAAACCATTTGAATGATTTATAAGCCATTTGTAGTACATTCACCATTTGAAACCATTCGGCTATGGAAACACACCAAGGTGTAGTGTATCCACCATTCAATAACCATTTGAATGGATTTGAATGGTAGTAAAGCTTGCTACCAACACTGTTCAAATGGTATCACCATGTGTGTACAAAACCAATGGCCATTTTGGTAAGTGGAAATTTTGAATGGTTTCAAATGGTCAAACAGTAGGAGGGTATTAAAGATCCCTAGAAAAAATTTGTCCGAGGGGTTGGCACAAATGTGAAATAATTTCCAGTTTTGATTTCATTCCACATAATAGAATGAATAAAAAATACAGTTCACTAATTTCTCATTAACCCTCCTATGGTTTGACCTTTCAAAACCTTTCAAAATCTGCTTACGGGCCAAAATGGCTATCAATAATTATGAACCCTTTAAAACCCTCCAGAATTTGTTGCTACTGAACAACCACACCTTTCAATACCCTTTGAAAGGTATTGAAACATTTCAACACCAGTTTGTTCAGAGAGTTGTTACACCTTTCGAAACCTTTCATAGGTCCCTTTTGTCAGACAGTTTTCTCACCTTTCAAAACCCTTCAGTACAGCAAACTTGAAAGGTTTTGAAAGGTCTGACAATTCTATGGCAAACTGCACTGTACATAGGAGGGTTAAAGTCACAGCTGAAACTTTCACAGTTTGGTTGTTTAAAGTATGCAAAGAAACTAAGCGCACAAAATTACCAATGATGTACAGTGTACAAACAAAACAGTCTTCCCTTGTAAGATCAGCATTTAGCAATAAGACATGAACAAAAGACACGTACTTTGCAACCTTGTCACATTTTCTGTTGAGTTACATGTGTGTGTTTAACACCGCAACTTGCACACAGCTGCTCAACAAACAGAGTAATAGTTCTTAACAACTGGAGTTTTTTAACATTCCGAATGTCTAAATACATGTAGTGTTTGTAGAGGGATAAATCATATCTGTTCCCTCAAAGGGATTGTACACTATTGGTAAATGCCTATAAATAATAATAATAAAGATTTGTAGCGCGCACATATCCACCCTGCTGGGCGCTCAAGGCGCGGAAACAAAGAAAAAACATGAATACAAACAATATAGCATAGGAAAAAAATTATGTACTGAGATACATGTACCTACAATGCAATTACAAATATACATCATCTTTGAAGAATTGTGACATAAGATGAGTTTTAAGCATCGACTTAAATCTAGTTATACTATGACAAGATTTGAGTTTAGTTGGAAGATGATTCCAGAGTCTTGGAGCCGCGACAGAAAAAGACCTATCACCCCAGTTCCGTTTTGAAGTTGGTTCCTTTAGGAGTGACATGTTGCTGGAGCGCAAATTGCGTAATGGAGTGTAGACTTTAAGCAGTTCAGAAATATAAATTGGAGCAATACTATTAAAAGATGCATCCATACTTAAAAAGAGTGAAGGATAAATCTACAATGTATCTGAGATTTTGTTGTGTGGATTATGAGAAAGGTATTATACTTTGAATGCACTCTAATGTGGAAGAAATATCACGCTTGGTGATTCTTTTTGTTTTCCCCCAAAAAAGCAGCATTTCAGGATGTTTCGCACAATTAGGATCTTAAAACCAATCTCTTTATATAATAATTCATACTTTCTTGTTTTTAACCCATAACTTATAGTGTGGCTTTTTTAGTGGTTAGGTCACATAAACCTCACTTTTGTCTTGAATTCCAATTAGAGTGTGACTCGGACATTTTAAAATCATTATTTTTAAGTTTGGGCTTTGAGGTTATGGTACATGTAATTCCTCTTTGTCAATATAATTGATTTTTGTGTACAATACTTGTCCATACATATGTAATGTACATTTAAGTTTATGGCTGGAAAAAATGACTGTCAACCTAGATCTGTGCTAATAATAATATGTCAAAGTTTTAATAATGTGACCATAGTAAGAACATATCCTGGTTTATCTGATACACCTGTATCAATAATGATTTAGATACCCTTTTAACTTACGACAACAGAGTTTGAATTTGATCTTCTCTGAAAAAAGGTAAAAGTCTGCATCACTCCATAACAGAAAATTTATTATTTAATTATGGAAAAAGTTTGTTCACTTAATTTTGATTTATCGGTGGTTCTGCAAGGTATTATTCTAGATTAATAAAAAAAAATAAAACACAGGAAATGATTGCTTGCATGAAGAACTGTGCAGTTAATCATTTTCATTGCATATTCATTTCATATTCATTTCACATTCATTTCATATTCATTTCACATTCATTTCATATTCATTTCACATTCATTTCACATTCATTTCCATATTCATTTCATTTCCATATTCATTTCATATTCATTTCATATTCATTTCATATTCATTTCATATTCATTTCATATTCATTTCACATTCATTTCATATTCATTTCACATTCATTTCATATTCATTTCACATTCATTTCACATTCATTTCACATTCATTTCATATTCATTTCACATTCATTTCATATTCATTTCATATTCATTTCATATTCATTTCATATTCATTTCATATTCATTTCACATTCATTTCATATTCATTTCACATTCATTTCACATTCATTTCATATTCATTTCACATTCATTTCATATTCATTTCATATTCATTTCATATTCATTTCACATTCATTTCACATTCATTTCACATTCATTTCACATTCATTTCACATTCATTTCACATTCATTTCACATTCATTTCATTTTCATATTCATTTCACATTCATTTCACATTCATTTCATATTCATTTCACATTCATTTCATATTCATTTCATATTCATTTCACATTCATTTCATATTCATTTCACATTCATTTCATATTCATTTCATATTCATTTCATATTCATTTCATATTCATTTCATATTCATTTCATATTCATTTCATATTCATTTCATATTCATTTCATTTTCACTTCATTTTCACTTCATTTTCATTTCATTTCATATCATTTTCATATCATTTTCATTTCATTTTCAATTCATTTTTAAATGTCACTCAATAACAATCATGGGATTGCCCTGTCTCATTTAAGATGTCCATTAGGCCTGGGCGAATAGTTTGATTATTCGAATATTCGCGAATAGTTGTTGCTAATCGTACTCGTATTCGCGGATTTTGAACTATTCGATTAATTGGGCTGGCACAAATACCTGTAACTATTCGCGAATAATGACCATTCACGATTAATTGTGAGTAATAATGTGTTGCCTTTGCACTACATAACTTGCGGTCGTGAACTGTTTGCTAACTATTCACGAGCAACACTGCCAATTGCACCGTTTAGTCTAGGCACTGCTGGTAGTGGTAAGCTTTGTAGTATTCGCGAATAGTACTTGCGAGTAATGCCTTTGAGGAAGCCGATGTGGTTGGCTGGCTGGCTGGCTGGCTGGCTGGCTGGCTGGCTGGCTGGCTGGCTGGCTGGCTGGCTGGCTGGCTGGCTGGCTGGCTGGCTGGCTGGCTGGCTGGCTGGCTGGCTGGCTGGTTGTGACTGCAGTGACTGTTACCTGAAATAATGTGTTGCATTTGCACTGCATAACTTGCAGTCGTGAATTGTTTGCTAACTATTCGTGACTACTACATTGTATTTGCGACTACTATTCGCGAGTAACACTGCCAATTACACCGTTTTGTCTAGGATTTGCTGGTACTGGTAAGCTTTGTAGTATTCGGGAATAGTATTCGCGAGTAATGACTTTGAGGAAGCCGATGTGGATGGCTGGCTAGGTGTGACTGCAGCGACTGTTACCTGCAATAATGTATTGCCTTTACACTGCATAACTTGCAGTCGTGAACTGTTTGCTAACTATTCGTGACACTATTCGTGACTACAATTCGTGAGTAACACTGCCAATTACACCATTTTGTCTAGGCACTGCTGGTAGTGGTAAGCTTTGTAGTATTCGGGAATAGTACTCACAGGTAATGCCTTTGAGGAAGCCGACACGGCTGGTGCTGGCTGTGACTACAGCGACTGTTACCTGCTGAAGGCTGATAACATCAAAGGCATGCCGCGTAATACATAACAGTCTTGCTATTGTTCAGTTCGTGGGTTGTCCGATGTTTAAAACACTTCAGAGTAAATGTAATATGTTGTATTGTACATGTGTATGAAGAAGGATAAATCACTTTGCCTTGGCCAACATGTTTAGAAGAAATACGTATCTACTGGTTACTTAATGATGGGAATTATAAATTATAAGGTAATGTTAAAAACAAATGCTAGCTTCCTACTTCACTAGGTGATTAGTACTTGTGAATTCAACAAGGGCGCAACCACGTGTTGAAAGTTGGGGGGGTCCCAAGCAGCCAATAGCAACGTGATCTGCGGGCGAGCGAAGCGAGCACGCCACTAGCAGCTGGGGTATTGGTTCAATATCACGTATTTCAGCGTGTTGATGGAAGTGTTGCATAATTGTGATGTCATGAATGACATTACTAGGATCATGTATACATAAAATACCAAAATGTTTTATTGAAGTTGGGGAGGTCCACATAAAAGTAGGGGGGTCATGACCCCCCGACCCCCCCAGTGGTTGCGCCCTTGGAATTCAATCAGTATAATGCCTGGGAAAATGCAACAGAGGGTTCTCCCCACATACAAACTATCGTATCGGCCTGATACGCAAAGATTTTTGGCCGATACGTTGCCAAAATTGCCGAGCACATTTTTACTCCCGATACGCTCTAGTTTTTGAGTACCTTTATTGTTTGAAGTGAAAAGAGTGGTCCGGGATAATAAGTTATAATCCAACTTTCGTGCACACTCCTCCACCAAACATGCTGTTTACATGTCAACATGTTTAACTTAACATGAATTTGCAATACACTGATTCCCGTTCCCAGACCCAATAGAAAGGTGCTTCGTTTCCAAAGACGGGCACCAGTGAAACCAGTGAAACATCGACCCAAAAAAAATCATGAATATGCAACATAATGAACATTTTCATGATCGAACAGCCAATAATAATAATAATAATAACAATAATAATGTGGACTTATATAGCGCACGTATCCACCAAATTGGTGCTCAAGGCGCATTATATTATTACCCCTGCTCATCAGGCTCACAAATCATTCCTGAAACCACCTCAGCTCCCTGGGGAGTATACAGCTCAATTGCTGCCATTTCAGCGCATATGGGCTAATCAAACACAAGAACTAACTCTGCCCTCACAGGTACCCATTTTACCCCTGGGTGGAGAGAAGCAATTATGGTAAAGTGTCTTGCTCAAGGACACAAGCACTATGGTCGCGAATGGGATTCGAACCCACATTCTGACGACTCGGCCATCAGAACACAAATCCGATGCACTAAACCGCTCGACCATGGCACTCCACAATGAGAAAAATAAAATAGCAACTATGCAAATCTATCCAATCACGACACGCGGAAATGGGCACGTGATATTGGGATCCTGAATTACAACCTTGTGCACAATGCATACACAGTCTGCAGCTCAAAGCAAGCAACTCAAAAAATATACAGCTACAGTACAAAATCAGTTCAGGGGCATGGGCACCACGTGATTCGAAAGCTTTTTAAGTATAGTGCACGGCGGGGCACACTGTGGAAGCTTTGTATTTTTGTGAACAACGAATAACGTCTAAAGAGTGGCCCCTACATGTGCATAAACACTGCTTACATTGGTGATTTTTTGTTTCGTCTGTAGGACTGATTGATTTGAAATAATAGGGGTGACCGTTAACATATTACTGGCATTACTCTTCATGACGACTTGAATACAACTCGATCGCGTTCATTTTATTACGTTTAGGTGGACTTCTTGTAGCTTTGAATGGTGAAGAGGATAAGTAAGACTAATTGCGGTGACACCATGTGAAATTCTCAATTGAGTAGTAATTAGTTCTGGAAAGTCCTCAGGAGGATGATCAGGGCACACTGATCGAAACGTCGAGTTGTACCTCCAGTTCTTTTCAGAACTAATTACTAAGTATCAATTGAGAATTTCACATGGTGTCACCGCAATTAGTCTTACTTACATGTAGGTGGACTTCCCTCTGTCGATATGGGATGAACAACCATGCGCGTGAATTAGCATGTGCTGTGCTGTAAGTTCCCACGCTGCCAAAGCAATAATAAACTTATATATTGTGACGACCATTGGATTTTCACTTACAAATTCTATTATTTCGAGTACAATTTTGCAAGAAATAAAGAGGAAACAACAAAAGGCATTCAAGAACTCAGTGTATGTATTTGTCTATTGTCTGAAGCTTACAAATACGCCAGAAATTACCATAAAAGCACATGTTTTCGTACTTATAAACCGCGGGAAAAAATTGCCAACTATTCGCGAATAGTCGAATATTCGCGAAATGTTGCCACGCGATTAATCGAATAGTAAATTTCACTATTCGCCCAGGCCTAATGTCCATCCAATAAAACAAAACAAGTGTACAAACAATCAGTCAAAAACAATCAAGGCAAATATCACCTAAATTGGCTATTTATATTCCTCCATCATGTTCTTACCATCAGCATGGGATGATCCAGTTTCAGTACTGCAAGAGTCTTATACAGGATAGCAAAGATGGCCGGGTGAGCAAAGCCTCTCAGGCCAGTTCGCCATTCCCAAGTGAGATATCCATATGTGCGCTAAATGTCAAGGATCATAAAGACGTTAACTCTCCTACTACTACAAGGGTCAAAATCAGTCAAAATATTGATATACATGCCAAGGTACATGTATATCTAGTGCACAGTCAAACACTGTCAAACCTTATGTAGTAAGTACATTTACAGGTCAAAATGAGTCAACTGTTTTTGACTGGTAAAAGCATTGTCTGGCATTGTTAAGGGTGGTCAAAACGACGGTAAAACCAGTCAAAAATGCCCGTGTGTGCACATGTGAGTCAGCAGTCAAAACAGGCAGTTGACTGATTTTGACCTTTATAGCTACTTGCCACTAAAGTGCAGCTATAGTAGGAGGGTTAACCTTCACAAGTGCCTTCTTGTGAAGGCACAGAATATAAGATGAAATGAGATGGCTGGCTCCATATGTGTGTTCAATTTCAAGGATCATAAAGACATTAACCTTCACAAGGATTCCTTGTGAAGGCATGGAATATAAACTGAAATGAGATGGCTGAATACATTTCTGAAAAGTAATTTACATACATGCTTGAATGACCACCATGAGGACAATGCTTGGAAGTGTCTGTTACTGTTTTTATCGATGTGTACATTGTACATGTACATGTACTGATACATGTGTTGCTAGAACATGTACACGTCGTTGTACTTATTCAAAGTTTCACTACAACCAAAAAGTTCATTGGTTCAGTTTTTGGGTTGTATTTCCCTTTAAAAAAATCATCAATAGCGACTAATCACTAAATTAGCCTCCTAGAAAAATTGCAGTTTTGGGCTTAGAAACTGCACCTTTCAAAACCTGTCAGCCAGAGGGTTTTGAAAGGTTATGTAGTTGCTTCACTATGCACTACACTGGCAGGTTTTGAAAGGTGGTGTAGATATACTACCATAATATGTACTATACATAGTTTGTGTACATAGCTGTTTACTGTTAGTCACTGCACATTTCAAATCCCTTTGGCAAGTAATAGACTGATACATGTAGATGTGTATATCTTTGGGATTATTGTTTATGTACATGGTAGCTCAGGCACCTTCTGAAAGGTTTTGACAGTTGGATGAACTTTATTGAGGATTACTTAGCTTTACTTTAAGACTTAGTGCCAATACCTTTCAAAACCTTCCAACATGTTTTGGCATGTAGGTGTACTTGCTACAGACTTAGCTTACTTTATGACTTTGTATCATCACCTTTTAAAACCCTCCAAAGAGTTTTGGCATGTGGATGTACTTATTATACAAGTGTTATGACTGTGCATTGGCAGGTTAATGCTGTGGGCCCTATGCTTATTACACAGTGCAAATTTGGCAGGTTTTGGCATGTACAGTAACAGGAGGGTTAATGAGAAATGAGAAAAATAAACCAGAAAATAAAGTAAAAAGGTGAAATCACCAAGATTTGCGGGTTTTGTTTGCCATTGTTTATTCCATACTCAAAATAGGACTTTTTAAAACAATTTTGTTTATATAATTTTCTGGTAAGAAGGGTGGAAAATACATGTACACTGTGTAAATCCCACCAGTTAACAGTGAGCAAGCACAATAACATTTAAGAACTTAGAAGGAATTGCACACATCGGTAATTGTAAATGCATCCATACTTTATAAGAATTAAGAGACATACATGTACATTGTACAGAAACTAACCTGTGAAATGCGATTCATTGCAGATTTGAATGTTAATTCAGGTTTTCTTTAAAATCACATCATGTCAGATGGAATGTCTCACGGATGTTTGGTACCATAACCATCTTAATTAAAACTAAGCAAGCGTTTTTATAATAATTATCTGTTTGTTTTGGGGTAATTACCAATGGTGTACATGTATGTACACCCTCTTTGTTTCACCCTAACTGCCCAAAATCCTCCAAAATCCTACTGGTTTTGCCTGATTTTGATGGATTCAGTACTCCAGCCCAGTGAATAGAGCATGTAGCCATGTGTACCAAATCCGTTAAACTCCACCGGCTACTTTTGTTGGATTCAGGACTATGCATAGCCAAGCCATGGATGCCGCTTTGCATTTGCTAGTGCACCAATTCCATCAAAGTCCAACAATTAGGGTACCTTTTTACTGCATTTTGGAGGATTTGGGATGGTTTCTAGCCAAAGTCCCTAGGGGTTAGGGTTAATTATGTGAAAAAGGATATCCAAAGACGACATTGTGTGCTACTTCCAGGGACTGCCAGTACTCATCAGGAGCAAAATAAGTCTGAGTCAAAGCAGCATTCAACCAACGAAATAAAATCAAAATGAAAAGCATCCGATTCCTCGGCCATGGTTTCAGGTCAGGAGGGTCTTTCCCTTTTGATAAGACTGGCTTGGGGGTGTCTGTCTCGGACTGGTTTATGATGCATCATTTTCAGCCTTGGTTGATGGGGATGCCGATGTCTGATTGATCTGTATGGTGTTGTCTGGTTCCTTATCTCCTGCTGCTACAGGTGGAGTTATGTCTGCAGATGAGTTTGTGAAAACCTGTCTTGACCTTAGGTTGAGAGCCATTACCTTAAGTGTGGATTAATGTCTGTATAGGAAATGAAAAAGGCAAATCTTAACTTCATGTAAACATGTACATTTGTACCAGGGCTCAAATTTCAGGAACAAATCTACTAAAAAACAGCATAAGGAACTCAATTATTTTACTGATACAAGACCAGTGCCATTTGAGCATTTTTTTAATAATATATTTTAGTTAATCAGATGTACATATTTCAGTAGTTTTATGTACATTTGTAAGTACACATTATTATTCTCCTTTTCACTCTTTAAGTTTTCTTATTTCCTGGCAACTAGCAAAGGGCAAAATCAGCTGTGCATCCAAAGGTAATTTTGGAACCAGGTACCTGGCCACCGTAATAATTCAGTTCCTGGGTACCCATAAATAAATGGGGGGGGGGGGATTTTCTACCATATGTCACCATCCTTGATAATTCCTGGGTGCAAGGCATTATTTTATTTCCTATTTAAAGTAATGCCTCGCCAAAATGCTGCATCGTTTTTCCGGTGCACTAGTTCAAACAGGGTCCAATCACCGTGGCAGTTAACAGTGAAGTCATCGCTGTTGATGGCTTTTCATGTAGACGTGCAGAGACTGATGATAATTGCACACTGTGCATGTTCATACATTGTGTTGACAATGTTTGCGCGAAGCATTATTTTAAGTGGGAAATAAATCTTTTCTATCTGTCAGGTAAGTTTTTCATTACAATTTGCAAGTATATCGGTTCGATCATTTTATATAAATAGGTACATGGTCTTCAAAAGAGTGAATTTTATTGTACACTTAGAAATTACAGGACCAACAAGACTTTGCCTCAAACACAGTGTGAAGTCCTACATCGCTATTTGGAGCTGGTCACGGTCTGATTTCCGACCCATATTTAGCCATCAAGATGAATTCTTGCATTGTATAGTAGTATACGTTACGTTCTTCATGTACACGCATGATTGTTGTTTGACGGTGTTTGTTTATCAAACATTCAGAGACCCAGAACTTCTAAACTAATTTGAGCATTGACGTTAAACTTTCACAGAGTATTCTTAAAGACATGGTCCATACGCCTGTTAAATTTTGTGATTCTAGCCTTTCAGAAAGATTACTATTGCCACGGTAAGTTATTTCGTTCAAGTTCAGATACTATGTACAGCGCGCCCCATATGTAATACACGCAGCGCTTAAGTTCAAACATTTGTTTTTGTTTGCAGCGCGTACTTTTTTAAAAACCCGATTTTCTCATAAAACGTTTCTGTAACAATCCCACCAGTATCTCAACTTCTTTGTTTAATAACTTTGGAACAGAAAAAGGGACACATTTATGTTTGGCTTCATTGGAAAGCCCATTCAATGCTCGTTATGATGTATGCATATCTCCATTTTTCATATTTGGGGGACATTCCTCATTACGATAGAGCGAGTCACATATGTGATCTACGTCTTCGAAAAAAAAGCTACTGGGCACGTCAAAAAGAACGGCCTCAGCGAAACGTAACAAAGCGCTAGCTCCACGGTGTCTTCGCCACGGCGATTGAACCCGAGATTGAGGCCGCGGCCGAAAAGATTAGCGGCAATGCATGGAATACGCACATACCTACACATACAGGCAGCTGTCAGACATGTACAAAGTTTGTGCACATGCACGTATCATTATGCCAGAAATGCCAGAGCTGTCCACGGCTGCCATGTTTTCTCCGAGATTCAACTTTGACCTTGGTTGGTAGCTAGCACGCGAGCCTCGAAGTGTGACGTCAGATCTTCGGCACAACGTATCCAATGAAATCCCTTGAATGGTGCGTCTGGAGCCTGTCTATATCCTTGATAGGATAAAGAAAGGGGACCAGTCTAATTCACACACATGCTACACTAGGCAGATTCACGCAAACCGCCGATGGTGGCACTATTTTTCATATCCTTTTTTTCTGTCGAAGTTGTGACCCGCCGAACTTTCATGTTAAAATTCTAATATAAAGGTTAGTCTACGGATGTAGTCACTTCTAGTGTCGATAAATGGATACTACACATCGTGGTTATCTTAATTGATCAGTCCATGCCAACTGTAACGTTGGCACAAAAACAGTGCAACTTGCGCAAAATAGACTTTGTTAGTACTACAAGGATACATTGCAGGCAAATTCGGTCACAACTTTTCAAATGAAACTGGATCTTAAAAATTACCAAATATTTAAATCAACAAAAATTCGTAACTTTGCATAGGGTTAACCTATCATGACCATTGACCCTTCATTTTCTTTCTAATTTTTTGTTCTATCGAGTGATATGACATTTAAAAGCATTGAAGCAACTTCAAATTTTCATGAAACTGCCTAGCTACACAGATGGAAATGTGCATGATGCCTGTATGTGTGTGCAAGAACGTTAGCCACCGAAGCAAATATAAGTGGGAAATATCACTATTTTCAGGTAAAAGTTTCAAGGGCCTGCCCTGGCAACCATCATGAGATTACATAGAAACAGAAAATGTTCTTTAACGGGCAAAAACGGGAAGGAAAATGATGGAAACATGCATCATTTTATTCAACATATTGCATGTACGGGGGGAAATGAGGTTTCATCGGTAGAACTCTGACGCAGTGTATACGAAGGAAAGAAGGTCATAGGCCTATAACATGCCTAACGTTAGAGCTAACGTCATTGAACGGACTGTTACTGTTAGTGTAGTCATACTCAGTCATTGGTAGTCCATTGCATTGCATTTGCAAGGTTGTTTTTACATTACATTGAAATGACTGTGGAATCCAACCGCAATTAGGCCTATACAAATATTAAGGATTTATGAATTACTATATTTATTTATTATATATTTATATTTATTATTAATTTATTTATATTTCGAAACTAAAAAGTAAAGACTACTTACTGGCTCAGAACCTGCACCACAGAACCGAATGAACAGTAACACTCATTACATACACATGAGATGAATATATCGCATGTGCAAAGTAGAACGCCCTCTTGTGCTAGAAATGTTCAAACGTGGGGAAATCCTGGGGCCGCGCTGATATGAATGGTGCCAATGCTAAAGTATGCTAGCGAAGTCAGGGAAGCGAATCATACTATGCGATGCGGAGATACATGTTTTGAACTTTTGGTATGATTTAGGAATTTATGGTATTTAAACTTTCAACAGGGCATGGAATCGGTGTCCAAATTTAAGATGAACACAATGAATGAAAATTACTGGCTTATTTACGCACAGCATTAAATGGTAATTATGACCTTATCATGTGGGGTATTATTTTCAGTCACTGACTCTGAGTTAATCTAAAACTAAAGTATACGCCGATCATTCATATGGAGGAAGGATTTTTCCTTCCTCCATGCTCCGATTCGTGACGATGTTGTCCCTTTAAACTTAGTTTAAACATGGAGGTAGAATTAGATTCTACCTCCATGGTTTAAAGAGAAGAGTAACACTGCCGTAGTCTGCAAAAATGCTTTTTTGAGTATGCTTACTTTCTTTGAATCAAGATAATCAGACAATAGTGTCATGACTGTTATACTAGTGTTAAGTGTTAATGTTAGCTTTTTTTTAATGTTTCACTTTCAGCTCAATGCGAAAACAAAACGGTTTGAAAAAGCATTCAAAATTTATACAAATACATAGGCTAGCCCCGTTCTAGTGCCAATACACGGGACTCCCTCCGTATCCTTGGCCCTAGCGCCACATGTACAAAAATGGAGCGATTTTTCAACTTCTGATAATTGTTACAATCTAAAATTTTGTGATTACAGTAGGTAACCTTGCCTAATGCCTAAGCAGGCACTTTTTGGCATGAAGTTTGCTATTGTGAGATCAGTAATTTTGGTGAAATTTTAATATTATTTTTTTTAATTCCAAAAATGTTTCGAAAATTACATGAAATTAAAATGAGATACAGTATCCCAGAATAACAGATTTTATGCCAAAAGTGTCTGCTTGGGTAAGGTTACCTAATTACTAAGTTTTAGGTTGTAATAATTAGCAAATCAAAAGTTGAAAATAAAGAAAAATCGCTCCTGTTTTTGTTTATGTGGTGCTAGGGCCAAGGGTATGGAAGGAATCCAGTGTATTAATTGGCCCTAGAATGGGACTACAATACTCCAGTATTGGCCAAATATACATTGTGTAAATAATTTACACAATACATGTATATTTGGCCAATACTGGAGTATTTGTATAAATTTTGAATGCTTTTTCAAACCTTTTTCTTTTCGCATTAAGCCGAAACATTAAAAGCTACTAAATAACACTGAGAATATCGGTACTGCTGTATATGAAAATGGAAAGGGGCCAGTATTTTTTTGTTTTGTGTACATTAGTCTTAATTCTGAATTTGAGACAAAATGTTTTCAGACAAAATTATTTATTTACAATATTTTACCTTGGGTTTAGCTAGGGAATACAACATACATGTATATTGTTTATTTAATTATTATAAGCTCTGTTGTTGATATATGCTTAGAAGTTAGAGCTACTCGAGACTTAACAAGAAGAACAAATTGACATTTGATATTGTAATTAAAACCCTCCTACAATCAGTGCAATTGAAACAACCCATTCAGGCCACTCCAAGCCATTAGCTGTTGCCAGTGGCCTCCTATGGTTACCCTACTATGCACTGTCACACCACTGAGATTACAGGGTAAAGTGGTCTCCCATTGATACATCGTAGGCCATACTACTATGTTCAAACTTACAGTCACCTTGGGTGGCACACAGTTGATTTTGTAAGATTACTTGGAAAGGACAGCAGGCTTAATTGTACATGTATGTACTGAAGGTTGCTAAAGAACAGAATTTAGTGGATCGGAGTGGCCTCCATGTGTAGGAGGGTTAAAAACAAAATATTATAGTTGTTTGTATAAGCCCGACCCCCTTCTCCTTTTAAAAGTGAATACTGCCAAACTTTAAGTAAATCAATGTTTTCATTCACAGGTATTTTTAGCAGTTGGAACATCTCACAATGTTTCGTATCCCGAGGATTCCATTTCCAAGCATTGTCATGGCAACCATCATTGGTGGCCTGACAGGATATTACATTTACAAACCAATCTTAAAGAAGTACCACCTGGAGCAAGCACAGCTTAAACGGGAAATGGACGAGTCACAGTCTACCAAAGAACCCATTGCTGAGGACAGAACTCTGTTAGCAACTACCTCCAAGGCAGAAGACCAGCTTTCCTGATATGCTACATGACAATGACAATGACATCAGCATTAACCCTAACAGACTAGGCCCTTTTGCTTACACATAGCCCAAATCCTCCTATATCCTTCAGTATTAGAGTCAAAAGCTCAAAGTACCCAAATCCTTCTAAATCCTCCTGGTTTTTCTTAATATGGCCAACTGCCCAAATCCTTCCAGATCCTCCTGTGACAGAATGGTTATAAAATTACCCTCAAACAAATGGAAGTGCCCGTGCTACATATGACCTTTTCATACCGGGACAATGGTCATAGAAATTCCATTGGTGTGCACACTAAGCATATATGCGTTTCTTATCAGTAATACATAAACATACAATGCCTAGGGACCCCCAGCACTGACCCCTTGACCTTGCAATAGACCCACTTAACTTGTTACACTTGCCAATAATCAAACAAAAAATTGTTTAGGCTACATCACATTCCCCTCCCCCAGCAGCCCAAATCCTTCTGAATCCCATTTTGGCCAAGCTGCATAAGACCCTAATCCTTCTCTTTCCTCTTTTGTCAAATACAGCCTGACAGCCCAATTCCTTCTAAATCCTCTCATAGCAGAAACCCACTATGGCCCAAATCCTTCTCCACTGAAAAGTCCTAATAGCCCCAATCCTTCGGAATCCTTCACTTTGGCAAAGAGGATATAGAAGGATTTGGGCTGGTTAGGGTTAAAGACTGCAAATTGCACTGATGGCCAAAGATGTACTGCATCTGCCATTACCATGTATGAATCAGCATCTATTTTAATCCTCCTATAAAAATGTCAGTTTTGGGCCTAGAAACTGCACCTGTCAGCCGGAGGGTTTTGAAAGGTTACATGTAGTTGCTTCACTATGCACTACACTGGCAGGTTTTGAAAGGTGGTGTAGATATACTACCATATGTACTATACATAGTGTGTGTACATAACTGTTTACTGTTAGTCACTGCACATTTCAAATCCCTTTGGCAAGTAATAGACTGATAGATGTGTATATCTTTATGTACATGGTAGCTCAGGCACCTTCTGAAAGGTTTTGACAGTTGGATGAACTTTATTGAGGATTACTTAGCTTTACTTTAAGACTTAGTGCCAATACTTTTAAAAACCTTCCAACATGTTTTGGCATGTAGGTGTACTTGCTACAGGCTTAGCTTACTTTATGACTTAGTAGATCAGCACCTTTCAAAACCCTCCAAAGGGTTTTGGCATGTGGATGTACTTACTATACAAGTGTTATGACGTGCATTGGCAGGTTAATGCTGTGGGCCCTATGCTTATTACACAGTGCAAATTTGGCAGGTTTTGGCATGTACAGTAACAGGAGGGTAAGCACATTAGCTAATCATGCTATATATCGATCAATGGTAGTATTGCAGGTGTTGTTTTCACCCAAGGCTTTTCCGATCAGGGCCTATTGGTATCGTCATAGGGAGAGAAGGGTTTTATCAGAATCAACTTTTCTCCTAATCGGGATAGTATAGTTGACATCAACCCTGTGAGCGGTAGAACATCTCAGGGAATGAGCAACAAGAATGCAACATGTTAGACTTTTTTTTAGTTCATATCTGAGTTGCAGAGTAAGTCAAGCATGGCAAATGGAAGTGAAGAGCACAACACTTAATTATGTGTACGTACTGTAAAGTATCAAGAATCTATTGACTTGTTGAAGATTATTTTGTTCTTGGATGTTGACTTCCTTTTTCATGTTGAAATCTTAAATCACCACCAAATAGGTGTAAACTTTAGGGAGCAGGGCCAAAGTCCTGGTGCAGCCAAGCCTTTGAGAAGCCTGGCTAGGCCCAGGCTACCTGGCCTCCTAATATGTGAGTGGGCTTAGGCCCTCCAGAAGCCCAGGTTATGTTGATTGGCAGGTACTGTATTGTTACAGGATTAGGACTTAAAAAAGACAGATTAGAAGGCCAGGCTTCTCAAAGGCTTGGCTGTACCATGACTTTGGCCTTCCTCCCTTATTCTACTGAGTTTTGAAAGTGCAGGCTGCTTTATGCAACAAGATCCACCAGCTAGTACAATGGTTTTGTTCTCTGACAAGATGCAACATTTGTTGCATCGAGCATTGTTGGGTTTTTTAAAAAGCTTTCTAAGTTTACATGTACATGCGTATTTAAGATACAATCAAGCTTGAAGGAATATGGTCAATCATAAAGGACCAAGACTACATGTATGTCGCTATTATTCAGGCTCTCTGACAGTCAAGGTTTATGCAGGAACACTTTACAGAAGATTCTACTTGTAGTAGATTCAATTACCACACTGTCCAAGAGTTATATTTGTCATCAATTGTTTTATCAGTAATCTTCTAATGGCAATGTACACTTGGTCCATTGGTTGCAAATTCCATGTCTAAGCCAGGATGTTGAAATAGGATATCTTAATATGGTCCTGCTTGAAAGGCCTTTTGCATGTGAATGGTAAATGAAACGGGATATCCATTTACCAAAATGAGTATCCAAAAACACCCTGACATATTGCTGGCTAATAATAATAATGTGTGGACTTACATAGCGCACGTATCCACCAACTGAGTGGTGCTCAAGGCGCATTGTATTATTTATTACCCCTGCTCATAAGGCTCATAAATCATTCCTGAAACCATCTCAGCTCCCTGGGGAGTATACAGCTCAATTGCTGCCATATAGGGCTAATCAACCAATTCTGCCCTCACAGGTACATGTACCCATTTAACCCCTGGGTGGAGAGAAGCAATTATGGTTAAGTGTCTTGCTCAAGGACACAAGTGTCACGGCCGGGATTCGAACCCCACATTCTGCTGCTAACACCAGAACTTGAGTACAGTAAGCTAGACAGCTCGGCCACGACACTCCACTTGCTTGGTTGTTATGACATTAATTTTCCTACAAAAGTCTTATTTTTGAGTGGAAAAAATAAATAATGCAAAACTTTTGATGAAGTGTGACTCCAACTGTTACCGTTTCATAATTAATTTGTTTATACAGGCGTTTGTACATGTACATTGTAGATCAATGTAAATGACCTTTCACAACATGGAAATGTTAAATTTAGCCGAAACTTTATAAATACACATAAAGTAGGTGAAATGCTCCTATAAAATGAAAGTTGGCAACTTAGTTGATATTTCATCTTTTCACACTCTGTAGAAAAAGATGATAGCTACTGTATCGGGCAATTGGCGCTATGAGTATAGGGTGTACTAGTTGTCAGTCTGCCAAAGCTTGGAAATTTGTGCATTCCAATATTAACCCATATCCGCCTAACCATGTAAACACACAAAAGACTATGTGCCTAAGCCCCCGCACAGAGATACATTGTTTTTGCACACAATCAGAAAGATTCCTTATTTAGAGAATATTACAATCACTGACACAGGCACATTATATACTGATGGAAAGAGGAGAACATGCACTTTATTATAATGTCAGACTTGTTTAATTTCATATCTATAATCATGAAATACAGTCATCGGAAAAACGTAGTAAATTGGAATTGGACAAAAACACGGTACGGAAAATCGCGTTTGTAGCGTTTTACATATCTACGGGTTATCACGTAGATCGGCGGATATGGGTTAAGTCTATCTGTAAAATATTGACTGTGCAAGGCCTTTGTACTGGCAAAAAAAGTGTGATTTTTATACTCATTTTGCGGTACCAGGTCATATTTATTTTACCACATCAAGGATGATTCCATACAATGTACCAGTATACATAATTAATGTACCAGTATATACATGATTAATGTACCAGTATACATAATTAAATGAATTGACAATGACTCAGAATCAATTACTTGACTGATATCAGAAGTGCTTCAATTTACAATGTAAAACATATCAACTCTGGTTTAATTTCACAGCAACTTTTAAGAAATCTCACAAAAGAAAATATTCAAATGAACAAAAAAAATAATCAAGTGTAAATTCAATTTAACACCTGGGTCAACCAAAAGTTAATCAAATATGAACTTGAATCTGTGAACATTATAATAATTGTTATTTTTGGTAATTACCATTTACAGCACATTTTCAATAAATCTTTAATGTCTTCCACAAAGACCTTATTGGTTTCATTTTGTGTTGTTTAATTTAAAGGGTAACTAAAGTTAACATATTTGTTATGACAATTACCCAAAAGTCATATTTGTGAAACTGAAAACACCAGTGAAATATATTGTATTTACCAACTGCTAAAACATGCACCTATTTTCTTTGAATATAGAAAGTCTCCAATATCAGACAAAAGTATTGACTTGCTTTTCATCAATTAATGCAAAGAGAGGCTATTCTGCTTAAGAGACATGTACCATCTTCTTCTCCTGCTGTATAATTCCGTATTTCCTTTCTGCCACTGCAACAAGTGACTGAAGTGTGTAACCAACATTTGGAATCTTTCAAGTAGAGTTTAGTTTGATAATTCCTATATGCCATTCACTACACAGGACTTTGAAGATACTGCTGTATGCCGGACATTGTCCCTTGTATAATGTCCAAAGTGTAATTGCCCTCCAGTAATGGGCATGGGCATGATGAGATAAGGAACTTGGCAAACTGGCAACTTCATCCAAATACAGAAGTAACTGAAAATAACAGAAGAAACAGATACATTTATTAATTAACCCTCCTACACAGAAGCCCCTTTCACACTAGACGTATTTCCCAGGAAATTCCCGGGAAATAATTACCCCTGCTTGGGAGTAGGGGTAAGCGAGTTTTTCCCGGGAATGGTGTTTTTCCCGGGAAATAGCAACTAGTGTGAAACGAAAGCGGGTTTAACTGACCCCACTTTCGCGTCGCGGATGTTGGGACGTCAAGTCTTGAAAGGTCAGCGAGGTCACAATTAAATAGCGCGCCAAATAGCTCGCGCGCTAATATCCAGTGTAGTACATGTATTTCAGTACTTTTGAAACTTTCCTTCTTAAAATATAAATGTCTACATCTGTAAATAACACAATATATTTAGTTTTCTAGAATGTGACCAAATAAATGGTTTTAGAATTGAATAAAAGAATTGTCGCGGCAAGGCCATGTTAAGCATCCGTATCATTTACGTATTTATAATGTCCGCATGGTTTTTCCTCCGTAAAATACACAAATATTGGTATAGGCCTAATAATAGCATGCGAAAATGATGTGATGACACGTTTGAAGGAGCCATTTTGGACACGACGCGATGCATGGGAAACCGTCACAACAACCCGGCCGTCACCGCGCCGGTGGGTGCTTGAGCACATGGCATTCTGGGATTGGACTTCCGCCCACAACATTTTCAACTTCCGTATGGGCCGATTCAGTTAGTGCATTTCCCGGGATTTGATCGCGAGTGTGAAACGACCGTGCATATTCCCAGGAAATAATGTTCCCGGGAGCGACCAGATAGGTACAGTGTGAACAGTCGCTGGGGTGTTGGTGGGGTTAAAAACTCCCGGGAATTGGCTCTGTAGTGTGAAAAGGGCTATAGAGGCCACTGTAAACCACTAAATGTCCAATGTGTTGTACACACATTGTTTGTGCATAAACTGCATATAAGCCACACTGCCCCTTTGAAGTAATCTCCAATGTACATACATGCATGCAAAGACACATGTATACCACAATTGACCTTATTTTCAGCAGGTTATACTGTAAACAAACTCCCAATAATAAATCACCGTCAGCCACCGAGACCAATAAACCATACCAAGCCTCCATCATCCATTGGGATTTTCAGCAGTTATTTTGTAAACACAGACTCTCCATAGTAACTACCACCAGCCACTGAGTCTAGAACAAAGTAATATGCCCTGCAATATGTCAATCACAAACCACTAAAACCAACAGACATACATGTACATGTATGAGGCATTATGTTACTATGCAGTATAGCTATGAGGAGCCACTGCCTACCATAGCAATGGCTTGGAGTGGCCTGATGAATGGGTTGTTTCAAAAATTTCACTGATTGTAGGAGGGTTAAAAAAATATTCTGTGCGATTCCTTAATGTCCTCATCAAGTTTGGTATCTGTATCCACTCTATTCGTGTTTTTAGTGAGCTTATTATGTACATGTACAGTAATCTGACCACAATGTAAAACACTAGTACTACTGGTGTGTGCAATCATCAATGGTAGGCATGACCCAACTGTAAGATTATATTGGTCAGAGAAGCTTGCATTCAGGTTGGCCATGCCTAGGATGATTGTACACATCAGCAATGTTTCATATCAGGGTCAAATATCAGTTAAAATATAAATTGTGCATTGCAAACTCATGAAAAAATGAAATTTGGTGTAGTTAGGGATGTGCATTGGAAGAAAAATACTCAAAGCATAGTATTTCTGCCTTTACATTTACATGTAGTTCCCTGATTAATGTATTTTAGATTTTTTTTCCCCATATTTAGTTTGCTTGAGAGTGAGTTTGTATGTATGCCCAGCATGGTAATGAACCATGTCAGCCATTATTGTTAATTTGCTAAAACTACATTGGTTTTTTAGATAATTTACAAAATGTTTTGTTGACTGCTAATTTCAAAACATCCTGGTCTCCCGAGTAGTGATCACTGAGACTCCCAATGAACTATGACCTTGATGTTATTAATATCATCATACAAACTTGGAAATTTAACACACCTAAATCTGATTCTTAAAGAACTTGCATCACAATGTTAAGGTCTAATCTTCTTCTGTCTTGTACTTTCCTCGTACAATTGGCACATATCCCATAATGACCTGCCAGTCTGTCCCGTAGAGGAAGAGTACGCCTAGAACTCCACCCCAGATAGCACCAGTCCTCCTCCTGAATTAAATTAAACACAAATTATTTCAAATTTGGCACAAATTGGGAACAATATCAGAACTTGACCTTTCGTGACCAATCATTTAACTCAAAAATGTGACTCTTCATTTGCACTCATAATATAATTCCACCAAATGATGGTTAGACTTTGTCAGCATCCCGACTCATCATGTGGATGCAAATATGCAAGAAAAAGTGTCTGCTTTGGCAAGATTACATAATCACTAAGTTTTAGGTTGTATTAGCAGACCAAAAGTTGAAAACATTTTTGAAAAATCGCCCCTTTTTAGGGCCAAGGCAAGGATATGGATAGCTGCAGTAACTGTATCTCCTAGGTCTTGTCATTTGGTCAAATCAGACCTACATGTAAGAGCTACAGACTTTGACTTAGGAAATTTGGGAGATTCTCAGGGGAATATTGGCTCCTTTTCAATATCTCTAGAAATACTTACTGTATTATTTGAACAGCCATTTACCAAAAATCATTACATGATCATTTTTTTTGCGCATACATTAGATATCCTAGAATACATACTTTTCTGGAGTCTCGGTTGTGACGTCGTGTGCTTCAAGTTAGCAATAGTCTGGAATCCATATTACAGACATGCAACTTTTCTTTTTTTTAAAGTATCCTAGTGCAACAGAAAACTTTAAAACACTGTGCCCAGCCATTTCCTCTTTTTTTGCAATTACAGAAATGCATGTCTGATATTAAAGTCCATATGGAATAGTACAAATCAATCTTTGGAACCTGTCTAATTTGACTTCAGCATACAAAAGGCATGGGATTTCATTTACATGGTGAGTTGGTCTGACAAAAAGAGTCAAAATATTGGTATTTAATTTGTTATCGGTATTGATCATTGCTGATACATGTACATTCAAATGATACATGTAGAGCTGTATAACGGTGCATTCTGTACAAAGGAAATTCAAATAGTAGTTTTTCTGGAGATATTGAAAATGAGCCAAAATTCCTAAGTCAATGTCTGTAGCTCTGCCTCTTAGGACTGATTCGACAATGACAAGACTTATGAGATACAATTAATGCAGACGATAGGGCGGGAGTACAGTGTATGCCCCTGACAAAAACGCCCCATCGCCGTTACGCCCGTCGCCATTACGCCCTACTATATGATTTCCCTGTAAAAAAAATAAACAAAAACTTTAAAAAAATGCACACTGCACTGACGTCAGTGTTACATCATGAATTATTCATTAATTTATAGAAGTATTCACAAGAGTTAAAGAGTTAAAAATATTTTCAAAACCTGGACTTTTAGGATAAAAAATAAAATGAAACTTCCAAGAGAAAAACAAGTTTTCATCACAAAGGTATATTTTTGAGAAAACTATTACTAGTACTAGGGGGGACAATGAAAATTTTTTAATTGCTTATATAAATAGGAAGTTATGTTGGAATTTTTCTTAAAGGGCTTGGTGAGTAGATTACACAACACTTTTAATTTTAAAAATTGGTCAAGGCATTACCAAGTTATGGTCCGATAAAGATTTCAGAATGTGCTGTTTCCCTAGACAACAAATGTCAAAAAAGCAACAATAAACAAAAAATGTTTCACCTTTTCTTGTATGTATGTTGCCTATATTTGTCATATCAGTGGGGTTTTTTTCCAGAGGATACATCACATTATGAAGATATAGCTCAGTAAAAAAGCTTTCAAGTGCCAAAATGGGCCTTTTTTAAGCCGAAATCACAGTAAATTCTCAAAATTTGCATATTTTAAGTATCCTTTTCATAATGATTGTAGAGGATCTTGTGAATCATTTTGCATATTCTGAGTCTTTGTTACTCATATTTAAAGTATAAATGTGTTCCAAGCTGAGAACATTAACCCTAACCCTGCCAGACGCAGCAAAGTGCATCAGGTGGAAAAGTCTGGTGCACTTTGATGGATTCAGCTGTCAACACCAGTGCATAAGCAGCCAAGTCTGTTTCTATTGAGAGCTGGTCTCATTGAACAGTGCCAGAGTTGTATCCTGCTGCGTTTGGTGACCACAGACTCTGAGGCAGCTCGGCCTTGAGATTTGTGACCTGATGGATTTTGCTGCACTGGGCAGTCAAGTCACTTTGACAAACGATGCAATCTGTTGCGTCTGGCCGAGTTTCTAGCCAAAATACCCTGGAGGGTTAGGGTTAATGGTTGTTGTGTAAAACTGGCATAAATTTGGGCTTAAACACAAAATTTTCCTTTTTTTTTGTTCTGGAGACTAAGTCTGGCTAATTAAATATGCAAAAATGTCAAGTTAAGTTCTGTCAATCCTATTCCACTCAAATTTGTTCATTGAGTAAACATTTGAATACCAATATACTCAAAGTCAAAGTAAAAGAAAAACAATTATAATAATTTCACAGGTAATTTAGGATCAAAAGCCTTGTTTTTCATTACTTTAATAAGCTAATTATATATTCATAACGTTATAAATAATGACAATAATTTATAAATCTTGACAATAATTTCAAATCTCCATTGTCCCAGTCCCACTTCTAAGCAAATGCTTTGCATGATCCAGTCAAAAATTAAGAATTTTCACCGATTATTTTTTTTAATTTTTTTATTTATTTATTTTTTTTTTTGTGTGAGGCTAGTGATGTTTTTTAAATCCTTCAAACTTAAAAAAAATCATATTTTTTAACTTTATCATAACTCTTATCTCCAAATTTAATAATCTGTAAAGTTGTTTTTGGGGGCAAAATGTATGGAAAAGTAAAAAATTGATTTGAAGTTTCCCCATTGATTCGTGCACTGTGTTTTCTTCCCCATTGTACAATGTTGTAAATCCAAAAAAAGTGGCCTACTGCACATGCGCTGCACGATCGTCATGCAGACGCTATGCATGCAATCCTCACACCACAAGTAGCCTACTGCACATGCGCCTTACAATCGTATTGCAAACGGTATAGTTCATGCAGCATGCACGCACCAAATCGGCATTTCTTTCAAATCTTCGGATTAAATTAATGATAAATTGAGACAATAAGAACTAATGTATTTACAAATAAATTCCACTTTATAACATATGTTAATGTTCAGGAACTTGTAATCACCATCTTCCTCCAAAATCCTGGCAATTTCATGTTGATTTTCGGGAGAAAGTCCGACACTTTTAGCGAGTGATCGTAGATCTCTCTCGCTCGGTTAACTGCATCGTGTGTGACTCCGCGTTACCGTGGCGGTCGTGAAAAATTGCTTCCGGCCGTCTGAAGAAAAACGTGCAATTATATATCGTTTTATCTACTGGAAAATGACGTCTGATTTCATTCCAAATTCATGTGGGGATGGATTATCGTTCGTACTTTCGGTTTATGGTGCCGCGTTTTGCGAAATTGGCATTGTTTTTCAAAGATCTTCGACGGAATTTTCAACGATGTTTTCTGCACCCCCGACTCGCCTATCGATAACGCGCACGTAGAAATCAGTTCCTTGCATGGCAGGCTTTATTTTTGGTGCCCGCATTCGACTAGACACGACAACTCTTTCCAGTGCAAATGTCAACTTGAAAATTGGAGGCTTCAGATGCGTTGGTAACGTTGTTTCGAAACAAGCCGGGAGCGCGGGAGGTGGGAAATTCAGAATGCTATTTATCGTGTATTTTTAAAATATATTCTAATTTTTCTTTCGCATTCTAATAAATAAAGGATTAGATTTTTTTATATCAAAAATAAGCTGCATTCTTATGCTTAAAGTCTCTAAATATCATCACAAAAATTGCAAATTCTCATGTTGTTACGCCTTGTCTAGTGGGGTAAAACGGTGTGTTTGACGTGCCTACTAGTACTTAGGCCTACCTGATACAATTTTTGCCAACATAATAGAAAGTTTACACATAAACTGCATTATACTGATCTTGCAGACCAACTCAATTGATAGTTTACCTTGAGTGGATACAAACCGCATTTATAATTCTTGTAAATCATTGGATGATCCTCCTCAAAAAATACCCTAAATGAAATCTCCCAACATTTCAAAAGCACTTCACGATTTTCAATAAAATTTCCCCTAAAAATATTTCAATTTCCAAACTATTTTCTTATTTTTTAAGGCATTAATTGGGTGAGCCTGACAAATATTTAAAGAAATTAAATAATTCACAATCTTTTAAGATCGTGTTTTCTGTTTGTTTATTTTAAATAAAATAATGAAATAATTCAAGATCTTGTTGTTGTAAGATCGTGTTTTTTATTTGTGTTTTTGTTTGTGAAATCCCATAGACTAGGGGCGTAACGGCGATGGGGCTTTATGGTGAGGGGCGTTATAGCGATGGGGCTTAACGATGGGGCTTTAAATTAATGTTACTCGTTAGCAGGTTAGAATATGGCAATCGCAACGCCAACGGATCGCCGTGGCCGGTGCCGTTTGTGCGATTTCGGTAACAAGCTCATTTCATTTTCAGCTGTTCAAATTGTTACTTAAAGAATAAATGAGACTCACCAATTCCTTGACAGTTCAACATACTTAGGACCAACCAATTTTGAAACGGTTCCCATCAGTCCTGGCATTTTTAATGATTTTATTCCCGTAATGACCGTATGATGAAAATCACGAATTTACTAGAAGTTGCTTCCTGGACGTCGATATATAATATTAATAAGCAATATAATTCTAGAAAAGAGCACCTGACTTACATGGCCAAATTATGTAATGCGCCCTCTGTTGCCTGGCTGGGTTTTAATGGGGGAAACCATACATGTAACTCTATGGGCGAAGCAAATAACAACGAGGCATCGCGCGCAGCAAGATCGAGCTCTCAACAAAAAAATAATTAAATACTATGGTGGGAAGTGGGTAGGTGGGTGAATACATTTTTGCTCTATTATCTAAATTTGGTTACGCCAATCGCATGCATTTCATTTTTAAACAAGGTTTGCCAAAAATGCTCCAATTTATTTATTTAAATTCTACTTTAGAATCAAGAGAAAATCCTTTGTATAAAATTAACCAACCTGCTTTTTCAATCAATTTCATGGTTGTCATTAAAATTAACGATAAAATAGTGCAAGTAAGAATGTATTGAGATTTATTTTCGTATCATTGCTACATGGAATTTTTGTCTCCGGAAGACAAAATAGGGATATAAAAATATTATTGGTTCGTATAGCATGATGAGACCAAACTGGCACTGTCAGCACTAAATATTATTATTATGTTCTGCCTGTGATCAAAAAAAAAACAATGCTCAAGATTTCAATCAAAATGTTTGAATGAGGTCATATGGATGCTAATCCATAACGTAATAATAAAAGAGTTACACTTGGCGAATTCCAGGCATTCAGGAGCCGCAATTTATCAGGACGTATCCCTGCTGGCGCGCGATGCCGCGGTGCTTTAAAGGCATAGGCTTTAAAATCATATAGGGTCCCTTCATTGCTGGCTTCCATTATATTATAGGGACCTTCTGGCGTTCCGGCTCAACCGATATCCTCATCTGCCCCGATTTTAGCTAAACGGAAGGCCCTGCACCTTAAGGGGAGAAACAAGGCAGCTCCCAAGCATTACTGGAGCACAGTTCTGGCTCGCGAAAAGCCAAGTTCCTATACTGGGCACGGACGGATATAATCCAACCCAGACCATGTACACCGCACAGTGGGCCAGGGTGAAACCAAAGTGCCAGATTGTATTTATTTTACATTTTTTAGGTTGCTAAGACCCCCTACGACTATTTTAAAAACAATTTAAACTCCGATTAATATTTAATGACCGTAGAACCGCCTTACAATCTCCAAAAACTGAAGAAGAAAAAAAGCCGGTTGCTGGTAATACATTACAATTGTCATCGTGGGTTTTTGACAGAAGCTATCGTCACGTAAATTGAACTAAATCCAGTGCAGGTCTATGTTTTATTTTATTTGTTTTAATTAAGTCAATTGTAAATTAGCGTTTTGATTTCATCAGCAAAAACCGAGAATATTATAAAATATCGTTGTTGTTTCGTTCAGCTACTATGGAACTACAAATTCCCACCGATTCCCACCTAAATTCTTATATTTCCGTGACAAGCTTAATCTTTCAGCAACATGTTGATACCAAAATTAGCTGCTACCAACTGCGACCTGTGATTTGTAGCTATTTTTGTGAACCCAATCCCAACAAATTTGTACTTTTTTTTATTATAAATTCGACTGTGACTGAACAGCGCCACACATTGAAAGGACTTAATTATTCCCCTTTTCCGCTTCGTCGTACAAAGAGATGAATGATTTATACTAAGTTTGTATACCATCTTTTGTGTAACCATTTTTTCCTCATGTGAGTATGGAAATAAATGTGATATTGAATTAAATGTTTCAAAACACTTCCATTGACATCTACGGGTCTGAAAACATATCTGGGTGTAATATGACATCAACTTAATAATGGACAATTTAGTTTTGGCGCACTTTGGTTCCACCCTGGCCCACTGTGTGTGTGTATATATATACATGTATATATATATATATATATATATATATATATATATATATATATATATATATATATATATTTTTTATGCAAGTTCGCCCCAAACAAGGCTAAAAGCCACTCTTGGTAAGGGGCTACAAGAAGAAAACATAGAAGATGAAAATAACTCAGGGGGACTGAAGGTAGGAATTGATATTCCTCTTAAAACTGTCTAGATTGTAGGATGTAGGGAAACATAAGTTGGGTAAAAAAATGTCGTTTTTGTCTCGAGTGGGATTCGAACCTCGGACCTCACGCTTCGAAGTTGATCGCTCTACCAATGAGTTATCAGGGACTTGTACGTGGACGATGGAAGGAGTCTTATTCATTCTTATTAACTTCATAACGTGTCAAGACTTCAGGCCTGCGGATATACAATCCCTATGTGAACAAATAACTTAATAAGTTTTTTTTAATTAAATAATTTTTTTTTAAATTAAAACAAATTAAAAATCATGAACGGGAAGCCAATAATCAGGCGTGGACCCAGTGTTTCGAAAGAGTGGCTTGCTTGGGCACACCAAAAAACGGGTGTGGATTAGGCTATAAAGGCGCATGATTTTTTCTACTATGTAATAAAAAAATTATACGATTTAAGTGCACCACAATGCATTTTAGAGTTTCCCATAACGACCGTTTTTTGGTATTTTGAATTACCAATCTTCCACCTTACCGTCAACACATTTGAAGTGATATTAATTTTTGAAAAATTTGTCACAAACAACGATCACCATCATCGTTATAAGATTCAGGATTACACTGAGACATTGTGGTTTGAGATCACCAAATTAGCACTTGATGAAATACATTCTCACTCGAATGTCGTCCGCATGGGCGTTGATCACGGGAGTACGGGAGATATCCCCCTCCAATATTTATGATGGAGGGACGGTAATGGCAATCCCCCTCCCCTCAATAATTTTTCCCCCTAGAAAAAATCTACTTAGAGAAGTGTTTCAGTATTGCCTCGTAGTGGTAGTCTATAATGCCTAATCTCGTTCAATGACAATGTAATGTGGCTGTGTGATGACAATATTGAACAGCAGCAACGAGGAGAAACCATTTCCATATATGGGTACGGGTCGCGTGGTTCGAATTGTTTCATCTTAAAGTGGCAATTTTGTGATTTCCCCATGATAAATATTTATATCATTTATGAAATATAGGCCTACATATCATAATGGTATATTTAGATGAATATGGATTAAAGCAGGGGCGGGTCCAAGGTCTCAAAAAAAGGGGGGGGGGGGCATTGGCAAACGAGGGGGACCGTCCCCCTCCCCTATCCGCCAATAGGATAAATGATGTGTACACCTACACCATTGGTAATGTATAGGCAATCATACGTTATAAGAAATGAAGAGATAGGCCTATGTAAAGAAATAAGTGAAAGTTCCAGTTTATTACGCTGAGTCGTTAAGGACATTGTGAAAATGTATTCGGATTTGCTTGTATGCATTCTAATTATTTAGAAATGGATCACGATTTAAGATTTGAAATTTAATCCACGGTTTCTCTAACTTCTCAGGATGGGGTTTGGTACCACACTATTTTACAAGTTACAACCAAGACAGCTTTTAGATAATAAATTCTTCAGTTTGTTTTCCCTCGATCAAACCATAAAAATACCTATAGTAATGAAATAATTTGATTAAATATCAGAAAATAATGTTTTAAAAATACTTCCCTTCCACCGACTCACCGATGATGAACAGTCATGCTAGACCACTGACTGTGTGGGGGAAACCCCTGCCAGGTGTCTCAGGTGGAATAAAGGTTATTTTGTTTAATCATTAAAGATGGATTGCTGGTGTTTTGCCGGCAATTTCCAGATTTGTTTTGTTTAATTGGAGTATTGATAATTTCCTTTCAGAAAGGAAAACAAATAGGCTACTTTGACAAAACAGTTGTCAAAAGCTTGGGTTAGCAGTAAACAAGTGCCAAAATTAATTGATAACGGAACTCATCAATAATTCCTTCGGTACATATTTTACTTTAAAACCATGCTTCTCATGATTATTTTGAGAAATTTGTAAAGCTTTTGTTTTTTCTTCCTCAACTTAAATAGCAATGTTCCGATGAGAAAATAAAATTGCATGAAAATGCCTTCAATATATAGAAAAACACAGTTCAAACATCTTTAATTCATTCCTCAATCTTGAGTCACATTATTTTGAACACTTTCAGTAAACCCCCGCCCCACTCAATGTTGGATTTCATAGTGTTCCAACTAATTGTTCCAGTCAAATCGATTATAGTATTTCTTTCCCAATCGTTGTACATTTTTAAAACTATTTAATAAGGGAACGAGGGCGGATCCAGCGGAGAAAAGGGGGCCATGACCCCCGGCCAAACAAGTTTGTTTCGTATAGCCGCACCCATAGGACCCCGTACCCCTGCCGTGAATGGCTTCGCGATCGCAAGTCTGCCCATCCAGCATTTGGCCTCCCGAAACTGCTGCTATAGATCCCAGGGCAATAGCGAGCGGGGGGGGGTGCAGGTGTGACCCCAATAATTTTTCTCAGTCGGCATTTAGAGCCTCAGTCGGCAAATGAAGCATCAAAGGTATTAGAACAAGGGTTGGTCCAGAATAAATTTTCAGTCAGGAAATCTTGAGCTTATGGTTTGCCGACTGCAAAAATGCATCGTGTTTCTAAGCACTGAAGATTTGCTGAGTTAATTAATGTCGTTTATAAGCTGCGGTTTCGGGTGGCAGTTGTCCGACACGACTGCATTAATCAACTTGATAAATTATTTCGTCTGAAGTGCTTTCATCAGAGAAAACAGGAATGGTTATGTCAAATCAACAAAAAAGTTGCCGCTCAACAACTTTTTGTTGAACATACATATATAGCAGTTTTCAATTAGTTATAATTAGTTTCATGATTGTTTCTTGAAAACTAGAGGGCTGAAATGAACGTATGTTACCAAATACCAAAGTTGTATATCTTCCCTTTAAGTTAAAAATGCCAAATGTTACGCTTTTGAGTCAAATACTATTTTCTCAAACAGAGGTGATAATGAAATGGTATCCGACATATAAATAATTCTTTGTTTTTAATCAAAATTGCATAGACAATTTAATTTGTAATGACATTCCTTCAATTTATAACTTACAGAAAATAAAATCGGTATAAATGGGCAAATTAGGACTGAAAAATGCTTTAACAAAACTTTGTTACTTCAAGCGTCTAAAGTTGTCATTCTAGAATAAGAAATTTAACTTCCATATTTCACGTAATTTTCAAGCAGCAATAACCTTTTTGTTAAAAATTGCATTAAACCCAACTTTTATTTTAAATAAAAATATTTCTTCTCTTCTCAAAGTTTTAACATTTAACTAGAGTCGATCACTAAGATACGATTAATTAGCAACTCTTAAAATGTAACGAACTGAAACTCACTTGAACATTACAACGTGTGTCTCTGTTGTCATTCTACACTCACTGGCCAAAACTATTGCAACATGCTCAAAATAGCACTTTACAAGTAACAGGTGAGATGATCATTTAATCCGATTTCATCGATCGTGTATTACATAATTTCCGAGCAAGAACAGTAAAAAAGAACATTGACTTCAAAACACAGGCACTTTCAAGAAGTCTTAAGTACCGGTAGTGTAAATAAAATAAAATAAATTATTGTAACACAGTTCTCCAAACTGAACTTTGGTGTGTGTGTTGCAATACTTATGGCCAGTGAGTGTAGAATAATACATTTAAAAACAAAATTAAAATGATCATTATATCAGATCATTAAAATCAGCATCAAATGTACTGAATAAATACATTCAACCATGAAATAACTTTTATTTAAATTAACTTTTTCTCTGAAATGCAATAGGCCTATAGGCCTATGTTTAACTGGCATTTAATATAGTACGATATGAGCAACTTTTCACATTATAACTAGTTAAGTGTTGTTAGTTGTCACTATTATTATATAATAAACTATAAACTTGAAATGAAATGCTAATTTTATTAATAAACGATATTTTTTTCACAATTATAACCGGCATTATTACATTATTGAAAGAGATATACATGTCTAGTATTATGGCGTCACAAATATTTTAGAACACAGGACTTAGTATTCTTCCTGACTACAGACATTTTGGGTAGAACCATGGATTGAAAAAATGCGTGTGAACTGAAAAAGATGTTAAGCTTTAACCTTAGTAGTATATACAGAGCATCTTGACCTTGATTGTGGTGGAGCAGGAGGTGGAGCGGAGGTGGAGCCATTACAAACTGCACAAAATTACTATTGAGAATCCCACCCCAAACTGCACACAAACTCCACACAAACTGCAGTTTCGGTGGTGGAGACCATAATTTTTTTTTCGCTTGGCCACAATTTTTTTCTTCTTCCATTTTTTTTTAATTTATGACGTCATTTTGGCCAAGCGAAAAAAAAATTATGGTCTCCACCACCACAGATGCAGTTTGTGTGCAGTTTGGGGTGGGATTCTCAATAGTGATTTTGTGCAGTTTGTAATGGCTCCACCTCCGCTCCACCTCCTGTTCCACCACAATCAAGGTCAAGATGCTCCATACCAATACATTTTTTCATTTTCATGATTGAATTTTTTTTTTCAATTTTTGTAATACGCCACATGGTTCTTAAAATAGAAATCCACCACATAAGATGCTGCATACATATTGGCATACATGTCTGGGCGCGCGCGTGACTCCCTCCACACAAAACGGGCGCGCGCGTGTTGAGTTGACACGTCTGGGCGCGCGCAAAATCAGTTTGTGTGGTGGAGAATACATAATACATATATACATATATACATATATATACATATATATATACCACTGCAGACTACAAAAAATCTTCCGAATTCCACTTTGACATCAATATATTTACAGATGGTTTTTTATATTGGTTTTAAATTAGAAAACATTTGATAAACTGAAAAAGCGCATGAGTCTACTCATTGACTCATTGAGTCTACTCATTGAGTCTTTACTCATTGAATCTTTACTCATTGAGTCATTGAGTCTACTCAATGACTCAATGAGTCTACTCATTGAGTCTTTACTCATTGAATCTTTACTCATTGAGTCATTGAGTCTACTCAATGACTCATTGAGTCTACTCATTGAGTCTTTACTCATTGAATCTTTACTCATTGAGTCATTGAGTCTACTCAATGACTCAATGAGTCTACTCATCTTACTCATTGAGTCATTGAGTCTACTCATTGACTCATTGAGTCTACTCGTGAGTCTTTACTCATTGAATCTTTACTCATTGAGTCATTGAGTCTACTCAATGACTCAATGAGTCTACTCATTGAGTCTTTACTCATTGAATCTTTACTCATTGAGTCATTGAGTCTACTCAATGACTCAATGAGTCTACTCATCTGTACTCATTGAGTCATTGAGTCTACTCATTGACTCATTGAGTCTACTCATTGAGTCTTTACTCATTGAATCTTTACTCATTGAGTCATTGAGTCGACTCAATGACTCAATGACTCAATGAGTCTACTCATTGAGTCTTTACTCATTGAATCTTTACTCATTGAGTCATTGAGTCTACTCAATGACTCAATGAGTAAAGATTACTCATTGAGTCTTTACTCATTTATAGGCCTATATATAAACTATTTCTTCCGTTTCTTGTCAATCGGAGATTAAGCATCAGAGATTCAACATGAATGTTATTTCTGCTGTCAAACCCCATGCTTGTCACCAGTGCGGCAAAAGCTTTGAACGGATGTATAACCTACGGAGGCATGCAGAACATGTACATAATGAAGAGAAATCTAAAATGAATGAAGTTGACGATGATTCTGAAATTAAAGCTATCCAATCTGACAATTCTGACGTCGATAATTCTGAACCCGATTTTAAAAGCATAGATTTGAAGATTCGGAAATAGAAACTTGTGAAACAGAATCTACCCAGGATGAAGACGAAGATTTCGAGGAAGATGATTCAGAATCCGATACGGAGGTGGAAGATGATTCAGAATCCGATACCGAGGTGGAAGATGATTCAGAATCCGATACGGAGGTGGAATATGACGAATCATCGGAAGAGGATGAGTCTAGTTCTGAACTGGAAGACAATGCTACTTTTCAAGACTGGTTGGAAGAGGCTAAAGTGGCTACTGAAGAGATGTGGTGTGAAAAATATGAAAAGTACGTCAACGGGGGTATGAGTGAAGATCAAGCCAAGGAAAAAGCCAATAGGAAAACCCTTTGGGCAGTCAAGCGAATTTTTTTCAACAAATACAAGGATTTTTTGTCAAGTTACCTACATCTGAAAGATAATGGGGCTCATCAGGATATTGCGGAAGATCTCGAAGAAAAAGTAAATAAAGGCATGGAAGTAAACAAAGCTCTGAACAGAGTAATGCCTAAACACCATTCCAAATTTGACGGACTACTTCAACTAAATGAGGATGAAGAGAACGAGGAAGAGAACGAGGAAGATTGATGATGAAAGACCAGATGTTTCAGAAAGACTACCGTAATAAAATTTAAAATAATAATAATAATAATAATAATACTTAATGTTTTCAGTTTATCAAATTGTTATTATTATTATTATTATTATTATTATTATTATTATTATTGTGTTTTGCGAAAATCGGGCGATGCAACTTTATTTATTTCATACTAGTTATTATTTTTCCTTTTTTGGAACAATTATCATTAAGTGCTGATCTGGCAAATGAAAACAAGTGTACTTGTATTTCACATAATGTGAGTAATTTCAGTAACTTTGTACTTGCAAGGCCTAACCAGTTGTTTTTATTTATTATTTTGTATTATTATTATTATTTGTTTTGGTAAAACATACAGTTTCTGTCAAAAGAAAATACAGACATAATTAATTGTAAATAAATTGTCAATATTTTTTCAACATTACCTTTTAATTTCATTAAACTAACCGAATTGATGGAGTAATACATGTACATTGTAACTTTTGATAAATGTTCCAACATTGAGAAGTTGAATAAAGCAGCCAAGAGCTGAGGTCATGAAAACAAGAAAAGTTTCCTCGTATTATTTTTATTACAGTGTATTAGAGATTTTGCGTTGAATCAGGATGTTCGATTTCAAAATTATCCAAACCATATATTTAAGAAGCAAATATGTAGCATTGAGACAACCGCATCCACATTTATATATTTTAATTTTTTCTCAAAATCACAAGGGGTAAGCATTGTATTTATATATATTTTTTTTGGTTTCCATCAAAATCACAAGGGGTAAGCATTGTATTTATTACTTTTTTGGTTTCCATCAAAATGAGTAAAGATTCAATGAGTAAAGACTCAATGAGTAAAGACTCAATGAGTAAAGACTCAATGAGTAAAGACTCAATGAGTAATCTTTACTCATTGAGTCATTGAGTAGACTCAATGACTCAATGAGTAAAGATTCAATGAGTAAAGACTCAATGAGTAGACTCAATGAGTCAATGAGTAGACTCAATGACTCAATGAGTAAAGATGAGTAGACTCATTGAGTCATTGAGTAGACTCAATGACTCAATGAGTAAAGATTCAATGAGTAAAGACTCAATGAGTAGACTCAATGAGTCATTGAGTAGACTCAATGACTCAATGAGTAAAGATTCAATGAGTAAAGACTCAATGAGTAGACTCATTGAGTCATTGAGTAGACTCAATGACTCAATGAGTAAAGATTCAATGAGTAAAGACTCAATGAGTAGACTCAATGAGTCAATGAGTAGACTCATGCGCTTTTTCAGTTTATCAAATGTTTTCTAATTTAAAACCAATATAAAAAACCATCTGTAAATATATTGATGTCAAAGTGGAATTCGGAAGATTTTTTGTAGTCTGCAGTGGTATATATATATGTATATATATGTATATATGTATATATGTATTATGTATTCTCCACCACACAAACTGATTTTGCGCGCGCCCAGACGTGTCAACTCAACACGCGCGCGCCCGTTTTGTGTGGAGGGAGTCACGCGCCCAGACATGTATGCCAATATGTATGCAGCATCTTATGTGGTGGATTTCTATTTTAAGAACCATGTGGCGTATTACAAAAATTGAAAAAAAAAATTCAATCATGAAAATGAAAAAATGTATTGGTATGGAGCATCTTGACCTTGATTGTGGTGGAACAGGAGGTGGAGCGGAGGTGGAGCCATTACAAACTGCACAAAATCACTATTGAGAATCCCACCCCAAACTGCACACAAACTGCATCTGTGGTGGTGGAGACCATAATTTTTTTTTCGCTTGGCCAAAATGACGTCATAAATTAAAAAAAAATGGAAGAAGAAAAAAATTGTGGCCAAGCGAAAAAAAAATTATGGTCTCCACCACCGAAACTGCAGTTTGTGTGGAGTTTGTGTGCAGTTTGGGGTGGGATTCTCAATAGTAATTTTGTGCAGTTTGTAATGGCTCCACCTCCGCTCCACCTCCTGCTCCACCACAATCAAGGTCAAGATGCTCTGTATATACTACTAACCTTCCAAAAGATTTTGCCTAAAAATTGATTTTACAAGCCTGGCTAGGGGTCTATGGGTACCAATTATTTTAAAGGGTTCCTCCCTTAATGCAACCCTCCCCGGTTGCGCCTATGTTCCATCACAGGATTTCATGATTCCATGAAACAGAAATAAGGTTAGTGAAGCGTTCATGCGTGTTCAGCTATTTTATGCCTATATATAACAAGTCACTTTCCACTGAAACAACGGTCAATTGCACAAAAATTCAAATCAAATATTAAAATATCTAAATAAATAATTTATTTGATCAGCTTGATCTTTTCTCTATGAAAATGATGACCATGACAAAACATCTAAACTGTTCAGAACACTGTTCTAAATAATTATTATGCAAGATTTAGTCTACTTCTTCAACCGTGGGCCCTTGGCTGCTACTCCCGCCGTCTTGGTGACCTCCCGCACCGCCATACTGCTGCCCCGCTCCGCCTCCTCCACAGTGAATCTTGGACATGATGGGTGAACAAACCCTCGTAAGTTCCTCCTGCTGGTGTGTTATCTCATCTTTTTCCGCCAGCGTGTTTTTATCCAACCATTCCAGAGTTCCCTTGACGGCATCTAGCACCGTTTTCTTGTCCGCATCTGTTAGTTTCCCATCGGGGACCTCAGTCACGGCTTGCTTGATGCTGAATGCGTACCCCTCCAAACTGTTCTTTGCGGTGACGCGGTCGCGTTGCGCCTCGTCTTCTGCTTTATATTTTTCAGCATCTGACAGCATACGTTCGATGTCAGCTTGCGACAGGCGTCCCTTCTCGTTCTTAATGACAATGCTGTTGGACTTCCCGGTGCTCTTATCTTTAGCAGAGACGTTCAAGATGCCGTTGGCGTCGATGTCAAATGAAACATCGATTTGGGGAATACCGCGTGGAGCAGGAGGGATTCCGGACAGTTCGAAGGTTCCCAGAAGGTTGTTGTGCTGAGTCATGGGTCGCTCTCCTTCGAAGACCTGGATGTTGACGCCAGGCTGGTTATCAGAGTAGGTGGTGAAGGTATTGGACGCCCTGGTTGGGATGCGGGTGTTGCGTTCAATGAGCTTTGTCATGACGCCACCTGCTGTCTCAATTCCCAGGGAGAGGGGTGCCACGTCTACAAGAAGGATGTCCTTCACCTCTTCACTTTGGTCTCCAGTGAGGATAGCGGCCTGGACAGCAGCTCCGTATGCAACAGCCTCATCTGGGTTGATGGACTTGTTCAACTCCTTGCCGTTCAGGAAATCCTGAAGCATCTTCTGGATCTTCGGGATTCGGGTTGAGCCACCCACAAGGACAACTTCGTCGATTTTACGCTTATCCAATTTGGCGTCTACCAGAGCTTGCTCCACAGGCCCAAGAGATGTTCTAAACAACGGCGAACATAGCTCCTCGAAACGGGCTCTGCTGACACTGGTGTAGAAATCGATTCCTTCAAACAGTGAGTCAACCTCGATGTTGGCCGTGGTGCTGCTGGACAGCGTACGCTTTGCACGCTCAGCAGACGTGCGGAGTCGGCGCATCGCTCTAGGATTTTTGCTCATGTCTTTCTTGTGTTTTCTCTTGAACTCGGACGCCAGATGGCTCACCAAGAGATTGTCAAAGTCCTCTCCCCCTAGATGGGTATCACCAGCAGTGGATCTCACCTCAAAGACACCATCATCAATGCTGAGAATGGACACGTCGAAAGTGCCGCCGCCCATGTCGAAAATGAGAACATTCTTCTCGCCTTTCAATTTCTTGTCCAGCCCGTAGGCCAAGGCAGCAGCTGTTGGCTCGTTGATGATTCTCAGCACATTGAGTCCGGCGATCACTCCAGCGTCTTTGGTAGCCTGCCTCTGTGAGTCGTTGAAGTATGCTGGCACGGTTACCACAGCGTCTTTGACCTTTTGACCCAAGTAGGCTTCGGCCACCTCCTTCATCTTAGTGAGGACCATGGAGCTGATTTCCTCGGCGGCGAACAGCTTCATCTCTCCCATGTACTCAGCTTGGATCATCGGCTTACTTCCTTTGTTGACAACAGTGAATGGCCAATGCTTCATGTCAGCCTGGACAGTGGCGTCTTCAAACTTTCGGCCAATCAGACGCTTGGCGTCAAAGATACTGTTCCTTGGGTTCCTGCGAAAAGAAAATGGACGAAGAAAGTACCATTTATTCATGGGTAAATTCTATACGTTTTTACGTCAATTTCCGCAAAGTTTACTTGAAGAAGTAAAACAAATGATGACACTCCCCCACTTATCAAAATAATATTTAGAGTAAATATGTATAATACTGAAATTCATTTTATGGCGGTCCCGTCATAAATTAATTTTGGCACGGGTTACTGTTTTTACCAAGCTTCTGACAACATTTTTTGTGAAATAATAATTATTTCAAATTTTGTTTTTCTTTCAAAAAACTTTAAAAGAAATTAACAATGTTTCAATGATAAAAATACAAATCCGGAAAGTGCCTGTAAAACACGCACGATACATCTTTAAACAACTAATTCTTTTAAAAGTTTCAGTTTATTGCATTGTGACTTATATGAGAAAACTTGTGAATGTTGCATTTATAGTACTGTGGTGGCGATTTCTTATTATTATTAAACAAATATTAAATATTATTTGTTAACAGTTTCGTGCTATACACTATCGAGGGTTAAGATTAAATGAAAATTTAGGTCTATAATAAAATATAGGCTAATGGGGTGTCTGTAATACATTCATTTATTGACAAACAACATCAATTTATTGACAAACAATATATTATTTCTTTCCAAATAATGAAAATATAATGGTGGTAAAATGTCATGTGCATGAAAACTTTTTTCAAGTATTTTGATATTAAGAACGGCTAATGTCAATAATCAATGTATGAGGTTAATTGTTTTAAAGAATCAATAACTAATAATTTGTGACTCTATCTAAAATTCAGAAATCATTGATCAAACACAAGTCCAATAAATCTGAAGTTAGAGCTCCTCAGACAACACAGATTTAAGTGAATCTTCACACTAGGATTAAACAATTGGGTCATATTTTGGGTGATATTTAATTTTATAGTTTTGAAAAAGTGTAAAATCTTTCATGATGAATAATGTATGGGGCACATGGAAAACCACTGTATATAGGGGCCTCATTGTTTTATTGACAGGTGAGTAACATCGATTTATCTAATTTATTTAACCCATTTGTTATTTTAGTTAATCTAAATAATTTATTTATATAAACAAATTATTTATTTAAACTAGTTCAGAATATAGGGGTTTTCAATGAACTAGTTTAAATAAACACTTCAATTAAACATGTTTTATTTTCCATTTTAACTAAACTATTATGAACACCAACGTAAATAACTAGCTTCAAATTTAAAACAAATATGCCAAAATCATTAACAATAATTTCATAATTATTTATTTCACATTTTTAGGGGTGAGACACCGGCCCCAATATTATACATTTTTTCAGTTGGCATTAAGAGCCTCGGTTGGAAAATAAACCACCGATTTAATCAAACTATCGAAGGGAATCTGTTCACGCCTGCCCCGCCCCCACTTCATCGTTATAATGCCGCTGTCAGTTGGCAATTTGGCTTCGACACCCCGGCCACCCCGGGTGCCAAGAAATAAGTAAATAAAAGATTGTGCCCTGAGATTTCTCTCCAATGACATCACTTAGACTGAATAATTTTTTAGATGATTTGTACATTTTACCAACTTCACAATATTGTGTTCTGTATGTTAGCATTTCAGACTAATTATTTGGTAATCAGGTAATAAACAATAATTTTAACTTCTCTTTTAGTAAATGTATTTATCGCCAAAAATCTTTCCTCAGTGCTAGGCTACGTAAGAAGCAGTCAAATGGTAAAAATCATAACAATAAGATTTAAGAAAAACCGGACTTACATTGCAACTTGGTTCTTGGCTGCATCTCCGATGAGCCTCTCCGTATCTGTGAAAGCCACATAGCTGGGTGTTGTCCTGTTCCCCTGATCATTAGCAATGATCTCCACTTTGCCATTCTGGAAGACCCCCACACACGAGTAGGTCGTCCCCAAGTCGATCCCGACTGCTTTAGCTTCAGTCATCTTCAAGAGTTTTCAAGTTCAGTTGATGCAGAGACGATCTAGTTTGAGGCAGCTGTAATGAAAAACTCGTCTTAAAATGCACGATTTGTTTTCGCTCGCTCGAATGTTTGTCCCTATACGGTATTGGATTCGTTTCGATAACTGACGACACAGCGTTGATCGGCTTAATATATATGTTCGCTTTATGTTCGGGAAATTTCTTTCCATCTAGAAATAGAATAAGCTTACACAACTCTCTGGCATGGCACGCTTGGCGTTTCTAGAATTTTCAGGGATTGTTTAACATGCATGAACTTTGACAGCTGATCATGAATATTTGATTAATGACGTTACATGCCGGGCCGTTCGAGAAATTACTAGAAAGACCCAAAAGAGGGCGCTATGAATGTGAACAGGATCAGCAGTTTGCATCGTGACTGTACCGTTTTAACATGGCGAATTTTTCTGGAAATATCTGCGTGAAATTTTCTGAGAAAACTGGTCGAACTCGTTTGGATGAAGTTGATTTTTCTAGTTTAGTTGGAAAACTCAAGGAACGGGTGTCCCAGGCTATTGGTCTACCATCTTCTGAATTTTGTAAGATTTTTACATCAGTTTGTTTTTCAGTGACGACGAGTGTATTTATTATTAACCATACAATACATAGAGCAAGGACCAGCACTGTTTGTTAAATACAAATGATTATAACGTTACATGTTATATTGTTATGCATGTACTGACTACTGTACACCTAACAAAGTTGCCCGGGTAGAATGTCGTATCCGACCGCCACTTTTTCTCATTCAATATAACCAATATTTGTAATCTTACCTACCTAGTAAAGTAGTAAGGTGGAGAACATATGGATGATGATGGACATCCAGGTCCAGGATATTTATTTCATGAAAAATCAGGCATTTTTGGTATACGATGACTTCCTCAGTCATGTCAGTCTGATCTTGGCAACTCCCCTACATGTAAGTGACCAACACGGTCATTGTACAATGTACATGCGCAGTGGCAACTATAATAGGATCCTTCTATTTTCTGAAGGGGAGGATTTTTTTAGAAGGCAAATCAAGTCCAAAAACCATCATAAAAGTGGATTTTAAAGATAGTTTTTGCTTTCTGTACCCCCAAAAATCAATGGAATCATTTTTAACTGGTTAGTGGTTGTAAACAAAATTCCAAAAAACCCTTAAAAAGTGGCAGTCGGGTCGGATTACGACATTCTTTCCAGTTGCCCATTGGAGAGTGTCCGAAACTCCTCAGGGCGTCGTGAGGCTGCTGCACGTATGTACAAAATAAACTAAACAACAATAAAGTTTCAGTTAAATACAATACATATAAATAATTACATACAAAAAAATATTCTGTTGAAGGGAGGGAGGGCCAATAACGTTAGTACAGTGGACTCCAACCGTATCCCTGGCCCCAGCACTACATGTACAAAAATGGAACGATTTTTTTTCATTTTTTTTTCACATTTTTAACTTTTGATCTGCTACTGCTGCACCATAAAACTCAGTGATGACAGTGATGAGGTACTTCTAATTCTATCCAAGCAGACAAATTTGGATCACTCACTTTCGTGAAATTATTGAAGAAAATGTAATTGTACTAATTCCGTGTTGCTTGTGGTCATCATGCACGCTCCCATGCACTTTTTAGTCTTCCCCCTTTGGTAATTGGAACTGAAATATGGAACCGGGTTACGGATTGATTGCTATTTAATTTTAAAGTTTTTCTTAATTGAAACAGTGATGGTCTACAGTGGTCGAATCCTGAGAGATCAAGACAGTCTCAAGGTGTATGGATTGGAGACAGGATGTACAGTACATGCCCTTAGAAAGAAACCCCCATTACAGATGGCTCAAGCAGGTATATTGTTAGCTAGGATGATCCAATCGTTGTGTTTTCACATAAGCGCTAGGATAAAGAGTGTACAAAAAAAACGTAGAACTACCGTAGCTTGCATATTTTACGAAGAAATAAACACACTGCACTGTAATACACTGTACCTTAAATCTATGAATCTACTAATACTATGAATCTATACTGTATTGTTATTATGTGTATGCCTTTGATCATAAAAAAAACTTGCACTGTGTTTTTGACCAATTCTTGCCTTGTTTTGATCTTCTCTGCGGTTCGATTCTGTCCGCACGATGTGATGAAGTGTCAACACCTACTGTTCCATCCGTTTTCACGGTCATACATGTACATGTAGGTGCAATTACTGGAGCCGAGCAGAGCCGTATATTGGGCTGGCTCTCGGCAAACAGCGCCCCCGCCCGACTCAATGTGTTAATTCGTGTTGAAATTGTTAAGTGAATCTCTGATAATTGTACATGACAATGCAAAGGACCATAAGCTATTGCTTAGTAAGCAACTTAGGCAGTTAGATAAGTGTTCCCCCTGGCAGATGTGATGATAAATGCGAGGTGATATGTGACGTGTTCTCCTGAAATCAGACACTTTTGGGCAGGTTATCAAAATTGAGTTAGTTATTGATTATGAAAGTAGAGATCCTCAGCTTTACAATGATACCTTTTTTTTTTTTTAACTGGACTATTAATTATTAAATTTACAAGAAACTCAAATTCCACAAAAAACACCCCCAGGCATATTTTTGCCCGTTTCTCAGTTCCGAGCTCTGCCCAAAAGTGTCTGATTTCGGGAGAACATGTCACATATGTTCTTAAATAAAAGACCCATCAGTACCCAGAATTGAGAACAAGCAAAAAACAGGGAAAAGCACACAATATAAGTTACTACACAAAGTACACTTGTAATTTTGTATAATTTAAGCAATCCATACATGAGAAATGGTGAAATTAGCAATAACAAAATGTGAGGTGGTCAATCAAATCAGCTTGGTGGACCACCTTGTATTTGAATGGGCAGGGGAAACATTGAGTTAGATTGATGTACATGTAGTGTGTTTTGTAGTGTACTTTCCTCTTGTTTCACTTCATGCTGGCCATGGGTCAAATCCCACCATGGTTACCATAAGCTTGAGGTGGTTATTAATCTCACATTGACATGATTGTGTGGGTTTTCTTTAGAAGTATTTACTGGGTTTCCTCATGTTTATAAATCTGATAATTTATTTTTTTTTTTTCAAGTCTTCTTTCCAGAAAACTAAATATTAGATAGTTTTGGCGTTTTTAACAATACAAACATTCCCAATATTTTTCAGGACCATTTATGTGTTGTAGTTCCATGCAAAGCTTCTAATTGTGGGTGATTAATACTTTTGTAGGAGCACATGACATAAGAAAAGCATAGATCTTTTGTGCCCGACTCAAGTGAATTATTCAAATGAATCTTTTTGAAAGAAATTGGACATGAAATAAAGATAATTTTCATTATATTTCAGAACCGTTGGACGATGTTGCCATCCGTCATCTGATGACTGCTCTTCATGCTGCTCTTCTGAACCCATCACACAGACAAGCTGTAAGTATACGCAGTAACTGTAAGCATGGTTACATGGCCGAGCGTTTTAGCCACAGATGTATATTTCAGGCCAGTGATTTCTGAGGATTTTTCACAAATCTCCCTTTGCCTCAAAATTTTCTTGAAAGAAGAAAAGCAGCCACCAAGGAAAGAAAGAAGTAGCCTGTATTGTGTCCAAACCTCTAGTTTCTTGTTTGTGGGGATGTGGAGAGTCTGTAAATCCTCCAAAACCCCCTTTGTCTTCTAGACCAAAGGGAGACCCAGGCCCGCTTCCTATTTTTAAGGATTTTGTTACTTTTGTCAAATCACACCCTGATGTTTTTACCGGTAGACGGACAGCAGCTAGTCATAATGACGTCAGGACCCCATGTGCAACTGAGCGTCACAATCCTTATTGACTTTATATGTGTGTATGCTTACATTTGTACACACACGCAGTGCAGTATTTAAGACTACACATGTTATATGCCCATGTTTTTAGAGAATCTGAGATTACGTGCACGCGCTGCTTTCTATACATGTAGGTTATATATAAACTCCTCAAAAAAAGTTCGGAAACTCAAGTTTGACTGACGATTTCTCTCTTGTTACCAACTCATTTTCCTTGCATTTGGTATCATTGGAAAGCCCTGTTATTCCTCTTTACAATGATGTACCATTTGTTATGATTACGCAATTGGGGGATGTGCAGCACAGCTGAATATGGGGGTGGGTGTAAAGTGAAATGTTGCAAAATGCATTGCTATTGTCATACAGTGCATTCCCCTTTTGCTTGGAGGACACATCCATCTTCCAAACAACTCCTAACAGCAAGAGTCAATACACTTTTGACAATAGCAATGCATTTTGCAACATTTCACTTTACACCCACCCCCATATTCAGCTGTGCTGCACATCCCCCAATTGCGTAATCATAACAAATGGCACATCATTGTAAAGAGGAATAACAGGGCTTTCCAATGATACCAAATGCAAGGAAAATGAGTTGGTAACAAGAGAGAAATCGTCAGTCAAACTTGAGTTTCCGAACTTTTTTTGAGGAGTTTAGATGATGGTTGAGACTTTAAAATGTAGGTTCAAATCCTAGCTGCCACCATGGTACTTGTACTTGTATCTCACTTGCTTCTCTTTATCCAGGACTGGGTAGTCTTGTGAGGGTAGAGGTAGGCTTGGGCGGTTTACAATTTTTGGCTAGCCGGGAAAAAAACCCCACTAAGAACAGAAAAACAATTAAAAAGTCCTTATATAACATGTTACTTACGTTTTTTCACCGTATAATCAGAGGGCAATACAAAAATGGTAATTTGGTTCATATTGTGTTTAACCCTCCTACAATCAGTGGAATTTTTGAAACAACCCATTCAGGCCACTCCAAGCCATTGCTATGGTAGGCAGTGGCTCCTCATAGCTATACTACATAGTAACATAATGCCTCACATGTCTGTTGGTTTTAGTGGTTTATGATTGACATATTGCAGGGCATATTACTTTGTTCCAGACTCAGTGGCTGGTGGTACGTTACTATGGAGAGTCTGTGTTTACAAAATAACTGCTGAAAATCTCAATGGATGATGGAGGCTTGGTATGGTTTATTGGTCTCAGTGGCTGATGGTGATTTATTATTGGGAGTTTGGTTACAGTATAACCTGCTGAAAATAAGGTCAACTGTGGTATACATGTGTCTTTGTATGCATGTATGTACATTGGAGATTACTTCAAAAGGGTCAGTGTGGCTTATATGCACAAACAATGTGTGTACAACACATTGGACATTTAGTGGTTTACAGTGGCCTCTATGTGTAGGAGGGTTAATAAAGCAACTGAGGCACTGTGGTTGCCTGGCGCTGCATACTCCCCATGGAGCTGAGAAAGATTACAGGAATGATATGGCCTCATAACCATAATGTAAATTGATTGGCACATGATGTAGAATGCAATACACGTACAATGTCAATAATATGTAAAACCTCATTTTGAGTGCTAAAAGTCAACAAACTTGCGAAAGTAACCACAGATTATCAATCGCAATGGAAAACATCCACAATTTATAATTGGATTCAATCAAATTAGCTTGAAATCTCGTATTTACATGTACCATGTTGAAATGGCAGCGGCCAACGCATGAACATTGCATCGCCATTTTTTTTTCTACCACTGAAGTGGGCCACCTGATCATTGTATGCGAAAAGGCTTTACTGAGTGCTTATAGTCTGACATTCATCTTCACAATAATGCAAGGATGGGAAAAGTGGCAGGGACACAAAATATTGCATCATGGAATGATTTCGTTAGAAAATTTTGCATAGCAAAAGTGCGATGCAAAAAAAGAATTTGCATAGCAAAATAATTTGTTTAAGTAAAAATCATTTTTTGTATAGCAATCTGGGAATTTTGTATAGCAAGTTTAAAATACTTAAAATTACAGTATGCAGTGTGCACAAGTACAAGTGTTGTTTTTCAAGGCTTTGCTGTCATTTGGTTCGTCATGTGCATATAATGTCCAGATTTTACCAGAAATAATCATCTTTAGTATCCGGAAATTGGGCCATAGGTTGGGGCCATGGGCCATAAGGCTGTGTGAGGTATCTGGGTTCTCAGATACCCGGCCGAAACTACCATTATCCGGTTCCATTTTTCGCTTCCAATTGCCCGTAAACTACTTTTTAAAATTCCTGAACATTTGAACCACACAAATGAGTCTCCAATTTGTTGATAACAAAATGAAGAAAACTCGGATAAAGGATTTTGAAGTAACATTTGCCGACAGCCATTCACAGACTTGCCAGCTTGTGTTTGATGTATCTAGTTTGTTTTGAGTTGACTGCAGCTGTGCCCGTATCACGAGTTGGTATTTGTGGATTAATGCGAGTGTGAGATGCATGAATTCTTTTTGTATGTATGTGGGGAACTGGGAAACTACAAGTCGTTTTTAAATGTACAGTCGGGAAATTATTACAGTAAGTTCACATTTATTGCGACTCTTAATACAACAAGAGAAACTTCAAGTATTTATGTTGGTTATTTTATACATTCGTATAAGTATTTATGTATTTTTACAAAATTATTTACGAGTACCCGGGTATCCGAAGATTTCCAGTGGTAAAAAAAAACTTCACGTGTATCTTTTTTCCAGGCCAATTTCTTCCTTACATGTATTTTGGCAAAATTGCAGTCAGTCCTCCGTCCATTTTTGTTTCTTTACATTATTACGTATATCGATTGCTAAAACAGATGCAATATCGCGAAAACAAATTATGATCAAGCTTGATTTTGATTATTAAAAATTCGTAGGGAAAATGAGTGGCTCACCGTGGTTGAAAGTGCTATCATATTGTGTGCCGAAATGATTCTGAACCTCACCACTACATATAAGTGAATGTTCATTTTATTAAATGTTCAAAAACTTAAAATAAAGTTAGTAACATTTCTAGAGTTCATCATACGGCCGTAGTGATTGTATGAAAGGGCACGTAACTGAACTGGTACAAATTATTGTGTATAGGGGTGGCATAATTACTCATTGTTCCAACCCCCAAACTCGGGAGAAGAAAAAACAAACATGTTGAATGTTTTTCATTTCAGGGATTTTGCCCATAGTTAATTTATTAGCAGAAAAATATTGCATGCACATAGAATTTTGGGAATTGCGGTGAAAATCCTTACGTATTGTTGGAAAAAAAAGTTGCATATACAGCGTGCACATAGGTAGGTATTACTAGTGCATGCGTTCACTGTTGCATCAACACCATCGCGTCATGAAGTCATCATTGACAACGTATCGGACGTACCCCTGACGCGGTCTGGACATAAGGAAACAAACCCAGTCAGGCGGAACCATTGATATTTTTGGGTAGGAAATATACATGTAAACGTTATTTCGGGAAAGGTTTGTGAATATGATTTCAAAAAATGTTTATTAAACCACGAGTGAAAAAATCTGTCGTAATTTGTATCATAAAATCTGCGATGTATTGTTTGAAATTCCGTCGCAAATTATCCAAATTACGTCACATTTTGCGATGCGAAAGGGGAAATCGTTCACTGTGCATGAATTTATTCTCATTTTTGAAGTATAATCATAAGTCTATTCAGGCTAGTTTAAAAAAATTATTTCATGTGGTACCTGAATTGAATTTTAAAGCCACACTTGAATGGCACTGGTCACGGCTAATTCTCCCCAAAATTCATTCAATATATGCTTAATGATTACTATATTTAAATTAACCTTCAATAAAGATGATTCCTTAATGTAAAAAAAAAGGCGAGTTACATGTGAGCCGTAAACACAATGGAAAAAGATGGCCACTTCCGGGTGTATGGCTTGCTACATGACTCTGATGACGTCACGTGGAGTCAAGCATCCAGGAATTTTACACTGGTTTTCTTAGCCGCTGGTGCTTCAGTGTTGATTTCGTAGGGTGCCATGGAAGCGCACCGCCAACGGCGGGAGCGGAGAGAGGTTTTCAAAAAGAATGGGGCCCAATTCTTTCAATCCAAATGACGAAAAAACCAATAACATCATACACAAACTCTTCTTTTTTTAGAACTTTCTGTTCAAAAACTTCAAGTATGGCTTGAAATATTTTTCTCGGGTCACACAGCAGCAAACAATGTTCTTTTTTCTCTATTTATTCATACTTATTTCTTTCCCCCTTTGTATTCTTATTGTAGGTACACAAGATCCTTACAAGTACAGAAACCATTGATAACATCATTGCAGTTACTCCTGGTCTGGCTGCAGACCATATAGCAGTCTGTACGTATATCACTAATTATTCAGCTAGTCTGGTACCACGGATCACATTTTTTATTTATTTATTTATCTTCTTTAATAAAACAGTACTTTTTACATGTACACATGTACACATATGTATTGATGTAGAAACTGACATCATTATATGAACAATTCAAACAAATACATGTAATCATGTTGCACTTTTTTTCTTAAAATGTTTTTAGAAATATGTTCCCCTTTATGATTTTATTTTGTGTGTATTATTATTTTGATTTATTTGTATAAATGTTTTGATTTACATAGCTATGCTTCGTGATCCAGAGTTATTAATACAAATTGCTGATGCAGAAAACATACGCAGGTAAGTCAAACATTTTAAAATTAACTGTTGACAAGGCAATGTTTTGTTTCGTTAGTCGAACAGTCAGTAAAGTGGTGGTTGCTTGCTTGCTTGCTCGCTTGCTCGCTTGCTCGCTTGCTTGCTCGCTTGCTTGCTCGCTTGCTTGCTCGCTTGCTTGCTTGGTTGAAACCATGTAATTTTTATTTATAAAATATTTCCCCTTTACAATCTGGTCACCCAAGCAAATAATCTATATAATAAGAGCAAAAATCTTGGATCGCGTCTTACGTGTTTAAAGGAAAGGTATTACTTTGTTATTACCATTTTTTTTTTAATGAATGAATTATAAATCTAAAAACTTACTTGGTGTTAAGTTGGTACACATATCAATCATCATGAGAAATGATTTAGTCTGAAGTCATTTCATCTTAGAGAAAACAAGAATTGTTTTTGTTGAATATACAAAAGGTTTCCGGACGGCAACTTTTTCAGACAGCAACATATAAAAACACGTTACATTTTATTGTTATCTTAAAAATGTGAGCACAAATTTTCACTGGTTATGTTCTTTCTTGAAAACTTTATGGTTCAAATGAACGTACCAAATCAAGGTGTTGGCCACGATTTAGAAATGGGTGTCCAAATTTGCTGAATATGTTTACATGACTTTGATCAATTTACGTTGACCCGCTCTTCCTTATAATTATACTTTAATTTAATCTGGGAAGTGGAGTGGTGAACATTAGGCCCAAAAAAAAGTCCTTGGTTTCTGCTCTCCGCACGCGTCGCCTCAGACCAGCGCGTCATCATTTTTAATATGCTTTTTTTTTGCTATGAAACGATGTCCAATTGCAGCCAAAATTGCTGGATCGATTGGAATTCTGACATGCTGTGCTTTAACCCTAACTCCCTAGGCATTGTATTAAAACAATAAAAATCCTTCAAAATCCTCCAACTGGCTTTGTTGTGTAGGGAGTTAGGGTTAAACGACTTTTTCACATAGGGGCCTCTCCTAGCCACCACACAATGTTTCACGTATTTTCCTGTTGGCAAAAAAAAAAGATGGCTGGAAAAAGAATTTTTTTTTTTTTAAAACGCATCACTGCACCGATTTTGAAGCCGACCAGAAACCAGAGACTTTTCTTTGGACCTTATCAGCACTCTCTTGCTTTTTACATGTACGTACTTCTGTGATTCAACCCGATCATGATCGGGTTACCAAGCTTATACTAAATATTTTGATTTCAGATACATTCCTGTTTACACAAGAAATATTTTAGAAAAAGTGCACATTCATTTTTAAAGAAGATTCCCTCTGAATATTCTAGAAAAATACTATAGGTTTTCCCGGCCAATTTCAATAAAAAATCATTCAATTTCATCAACACGCTTTCAAATTCACGCGATTTTGATAATTCAGTCCAACTAGGGTTTCTCTTTCGATATTATTGCATTCAATTTCGTTTTCGTGCACACATGATTTCTTTCTTTTCATTCTATTTCGTTTATATGCATTCAAAACTACAAGATCACCATTCTTATGTTGAATATCTACCACATTTTCGCAATACATGTAGGTGCAATCAAATTCAGAGTCATCGAAGCGCACCAGCCTGTTGCTGCTGGCTTTGACGAAATTGAATGAACTTAGCGACCATTTGAAATTGAATGATCTTATTTGTCGAGTGAATGCTCAGGTGTTGAAATTGAATGACTCTTTTTAACTGTTGAATGCTGATGTAGCTGAGCATTTATTTTCAAACGAAATTGAATGAGCCGAGTATCAAATTGAATGATTTTTTTCCGAAATTGGCCGGGAAATCCTATATTATAAATGTTACATGTAGTGCATCCTTAGATTCTGTATAGGCCTTATGCATTGAGCCCATTGATGCCGTCACATTTTTTTTCTTCTAATTTTTATTCACTTTTAAATGCTTTTGTGTAATGAAATTTTAATGTTGATTGTATATGAATTTTCACAGTGAATGTAAATTGTATCTTTCAGCTCTTTTGGTCACCGTATGCAAAGTTTTTAATAAACCAGTATTAATTAATTAACCCTTCTACTGTTTGACCATTTGAAATCATTCAAAATTTCCACTTACCAAAATGCCCATTGGTTTTGTACACACATTGTGATACCATTTGAACAGTGTTGGTAGCAAGCTTTACTACCATTCAAATCCATTCAAATGCATAGACGGTCCATTGATTCACCACTTAGAAGTATCCAAACAAGGTTTTGTATTAGCTGTACTACCATTTGGAAAGATCCAAACCAGGTTTTGTATTAGCTGACATACCATTCAAAATCATTTGGGGGAATCAATACTGTACACAGTTATTTCACCATTCAAAACCACAAAAGCGAATGGTTTCAAATGGTGCATCAACTTGTATGAAAAAAGGTACCAGAAGTAGCAGGGTTAATAAGCAAACATTAACAAATGCCATGTTAGAGGGCAACCAATGAGGGCCCACACACATGTACATGTATACGCGCTTTGAACAGACAAACATAAACCAATGCAATAGCTACCTTTGCTCTTCAGTTTCAATGGGCGTTTATCATCAACATCTTTACATCATGATGTTGCATAAAACTACATTTATCTCATGTTTTCCTCTTTAACATCACCAACAGAATAGTGCGTGCTCATCCCGCTATTGGCCATGCTGTGATGCACATCGCTGCGTCAGTCAGTGAGGAAGGGGCACAGAATGATAGGACCAGGGGCGCTGCTGATGCAGAACAGAGTAAGTCAGAAAATACAAAATGTGCAAAACACGTACATGTTTGACTAGCACATGCCTCAATGAGATACTCGAGGTACGGAAACTGAAATTAATGCCAGTTTGCGTGAGGGTTGGTGAAGTTGCTGTTTTCTATTGGGGATGGGGGGACTTTCCCCTTTGTTTGCTTTCATTTGAACTCACCTTAGTTGGCATATTTTGATTGTTTTGATTTTGGCGTAGTTTTTTATAACATTCTATCATTATTTATAACATTTTATAACATTCTATCATTATTTATAACACTTTATAACATTCTATCATTATTTATAACATTTTATAACATTCTATCATTATTTATAACATTTTATAACATTCTATCATTATTTATAACATTTTATAACATTCTATCATTATTTATAACATTTTATAACATTCTATCATTATTTATAACATTTTATAACATTCTATCATTATTTACACACGGTGGACAGGGTTTTTATGAGGCTTTCATAATTTCATGTGCAATATGTATTTTTTTATTTTTTTATGGTCTCTTTACACTGTATTTTAGTGCAACTCACAGTCAGTTAGCGGTGGTTTATTTTAGGTGTAATTTTCATGTGCAATATGTGTGTAGGCTATTTTATGGTTTTCTCATTGTATTTTTGTAGTTTTATCACTCTTATTCCATTTCATCTTTGTGTTTTCTTACATATATTTATTTTTTATGGCGAGCTGAAATTGCCCAGTTATGGTGCTTAACCCTCCTACTCTAGGTGCACTTTAGTGGGAAGTTGCTATAGTGGTCAAAACCAGTCAATTGACCGTTTTTGACTGTTGAATCAACTGTGCACACATGGGCACTGGTGACTTGTTTTGACCATTTGTGTAGCTGCCACACACTGTGCTATGACTACTGGTGACTGATGAGATCATTATCAGCTTCAGGGGATCACAGACTTGTTTTGACTGAACAAACAATGATAGGGGTGCTGAAGGCTGCCAGTTTTTGACTGATAAATCAGTGCAGGGCCACTTAGGCTAGGAGTCAATGACTTGTTTTGACTGATAAATTAATTTATTTTGACCATAGTGCTTATACATGTATCAGTCCAAAACGCTGACTCATTTTGACCACCATCCACATTACATGTACCAATTAAAACAGTCACCTCATTTTGACCAAAGTGCCTTTACCAGTCGAAAATGGTCAACTCATTTTGACCACCTTCAACATTGCATGATAATGCTTTTACCACTACCAGTCAAAAACAGTTGACTGTTTTTGACTGATTGATGTACTTGCTACACATTAGGTTTGACAGTATTTGACCTGTAAGTGCTGTAGATATACACTGGCATGAACTTTGAAATTTTGACTGATTTTGACCCTTGTAGTAGTAGGAGGGTTAATAAAGTTTACTTGAACACCTCTGACACCCTTGTGATTTTGGTCAAATGAAAAAAAATTGTACAAATATTTGATGAATGGCAATTTGAAGCAGTTTTAAGCAGTATCTTCATCAGTATCTTCATCAGTATCTTCATCAGTATCTTCATCAGTATCTTCATCAGTATCATCATCAGTATCATCATCAGTATCATCATCAGTATCTTCATCAGTATCATCATCAGTATCATCATCAGTATCTTCGTCAGTATCTTCGTCAGTATCTTCGTCAGTATCTTCGTCAGTATCTTCGTCAGTATCTTCGTCAGTATCTTCGTCAGTATCTTCGTCAGTATCTTCGTCAGTATCTTCGTCAGTATCTTCGTCAGTATCTTCGTCAGTATCTTCGTCAGTATCTTCGTCAGTATCTTCGTCAGTATCTTCGTCAGTATCTTCGTCAGTATCTTCGTCAGTATCTTCGTCAGTATCTTCGTCAGTATCTTCGTCAGTATCTTCGTCAGTATCTTCGTCAGTATCTTCGTCAGTATCTTCGTCAGTATCATCGTCAGTGTCTTCGTCAGTGTCTTCGTCAGTGTCTTCGTCAGTGTCTTCGTCAGTGTCTTCGTCAGTGTCTTCGTCAGTGTCTTCGTCAGTGTCTTCGTCAGTATCTTCGTCAGTATCTTCGTCAGTATCTTCGTCAGTATCTTCGTCAGTATCTTCGTCAGTATCTTCGTCAGTATCTTCGTCAGTATCTTCGTCAGTATCTTCGTCAGTATCTTCGTCAGTATCTTCGTCAGTATCTTCGTCAGTATCTTCGTCAGTATCTTCGTCAGTATCTTCGTCAGTATCTTCGTCAGTATCATCGTCAGTATCATCGTCAGTATCATCGTCAGTATCTTCGTCAGTATCTTCGTCAGTATCTTCGTCAGTATCTTCGTCAGTATCATCGTCAGTATCATCGTCAGTATCATCGTCAGTATCTTCGTCAGTATCTTCGTCAGTATCTTCGTCAGTATCTTCGTCAGTATCTTCGTCAGTATCTTCGTCAGTAATAATAATGTGTGGACTTATATAGCGCACGTATCCACCAACTAAGTGGTGCTCAAGGCGCATTCTTTTACGTGCATTACACAACACACGGGACCTACGGCTTTACGTCCCATCCGAAAGACGAAGCAATTATGGTTAAGTACCTTGCTCAAGGACACAAGTGTCACGACCGGGGCTCGAACTCACACCCTGCTGCTGGCAACACCAGAACTTGAGTTCGGTGCGCTAGACCGCTCGGCCACGACACTCCAAGTATCTTCGTCAGTATCTTCGTCAGTATCTTCGTCAGTATCTTCGTCAGTATCTTCGTCAGTATCTTCAAGCAGTATCCGTGTACCTGACCATTACCCAATTCCATTTTTCGGTTCCAATTACCCGTAAATGACTTTTTAAAATTTTAACTGAACATTTAAGCCACACAAATGGAAGTCTCCAATATTTTGATAACAAAATGTGTGTGGTGAATGGGGATGCTATGAGTCGTTTTTAATATCGAGGCGGGAAATTATTACAGTAAGTCCACATTTATTATGACTCTAATAAAACAAGAGAAACTTGTGTTTATATTGGTTATTTTATACATTCGGGAGTATACAATGTATATGTGTTTTTACAAAATTGTTTACGGGTACCCAGGTATCCGAAGATTTCCAATTTCGGGCATTAGTTCCCAAAATAACCGAAAACGCACAGTCTTAAGCAGTTTTCACGCATACTTTCCTGAATTAAATTGTGTGATTGCTTTTCTTTTTGCAGGCTCTCTTTTACCCGATTTATCCGACGATGAAATGGACACATCCGCAGATGTAAGTTTATTCTGTTGGTTATTCATCTGAAAGATATCTGTCTACATGTCTGTCCCGCTGTCTGATAGTCATTGTGTCTGTCTGTCTGTTTCCAATGTTCTCTCTCTAATGCTCATCTTTGCCTTATTTAATTTTTCATCTTTCTGAACCTCCATCCTTGGTTTTCCTTTATCTATCTTTTTCATACCCTCATTCCCTTTTCAGTCTTTACAGGTTCCAATTTCGTAGAGCTACCAAGCAGAAAAATAAAATGCTTAGTTAGGGAGGAGGGCCAAAGTCCTGGTACAGCCAAGCCTTTGAGACGTCCGGCTAGGCCCAGGCTACCTGGCCTCCTAATCTGTCTTTTGTGGGTGGGCTTAGGCTCTCCAGAAGCCCAGGTTATGTTGATTGGCGGGTACTTTATTGTTAGAGGATTAGGACTCAGGGCTTCTCAAAGGCTTGGCTGTACCACAAATTTAGCCCTCCTCCCTTAGTTTTGTCAATTACCAAAACTTTGGCTGGAAGTCGATCTATTTGATATTGACTAGCAACAAAATTCTCTGATTATTAGCAGCACTTTATTACAAAATCTATTTCCTCATCAGTAACACCCCTACCCTACGTTGAGCAGACATGTTTGATTTTGTTTAAAGAAAACCAGATGACTTGGTTCTAACCAAATGCAATTAGGAAGTATATGATCAGTAGCCATTCCGGTAATGAATCTTGGACCAGACATTTGACCCAACCGAATGCCAAGATTAAAATAGTGAAAGCATGGTCACTGTACTATTGTGACTGATGTATACAAAAGATTAATGGTGCTAGCTAGGTTGCAGTTATAAAGAAAAGAGTTGGTTAGTAATGTGTTTACTTTCTTTGTTGTGTTGTGTTGGCTACAGTACAGAACAATACTTAAAGCCACTTTACTCTATTGGTCATTCTGGAAGTTGAATTTCTGTCTTCATGAAGAAAAAAAAATGTTTAGGAAATTTTGTCACTCATTTTACTTATACGAGAGCACCAAAGGCAGAAATATTTGAAGGGATGTTTTATACCATTATCCACTTGGCACCAAGTAAGTTTCATGAAAACTGTGATCATCTGTTGGAATGATTACCAACAGTCTGAAATAAACTGAAATGTTCACAGATTAGTATAATGTATACATACATTAACCCTAACCACCCTGAATCCACCCTGAATCCATCAAGATCCATCCCCCTGTATTGGAAGATTTTGGCGGATTCAGGATACCTCCACATTGAGCATGTGGCGGATTTTGATAGATTCAGGATTTCAATAGTTTTTAACTGCTTGGTCATGTTGGTTGATGTATTATAGTTACATGTACTGTATATGTTAGATTTTGATGGATTCTATGCAGCAACATACTATACAAATTTTCATATGAGCATGGTATCCTGAATCCGCCAAAATCCACCAAAAATTTAGTGGTGGATTTTGGCGGATTCTGATGGATTCAGGACACCAGCATTTTGTGTGTGACAAAATTGGTGGATTTTGGTGGATTCAGGATACTTTCTAGTAAAAATACCCAAGGGGTTAGGGTTAAGGTAAAGCTTGCAGCTTTGCATGGTGAAGAGGATAAGTAAGACTAATTGCGGTGACACCATGTGAAATTCTCTCTATTGAGTGGTAATTAGTTCAGAAAACCTCCAGTTCTTTGCAGAACTAATTACCACTCAATAGAGAGAATTTCACATGGTGTCACTGCATGGTGTATTACTTACATGTGTGTATATTTTGAATCTTATAAAGTATTAACCCCCTACTATAAGCTGCTATAGCTGAACTTTAGTGGCAAGTCGGTATAGAGGTCAAAATCAGTCAACTGACTGTTTTGACTGATGACCCAAATGTGCACACAGGGGCATTTTTGACTGTTTTTTACTGTCATTTTGACCACCTTGAACAATACAAGACAATACTTTTAGCAGTCAAAAACGGTTGACTCATTTTGACCTGTAAATGTACTTACTACATGTAAGGTTTGACAGTGTTCGACTTTTAAGTGCACTACATATACCATGGCAAGTATATCAACATTTTGACTGATTTTGACCGATTTTGACCATTGTAGTAGTAGGAGGGTTAATGCATTTTACAGAATAGAAATGCTGTTTTATGTTTGTATATGTAAAAAGAACAGCCAAGAACGGCCAAAGTTTTTTTTTCAGCTCAAAAATGAAGACCCTTCTGTAAGTACTTGGACAAATATTGTAGAAAAATATGCATAGCCCATATTAGCAAGATAAAGGTTTGATTACAAGCCAAACCTTTGCACAACAGTTTTGCTTAAGACAAGTATTTGCTTGGCAACATTTTCTGTTTAACACCTCAAGTTTGCCCAGTTTTAATGTTCTTTTGCCATGTTTTTGTATGTTTTAAATTATTTATGGTTTGTTTTCCCCCCTCCCTTTCCAGGGAACTCGAGGCTCCAGTCGTCCTCAACTCATAACTCAAGCCCAACTGAGTGCTGCGTTGGCTGCAGCTGGTGTGGGCAATTCAGCAGGCAGCAGTGCAGGTGCTTACACACAGGTAGGGTACAGGATGTCCAGGTCAAAGTACAGGATGTCCAGGTCATTATTTGACCTTTGGAAGACGTTCATTTGTACTTTATTAGAAGAAGAGTCCTTCAAAGTGTTAAATGGATAGAACAATCAGATTAACCCTGGAAACTCAGCGTGATCTGCAGGAACAGGAAAACAAATAAAATGCACCTAGAAGGACATCTTAATATAGACTCTGCAAAAATCCAAGACATTCTGAGGTGTGTTGACCACTCAAAAATTACTGTGACCTCGTCTGACCTACCCTTAACGGGCCTATACATAGGAATGATTCAAGGCTGTATTCATGTTGCCATCAGTTTTCTACATTTAATTGTCGGAGGAGAATCACATGGAATTTCATTGTTGGTTTGTGAATAAAATGTGATTGAATTGTTGGTCTTTTTCACAAGTCGGTTTTAAACTTTTTGTGAGTTCTTTTTGAACCGAGTGTTTGGTTCTCAGTCAGTAAACTTTTTGGGATTTAGTTTTTGTGACAATGAATTCCCATTGTGACCTCAAAACAGCACCCCCATGTGTCACGGATAAGCATAAAATCTTTTTTTAAATTTAAATAGAACACCTTTACTGTATGTCAAAAAATAGACTTCCCGGAAGTATGGATATCTGCGAAAATACTACATAATTTCATAGATCCTTCAATGCTTCAGGATATATATCTAACCCTTTTATATTGCGTGTCGTTATTAGTGGCCCTAGTCGGATTCTATTAAAGGTATAGGATTGATACAAAAACAATGGTTAAATGTTAATGTAAAATTTACTAATAGTGTATTAGTTAATGATGGTGTTAACCCATTAATTTTGTCCGAGGTGCTTTAATTTTCCAGAAAAGTGAAATCATTTCTAGTTCGAATTTAGGAAAATTTACTCTTTACTAAATCCACATTAGAATGAATACAGCAAATTATTCACTGTTTTCTTGTGAATGACGCAACGTAATAAGCTGAAACTTTCACAGGTTGGTTGTTTAACCCTCCTACTTCTGGTGCCTTTTTCATACAAGTTGATGCACCATTTGAAACCATTCGCTTTTGTGGTTTTGAATGGTGAAATAACTGTGTACAGTATTGATTCCCCCAAATGGTTTTGAATGGTAGGTCAGCTAATACAAAACCTTGTTTGGATCTTTCCAAATGGTAGTACAGCTAATACAAAACCTTGTTTGGATACTTCTAAGTGGTGAATCAATGGACCCTCTATGCATTTGAATGGATTTGAATGGTAGTAAAGCTTGCTACCAACACTGTTCAAATGGTATCACCATGTGTGTACAAAACCAATGGGCATTTTTGAAAGTGGACATTTTGAATGATTTCAAATGGTCTATCAGTAGGAGGGTTAATGTATAAGCAGTTTTACCAACATTATCAATTCAACTTCACAAAGGAGTGGAAAATGAGTAAGACAGACAAACATGCGGATGTTTAAAACAGCAGGGATGTAATAAATTCCAATGTTGTGAATTAAACCAAAGGTGACCCAAACGTCAAAGCCATTTGGGCAACTTTAAAACTTGACATTTTTAAGAGCTCAGAGCAGGGGGTGAGTGCGCTCTTCATGCACCGAAGCCCCATCCCATTTAGTATTTCCTGTCTGGTTGTAACTTTCCAGACGCTCTTTCTTTTAAATCTCAGTCGGGTCTGCTTTTTATTACAAACTGTAAGATCAAAATGTTGCTGTAAAAGCATATGGACGTACAGTTTGTACAAAGATAACATAAGGTCCCTATAATGACTTGGTACTGGGTGATTATGTGACAATGTGATTGTCATCTTCCATCCTCCATCACACCTTGGCAGACCTTGTGGTTGGTTACATGGGCCCTACAATGGTTTTGTACTGGGTTATTATGTGACAATATGATCAGCAGCCTTTGTGGTTGATTACATTCTAAAAGCCCTACAATGGTTTTGTACTGGGTTATTATGTGACAATATGATCAGCAGACTTTGTGGTTGATTGCATTATAAAGGCCCTGCAATGGTTTTGTACTGGGTTATTATGTGACAATATGATCAGCAGCCTTTGTGGTTGATTACATTCTAAAAGCCCTACAATGCTTTTGTACTGGGTTATTATGTGACAATATGATCAGCAGACTTTGTGGTTGATTACATTATAAAGGCCCTGCAATGGTTTTCATAAATGTATTCAGGTACATTAAGTTTAGGTTTATTTGCAATTTATTTGCAGGTTTAGACCTCTAGGGGTATGGCCACATGTTTATCTAGTTTAAGCATATTGACGGTGCCGCCCACAACCAAAGTATAGGCAAAAAGTACAGGAATCTTTTGTACATGTAATGTCCAAACTACAGTAAAGAGTGTACATACATATATGTACACTGTGGAGAATGGAAATATAACATACAAATGCAGTGCAAGTCTATGTAACACCAATTTATGTCTGGGTTCTTTGCATTGACTCTTTGTTAAAGTTTTTTCTTGGAGTGATTTACATGTATGTATGAGGTACCATGTTTTATGGGTGTTACAACCTCCATTTAAGTAAGCAAGTCATGGCAGCTTCACTGTTCTGGTTAAAATTAAAATTTGCAGCTGCACTCAACAAATTTTCTTTTGTTACAATATTTTTAAAATGTAACCTAATACATTTGAATACTTGTGTATGATCAAGAAAATGTATACAAGTACAGTTGAATGTATTAACATGTATACTGAATACAAGAACCCCAGGTATATGCTCTGTGACACGCCCCTGTGACACGCCACTTATCAATGGAACATCTTTTAGTTTCTCTCAACTTTGGACATTGATTTGCATTAGATAATGTCTGGACAAAAGGTCTAGACGAAAGATCTAGACAAATGAAAGAAGGAAAGTATGTAAAGACGAAGGAGAGGCCCTAACAGTGGCTTCAGTGTGTTTATATTTGGAGACCAGACAGGAAGTTCAAATCCAGGTAGAGTGGGGAAACAAAGCACCTTTGGAACAGTACAGCCTGTTGCCTTCCTGTGTGTCAAAATGTTCACTTCATATTTTTTGAATAGCAAAAGTATCCCTTGAAATAGACCTAACAATTAGCAGGTCCTCCTAAACATGCAGTTAAATTATTGCCACTTGTCTCTTTCTTTGAACTTCCCTGCAGAATACATTCCAGCCATACAACACACGTATCCCCCAACCTTCTTCTGGAGGAACAACCTCCCAGCCATCGACATCAGCATCATCATCATCATCATCATCATCATCATCATCATCCAGTCAGCCTGTTGCAGGGTCATCCTCGGTGTCAAGCGTCGCAGGTCAAGCAGCTAGTAGTTTAATCACTGCTGACCTGTTCAACCAAGCCATGACCCATGCACTCCAGCAGCATCAGCTAGCGTCTACCGGGAGCACCCCCAGACACGTACCTGATCATGCAGATACTGCCACCATGTCTCCACAACAGCTGCAGGTAAGTGTTTAAAGACGTATTACCCAAGGTTTCTGCTTTTTGATGGTAATTTCTTGCAATTTTCTTATTCATCTGATCATTGCTATTTTACTTGAGGAAAGGAAAACAAATACTTTAAATTGACACGCAGTAGACACATGGCCACATTGAAGGCCCTATCAAGTAATCACCCTTGCAACCCTTAACCCTCAGGTTCAGCTGGAACAATTACGTAACATGGGAATCACTGATGATGCGGTCAGCATACAGGCTCTGCAGGCAACGGGAGGGAATGTCCAAGCTGCACTGGATCTCATCTTTGAGGGAAGACTGTAGTTGAAAGAATACATGAATTTGAAGCTTAACTGTAATTGTTTATTAAAGAGGGTGTTTTACCATTGGTAAAATGTCCATAGGCATAGCCAGGGGAAAGGCCCCCGCCCCCCCCCCCCCATTGCCATCACTAAGGCAGAAAAAACGTAAAACCCCAGTACTAATGTACCCACTGCAGTACTTTGTTTTAATTTGCACCCCCTCGCCCTCCATGTTCAACATTTCTGGGTACTTCTGACAGTGCCCATGAAAATATCTTTAAATGCTGTCATACATACGTAAAGAGATACATGTCTGTATAGAAACCAACCTTGTAAAGCTTCATCTTTTTTGTTGCATTATTTCTATGCAATGTTATGAAGAAATGGACCATTTTATTTATTTTTTTTAATTTAAAATCTTTGGACAATCTATAGACAATAATAAGTAGAGATTTGTGAGCAGGGGCTGTCTAGGGCAGGGCAAAAGTTAAACAGCTCTCCTCAAAAGATATGCAAATTACAAACTAGTATTTACAATTTGTTATTCATGGTTTGAATTTTTCTCGCAAATGTTCCTGACAACATCATCATGTCAGATGAAATAACTTCTCACTCAAGATGTTTGGCTTCATTACCAACGTACAACCAAGTAAGCTTTTTTAATGGTATTTGGCTCAGTTACTCAGTCAGGTAATTACCAATGGTGTACACAGCTCCTTTAACCTGTGGGGAAGAGACCACTTGTGGCGTAGTTGTGAATTAAACCATGGCCTCCTACTAGCAGTTTGGACAATAGACCTTTATTACGGTGCAGCCATCTTAATTTTCTTCTTTCAGGAAAATATGCTGGCTTTTTATATGTGTTGAAAATATCTTGCTTTGAATGCTATGATCGTACTTTGGAACATTGAATCTGACAAAGATTGCTGCATGTAGGTCTGTAGACCATTATCATACAGCACAACAATATTGTCTGGATTCCTAACTTCCAGTCACTATGGGATTACTCACAGTTTGAAAGGCTACAGTCTATTTTTAGACAGAGCCTCATTTTGTTTTCCATGAACTTGTGCATCAGAAAATCAAGATGGCTGCTCATTGAAGAAAAAAAGACTCTGATAAGAGCTAAAAGTATCCATGGGCATGCTTTGGTGACCGTGACCAGAAACATGTTTCTGACAATTTTTTTTAAATATTTCATTTTTTGTTTGCCACCGGGAGTCTATGAAAATGTGTAAGTGAAAATCGTTTTGTTTTAAACTAATCTTAAACAATGTTTTTATTTTTGTGTGAAAACATGTTTTCACATACTGCATTAAATCACCAGATAAAAGCAGTTTTACTTGTTGAATAATGTTTGTTTGCCTTGTATTGTAAACTAAAAGGGAAGATACAAGATTAATAATTACTAGATTATCCAATTAAAGAAGTATTACGTGGTGTTAAGTTGGTACAGATGTTAATCATCCTAAGAAAGTGCTTTCGTCTTAGTGAAAACAACAATTATGTGGTATTTAGTTGCTGGACAATAGAATTTTGTGAAACATGCAAACAGAACAGAACATCTTATGTGGTGAAAGTTTTACTGGTTCATGATAAATACTCTTTAACTAGAGGATCGAAATGAATGTACGTATTATCAATTAGCAATGTGTACCATTCCTTTCAAATGGCTGATAGCGGAATTATTCATAATTTATGGAATACACAATTAAAAATGGTGAGTCAAAGCAACACTGAAACAATTGATATCGTACATCTCTTTAAATTTGTATTGAATTTACAGCTGGGTCTAGGGCCAGTTTATGAATGTGTTTTATAGCTGAAGCTAAGATTATTGGCAGTATGAAATACACAACATAACAAGCCAAGGTTAGGTATAGGTGTAGACGATTCGTCCTCTTCCTTAGCATTCAGTGCGCACAACCAAGCTGTTTCTCCGCAAGATTTGAATCAAAATTGATTAGTAAAAACGATTGGATTTCCAATTGATGCGAGGATATCCTTTGATGTGGTAGCTAATCATCGTCAGCCAGAAACTACTGTTATAACTAGGGTGTGGTGTCCGCGCGCGTCACCTATATACAGATCCCCGCATACGTGTTTGTTGTGAGCAAAATTGTGCTTAAAATACAAGCTCTTTTGTCTTAATTCATGTATTCAGTATAGAATCAGTAATCTATTTTCTTGGCGTTGATTCAAATGGTCACCGGTCACACGAAGTGATACATAGTGTAAAAAAAAAATTAAAATTAATTTTTTTTTGTTTTTTTTTGTTTTACATATTTTGGCGATATACATCAGAAGCTACAATGTCACAAAGTTTTGAAGCTGGAAGTGTGCTACTTTCTTAATTTGACTAATTAGGAAAAACTAAACTTGTGAGAAAGTGACGATTTGCGTTTTAACGAACTGACACTAAGTCAATTCACCATAGACAATATACTGTGAACACCGCAGCCGACAGAATAAAACGTTTTCACGAAGTAGTGACACAAAAGCCTTAGTGTGCCAGAAAACAGCGCGCCGTGGTTTTACGTTTTCACGATGTAACACAAACTAGTAAATATGTAACCGCGTGTCACTTAGTGAAAACGCAAAACAGGTTTTTGTACAGTTTTCGTTTTCACGAACTAACAAACATTATATTGTTTTCAATGGTTAATTAATTAGTAATTAAAAACGTCAGAGAGTCCAGAACAACATATTTCCATAATTCGAAGTTCTACAGAGACCACAAAGTGACAACAATTCCAAAATATTAATTTTTGATGAAGAAACTTGTTTCAAAAAGAGACTAACTTGAAACGCCATTTTCTTCAAATGTAAATTTTGTCTGAGTTTGAGTCACTTCGTGAGACTAGTGACGAAATGACGTACAAGAGTCACATTTTATTATGCATAACCTTGCTTAATTATGTTGTTGACAAGTGTTCATTATTTAGACTCGCATTCATTAATGGTTGGTTTCGAGGGGAAAAAGTGTAAAACAAAATGAAGTGGTAAAATAATTAATGTAGGGGAACGGATGGTTGCCTACTTCCCTCGGGGTGACATTTACGGTTGCATCAATGTCAGGTTTGATGGATGGTCCATCTGGCAAGGGGATGCACTGTAGTAAAAACTCGCAGTTTGTAAAACTAAATACTTGACTCTTGGTAGTTTATTCGGTTACAAAAGTTCCAGAAAGTGAAGTCCCCAACACCACAAAAGAAAAGACTATAAATCTACGGAAAAGTTGACATCAAAGATGTGGATAAATGATCAGCCGGTTGTAAAGTACATGAGACTATCGTAGGAGGCTCTGAAAATAACAGTGTGTGCGTGATGGGTCCGCCATTAGAGAGAGCTCAAAAAGGCCAACTCTCCTATGTGAAAGCATTAGTTTGACAAGTAAACAACAGGCTGCTCACCCAAAGCTTATTACTACGCCTAGGATATAGTTTGGGTGATCGTTTTACACAATAATTCTTTATTGAACCCAACAAAAAGTATACAATTCACATGAACATAACATGTCATTACTGTTAACACTGAAAAATTAAATTTTACCAGATTATTGTTAATAAATGTTTATTGGAATTATGTGTTGTTTCTACGCTTCCACATACCATTGGAGTAATGCGGTTTTACTTGGAATTAAAGGTACGCGCAGAACATTAAGGGATAAAAATAACTAAACTATAAACTGACTCAGTTCCCCACATTAATTAAAAATGCGTCCGATCAGAAACCGAAGATTTTTTTGTTGGCCTAATAATATCTGGATCAAACAAGCTCATCATAACACGTTGAAGAACGTCATGTCGATGAATTGGACCATATAATATGTTTTTAATGATGACACATTGACGCCAAGGTTGACATTCCCCATACAAGCCTGAATGAAATCCTTCGGCTGTTTAATGCACTTGTTCTTAGAGAAAATTTTAATATTTTCTTTCCCAAGACGCTCATATGTTAGTCGTCGACCGAATCAAATTCCTGGCAGTAGTTATTTCAATCACACGTATGCTTTGCTGTTTTGAATAGATCATGGCTAAACTACTCATTATGTTGCACCATACTTGAGAATCCACTTATATATACGTCCGTCGGACTTCTGAGTGCCCTTACGTAGACGTGACGACGTCGTCCCACAGAGTGGTGAGTAGCCCCAGGACATGCCGTGTTCTAAGCCCCTAGCCCTCCCCGTCCCTTCCCAAATCAGCAACTTCCTAGACGGAAGATGAATCAACGCACTATCTGCGTCACATCTGATGTGGGGTTGGGCCCTGTTATCGATATGTTGGTATGGGATTCAGAGATGCCTTGAAACTGACCTCAGCAAAATGAGAACGTTGTCCTAAGGAAGTGAACAGTGATGAACTTGGAAAGGAATATTAATGTCAACAATTGAATGAAATGTATCAAGGCCTACGTGGCATTTTGAAGGAACCTTTCAAGGGACGTCAGCATCACATAAACTCGGATAGTTTATGGTATAGACGGTAATCGAGGGTATATCAATCGGCAAAATATCTTACTACATGTATAGACTACGGTACGGTACCCCCTTCAGATCCAGTGGTTGGAATTTCCTGTGACAAACGTAGACTACTCCGAACCATGTTTTTAAAAGAAAGAAAAAAACAAGACTAGTCACTTTGTTAAAAACGTATCATCTATTAATAGTATTATATCTCCGGAAAGCATAAAACAAATGGCAGCTAAAAAGTGGGTCCTGCATGGCCCCTCCCTGCTTTGGCTCTTTTCCCTCTGGATCCGCCCCTTCACTTTTGGCTTTTTCCCCCGATACAAGAAAGCAGTATTAGTATTGTGTTAACTGTTTTTCATGGGAAAAACTTCTCATTGTTTCAACTCATTTGGGGGGAAAATACCCCAGCCCTTTTGGTAGTAAATTTGTGTTCACCAAAGTGGGCTAAGCAGGAAACTTCAATGTTATGGTCGCGCCTCTACCTATCGATTTCAAACATCTGTGCATTATTGGTATTATCGAGAAACATTAAAATGTTCACAATCTAGGTGAACGTTATTTGGTGTAAAGTTGATGATGGTATGAGAAATCCCTTGAAATATTTCTGTCTGAGGTGCTATCATTTTATTACAATTATCTCGCAAGTGAAAATTTGTGTCTCCTCCTGAGAGAGACTAAAATAAACTGCAACTTTCACATGTTTATTGGTTTGCTATCGATTAATTTGGGTATTGATGCATTTACAGACATTTTACCCAAAGTGTATGTATGTGAATAAAGTGTACGTACGTGAATACTGGCTTTAAATATTGTGTTATAACTTTGACGTGCAAAATGTCAGCTTTGACTGACAGGAAGTGGTCGCTCATTTGTGAAAGCTTCTCCGATGACAACTTTGATATGTTCCTGGAAAAACATTTCACGACGCCCTCTTCATACCCAAAATGAACAATGAACCTTCTATAGAAGCCCAGTCCTTAATCCTACCCTAAATGCCAAATTGTACCTTCAGTGTAGCCTCAAACCCTACCCTAAATGCAGCCCGGCCTAAACAAGTTTTGGTCCACGCCTTTTCATGACAATTGTAACAATATCGGCCACGCGCTTTTGCGTGACCGATTTTTCCATTTGTTGCATTTGGGTGGGTAGGGAGAATATGGTCAATCTAGATTGGTGTTTTACTTTTCTAGACCACGCACAAACCACGACAAATTCATATGACAAACCCATCTCCATTTCGAGTGAATTTTTTTTCATAAATATTGATATTGCATATTAACATAGAGGAGAAGAATTATATGGTCGTTTCATTAGTGCTTTGACTTTCCATCTGATAATAGTGAACACAACGAAGCGTGTCTAATATCAAGGAAGTCATTAATAACTGTAAGCCACGCATAGGATCATTTTTCTACTACTTGGCTTTAGATTGTGTTGTAGTTCCTTTAACATTGACTTTTGTCTTTTGAAGATTAGATTTCATGTGGCTGACCTTATTTTCCCCTGCTTGTGGCAGAAAAAATGATGTCATCGTGGATGTAGGCCTATGGTGATCCATAACGATAATCAGAGAGGTGCAACTGAGACTGTACAAAGGGCCAAGGACACGTGCATCTCTTACGTTAGTTGGACGACGCAGAATATCATAATACAGAGAACGTCCTTTTTTTCCCTCTCGTACAATTGGGAGGGGTCATTGTCCCACAAGTGGGTTCACATAAAGTTTTCACAATTCCTTCAATAACTGGCCTATCATTTGAAAAAGTGGGGGACGAGTTAGCAGATAACAATGGTATTTATTTCACATAATTATGCCTATACATATCCTCCATTTACCCTTAATGACGCACCTAAGGTTATACATGTATTTATAATCAAATGGACAGTACCGGTAACTTGCAAAAAGAAGTTTGGTGTTTCAGTTTATTTCAGTGAAAGATTCTCATGTAAAATGCTGAATTTCAATGCGTGATCATACTCATGGACGTCTTGAGCGCCGTTTTTTGAGACGCACAGAATTTTGGTATAATGACTCACCCCCCAAACTGGAAAAGATTACGGGACACAGAAAATGTACCAAAGGAAAAAACAGTTGAATCATGCTTCATCTTATTCCAGATGGTTGTAAAAAAAATAATAAAAATAAAAATTAATCTTGATTTTTTTTTTTTTTTATACATTTTTTAATAGAACTTTTAATCAATATTCTTAAAAGACCAATAAAATAAATGGAAGGTGGTTAAAATTTTTGCAAAAAGTACTTTAGAACTTTGAAACTTCTTTTATAAGGAATAATATGCCCATTTTCAAGATCCGCATTTCTTTAAAAAATCATTGCAAATACCAAGAATTCATATGTTTTGGTTTCCACAGACAACAGCTCGCTGACAGCATAGAACAATAAAATTACAGATGTTCATGAAAAAAATTGAGATCATGTAAATCCCTTAATATTTATATCTAGTAAACTGATTAAACAACTTTTTATGCAACCAGTATTACGCCATAGTTTTGTAAGTTTTCCGAGAAATGCTAAGCCAAATGTAAGTGTGCGTCATTTCACGAGTGCGGCGAATTACGTACACGGACGATACCCTTTCTAGACAAATATATCTTTGCGTCATTTTACTCGTAGAATCCTGCCTGTGCCCCTATGTAAGCATATAAAGTGTATGTATAGCTATGTTATAAGAGAAAATAACTATTATTCGCTTTGCTGAAAACGTCTGATGATCCCTCCAGGAACGATGAGAACTGTCAGTTACGCCACCGCAAGGTGCTTGACCAACGTAGCGACATTCGTTACATGGAAAGACTGTAGTTTGATCAATCCGCATACTGTTTGATTGACAGGTTGGAATGGTGTATATAAACTATATAAAGTATATACACATATATCTGGAGTGATAAAATACAAAGTGTCTCAAGTGGGACTCCTACCTTCGACCTACGGATTACCCGGTTCTGGGCCCAGTTTCATAGAACTGCTTAGCAAAAAATATTGAAAATTTGTCAGTTCAGCATGCAGACATTAGCTGAGAACTTGCCAGAAGCAATATACATTACCGGTACTCGACAATTTGGCTGGTAACCTATTTTTGCTAAGCACATTATTTTCTGCGCTCAGCAAAATAATGTGCTTAGCAGCTGAATGAAATCGGCCCCAGGGTTCTCTTACAGAGCTATCTTGTTGATTTAGAATGAAGAAATTTATAAAAGGTTGAGTAATCCGGTGGCAATATTTATACTGCGGGAGATATTATTTTTATTTTGTAGTATTTCTTTTAATTTCCGATTTTAGTTTATTTATCTCACTGGTGAGATACCGTATGACACTAAACTATTTCTATCTGAACATCACTATTTTACCAACTTTGTCAAAATAAGTGATTTTAAATAACCGGCAAACAAAGCTATCTTATTAGTATTTACAGCGTCCTGACTCTTTTAAGAAATTACTTTCAGAACAGAAACAAAATCTCCAGTCTTCAGCTCTGAGCTAATAACGGAAAGCTCGCATATTAAGTCTGCCTCTGCCGCCGATAGGCTACAAGGATTATAAGCCAAGCTTTCTGGATGATTGGCGGGCTGGGAATTGTATGCGTCTCAGTCAGTTACACTAACTACTCTACTGTCATACGATCACTAACACGCTCTGATGGCAGCCTTAGCAGTCTTTGCCATGTACCGGGTTGGATTTCCTCTAGCCGTCCATTCGTGATTACTCACCAGTGTAGAGCGCCAGTCCCGTCGGTCACTTCCCAGCGGCCTGCCGATCCACCGTTATCGAGCCTCTACATCGAACAGGTAAGCAAACTACTCGATCGGTCTTCCTTGTGTGCCGTCTTTCTATATTTTGTCTGCATGTCTTGGGATTTGGGGAGGCCACTTTAGACAATCGATAGAAGATAGCATTAAGTGGCTCCGATATGAAACAACGGAATGTGAGCAGCAGTTATTCGTGGAACGGCCTTCTGAAGAAATACTCGACATTTTCTGTTGCCATAAATAAGGCAAAATGGATGAGATTTACAAACTGTATGTTGATATTATTATATAAAAGGGTGTACATGTTAGCCAATAATACAAAAAACTCAGAATAAAAGTGGATTTGGAAACAACCATGAATAAACTTAAGACAGTTTTTTCTGTTTTATCAATGATGTTTTTAATATAGTCAATACTTATGCAACCTGATGAATGATGTAATATTTCATTCTGATGTTTTTTGTTGTTCTAATTGACTACTCAAAGTGGTGTTCAGCTTCCCAATTCGTTCATAGACCGTTGTACTTGTTTTGTGAAATGTAATGGTGTAACTATGAGATCCCCCTCCCACCAAATGTATGTGCCTCCGGGTGACCCCCCCCCCCATCCCAATCAGCATTCGGATCCCTTGAGAAACAACATCAGGGCCTGGAACAAAGTGCATCACTGAACTTCCTGTCGCCCCTCCCCCCTCACCAACCCCCACCAACCCCCACCCCCAACAAAAAAGTGCCTGGCCACTATTTACGCTGCTGGTCAAATGCCATAATTTAGTGCAACTGATTGTGATTGTTGGTTTATGAAGTGGATGGTGACACTCATGCACGGATTACCGCACGGGCAAACTGGGCACGTGCCCCGGGCCCAGGAGCCAATAGGGGCCCTTGGTTTTCAAAAAAAATAAATATATGTATATTTTTTTTTAGGGAGGGGGGCCACGGGTCCCTATTAAATGTCAAGGCCCCCCCCCCCCCCATTTAAAAAATATTGGAGTAAATGTGATTTTGTAAATGTATGACTATGGCATTGTTTGAATGTAAATCACGTGTTTAATAAAGCCAATTAAATCACGTAGCCTACAGCGTAACGTAGGCCTATGCTGTGTGGTTGTTTCTGTGCTATTGTGCAACAAAACTATGTAGGCTATCTGGGGGGAGGGCATGCAGTGAGTGCGTGTGCGTGCGCGTGCAGGCTAAGTAGCATAGTACTAGTAGTATTATGCGCGTGTATGGGCCCGTGGTGAATTTGTGCCCAGGGCCTGTGCTCATGATGATCCGTCCATGGTGACACTGACACGAAATCTCCAACGAAATTATTGTGTGGCCTAGTTTAGGCCAAACAAAAGTCTCCGGTTTCTGTTTATTTATTTATTTATTTTTCCTATGAAATGATGTCCAATTACAGCCAAAATTGCTGGATCGATTGGAATTCTACCGTGCTGAACGTATGAACGTTGCCCGATTTGTGGGGCCTCTCTTAGCCACCATACTTTGTGTATGGGAAATTTAGTCCCGGCACAATGTATCACGTATTACCTGTTGGCAAACAAAAAAAAGATGGCCGGGAAAACAAAGCCGTGTCACCGCACTGATTTTGAAGCCGACCGAGAATTTACTGGATACTTTTTTTGGCCTTATATATATTATGCACAATGTGTGTCCTTTATAGACGATTGTGTTTTAATGATACGTTTCTGTGTCATTATTTCTGTGTAAATTATGTTGTGTCTCATTTGATGTGATTACAGATAGGCCTATACACTGCAAACAATGGGGGTGTTAAACAATAAATTAAACAATGATGTTTTGGGCAATTTGCCCAATATGAACACAATTTAATGATTAAAAGAGACAATATTGTCACGATCAGAGTAGACTTTCAATCGGTGTCAATTGGTTTCAGCCAGTGTCATAGTTTAAGATGAACACAGTGACTGAAAATTACTGGCTCATTTAAGATGCGACAACGGTAATATGACCTTATCATGTGAGGTATTATACTCAGTCACTGAGTTAATCTAAAACTAGCACTGGCCGGCGATTCCATGCCCTGTTGATCGTGACGATAATGTCCCCTCTAAAGCTTGTGCAGGGTATATACAGCAGCTAACATCTGAAAATTTCACTTCACTGGATCTGGATCTGGATCTGGATCTGGATCTGGATCGTATACTGCCCAACACCCCTAAAAGGGGGCAACACGGGCAGGGTATGGTGCACGTATGTGGTTGATAGTTTGGTTTGGTTTGTTGCTTATTTCTTGTCGGCTTTTGTGACGTACTTCCTTGCTTCTGCTTTGAATTTCTGTTTATCTTCAATTTGTGTGATATGATGTGGTAAGAGATTCCAATCTTTCAGAGGCCTGGGTATAAATGAATACTTGTCATTGACGAGAAAATACTGAAAATTCATTCAGAAATTTCGATCGTCACACAGGAACTTCGTATTCATTTATAATAACGTGTAATGCAAGAGCAGTTTGTCACCATAATTATTTGGATATTCGTTTCTTACAAACGATAGCACCTGAGTCAGAAAGGTATCTTTGATACCATCGTCAACTTTCAAGTAATAATAAGTTTGATGTAAAACTGTGATAATTTATGTGTTTTTTCAATACCAAACGTATACACTGCCTTTAAATGCAAGCTCCAACTGAGCCCAAAATTTCACATGTTTTCCATATAAATGTCATTATCCGTGTGAAGTTGAAGTGTACGTAATAGATCTGTGCAGGTTTTCATGATGCATTCAGTAATTTGTTATTAAACTCACTCCTTTGAAAGTTTCGTCTTTATTGGTCAGCAGACTATTTTTCTGAAGATATTTAAAAAGCATTTACAATAACATTCTGACCCAATAGACGGCCAATAGAGTGTTCGCACGAAAATCGTAACAAGTAATGTAATGTTTTTGGCTGGACATGAAATATGTGTTGGAACATTTTGAGTTCCAAACAGAATCAAATCTCAGTATGTGTAACCGTCAACTTATTTTAGTCTCATAATGAAATAGCCATCATTTTTGAAATAGCTAAATTGTAATAGCCTTACATAATTGCAAAGGGAAGGCACAGGCCTATTGACCAAATATTATGAAAGGAGTCAGTGGCAACGGAACGGGGCTTCCTTGCTTTGTTGCCGGTACCTCACACTGTCAGAGTAATGTATTTTATTCATAATGATTATTCCTGGTGTAGGATGGGCATATTAGTTTTTATCATGAATAACACATCGTTCCTAACTACCGGTATAACATGATCCTGCTATGCACAATGTTGTTGTTTCTTTTATTGTACTTTTGCAGTTTCCTTCCTCCAGTACAATGAATAATGCAGATTGTCAGATAATGCCCATCGAGCATTAATGAAGCATGCTTCTAGATACTTACATGAGCTTTCCACGGTATTTGAAGTGTTGGTGGAAAATGTACTCTAAAGATCGGTCGTGACGCGTGAAAATAGGTGTTTTATTATTCGGATGTTTATGAAGTACTTTAACATAAGCATTAAATGGGAGGTACAACATTGGTTATGTTGACAAAACTGATTCTACGAGTATGCCTTTACATTCTTGAAGTCAAGAAAGTTTCACCTTATTTACTTTGTGTCGTAATCTTTTTCCTACCTTTGTTTTTCATGTATAAAAACATGACATTTATCCATGACCACCATCTTCAACTTTTGTGATTCGTTTAACCGATTAACCGTATGATTTATGTTCGGTTTGCATGTATCGACATTCCCGCTAAGGTACAACTTTGGTGTTATAATGGTAAAACTGATTCAATGAGTAGGCCAATGCATATACTCTCTTTGAATCAAAATAAACAACCAAACTGTATCAGAAAATAATCACAGAAAATGCAATCAAATGTTTCTTCTTCTTTTTTAGGAAAGAGTACTAGGCCTTTTTAAGTTATTTTTGAATTACCAATCCCCTATACCGTTACCTTACCTTTAAAGCTGTACAGGTCTTGATCATATAAGGGAAACATGTGGAAGATATTGCAAATATACTGAACAGCAAAAGAAACGCAAGTCCGAGGACAGCAAAAGAAACGCAAGTCCGAGGTCTTGTCAAGTTTTCAAACAGAAGACAAACCATTTTGATTCTAATCACTCATTTAATGAAAAATGCTTTCAATTTGTGAGTTGAAAGTGACTGTTGAATGTGAAAATCTTGCAATGCAATTTCAACAGTCACTTTCAGCTCACAAATTGAAAGCATTTTTCATTAAATGAGTGATTAGAATCAAAATGGTTTGTCTTCTGTTTGAAAACTTGACAAGACCTCGGACTTGCGTTTCTTTTGCTGTTCAGTATATATAGGGATAAATACCACTATGTTTTATGATCGATCCGGAACACAGACCATTTAAAACACGTCGTTTTACTCGTCCTTGTTATGTTAGTCATGTAACTGTGCTTAATCATCCACCATTCATCACGAATTCACGCCGTTTCAATGGTCGATTTTACGGCAATTATAAAACCCATTAAAACTTGAACCACTTATAAAACGTTTTCCGCAGAAACTGACCAAAGGCTTTGTGGGAGCCCAACTATTACACCAACTCGAGCGATAAATGGGTGTTACAATCTCAGCCATTGTTGGAATAAAGACTAATTAAGGACAACATTGAAGGTTAACTTAATACGAAAATTGCATCACAAAATGTCACACATCAGGTGACCCTTGGTATAATTCAGTTGGGTCGTTAAAAGATAGAGACATCATGGAACGGCGACAAATTCTATCTTCTGTTGTTTTATTCTGAAATGATATGAATCTTCGACAGAAAACAGATTGTAGGGTTAACAAATTAAAAGTATCAAAATACAAAGAACAATAATAGGATCACTTAATTAAACAATTAATCATCTGCGTTTCGCGCCAAAACCTAGGCAGCGTCCGCCATCTTGAATATATCTTAAAACCATGCAAACTAAGTAAAATTAATCAAGAATAAGTATTAGGAGATAACTGTTTAAACAATAAAGCACTTGTAAATTTCATTAACAATATTAATTGTGAAATATTTGAAACAAGTCTGTCTCTTAAGGACATTCAATATGATCGTAAGCTACCGTATGTCATTCTTTTGCTTACTAATTCATTCCAAATACTTAACAAAATAATAAGCAAATAATCACTAAATAAAAGTTAATGTTAATGAAGCAGTGTAAATCTGAATATAGATAAATGATATTCTTGAAATGTAAGACGAAGAAAATTGATCTTCGACAGAAAACAGTGTGAAGGTGGAAGCAGGCGATAGCAATGCAACCGTAGAGGGCGCTTCCTTAATTTGAATAATAATGCAGTGAGAAAATAAATGTTTACGTAATAAATGTAAGTATGAACTAACAAACAAGCAGGGGTTTTTAAACTCAAAGTGAATAATATCTAAGCTGTCACACCTAGATATGTATTGAATGCGTAACGAGAAATGTCAGTGAACTAGTTAAGAGGGAAATGTAGGCCTACCGGTACTTTATCACCAAATCTGGGATGCCAGCCAAGCCAAGAGAAAATTAGGGGATGTCCTTTGGGAAAAGCTTGCCAAAACTGCTTTATATTTAGACCGTGTTAGCGAAATACAGTATACCTGTATATGAGGGCGCAACTATTGGTATAAAGCTCCACTTATGTGCTTAAGCTCTATATGCCGCGCCGGCACATAGACCTAATCGTGCAATTTATAGTTTTTCTCGAAAGGTGAAGCACGTGGCTTTTTTTTCGATTCTTGATCAATCAGTTTCAAGAAATATTCATATGGTCTTTGCTCATGTTTCGTTTCACCGTTCACAGGGTCTGCTTTTCTAGGAGGACATACAAATGTCCATCAATGTTACACCAACAAAATCCCCGTGTTGAAGTAATTATTGAACTTTGATCACAAATCACTATCCAGCCTATAACCTACATGCTCGTACTGTGCGTGTGCTTTGAATGGAGTTTCTCATCGTGCGTAGAAAGCAAACGTGTTTTTTATTTTTTTTAATGCAATTCGCCCCACACAAGGCCAATGGCCACTACAAGGTGGGGGCTACTCAGTCATTAAGTTGTTACAACGACTCCACACTGAAGAAACCAGCCCCTCGCACCGAAACAAGACAAGTTAATAACCAGCCTCTTCACGGTGCGAATAGGACTGGAAGGGGTACCGTAACTAGTCCAGAACAAGGCAGTTGTTAAACTACCTCTGCCCCTATAAGCAATTATGGTTAAGTGTCTTGCTCAAGGACACAAGTGTCACGGCCGGGATGAAACGTTGAACTTTGTTGATTGTTTGATTATTCCAAACTCGTTTTTTTTTTTTTTCAGAAAACAACATTAAGCAAACAGAGCCTTCGGGAAAGTTTATTATCAGCCGAACACTGAACATCCTTCACTAATTAGCCTGAAGGGGTTAGTAGTCTTAAAGTTGTTAGGTATAATTGTTCAACGCACTGAATTTTCATAAGATTAATCGTAATTGATGACTGTTTTTCTTGGTTACTCATAGCAACTGTAAAACACTTAGTCATTAAAGCGGTAATTTCAGGGACGGCCTTGGAAATGTTATGCGGCCATTATGAGAATAGTATTCTTTGAATACGGACTTATTTTGATGAGGGGATGAAAATCTAATCCTTCTTTTTGAAAACATAACCTGTTTCCTTTTGGTGCACTGATCGTCTTCATATAGTTCATCAGTTAAGCTTGACCCTGAGTGTCTTATTAAATGTGTTTTTGTAAAATGAAATTAGGATCAAGTGCGTGTTTTATGAATAGGTGTTGACAGAACATCGGCACTCAAGTGAAACTTGAATTTGGTAATGCACTGGTAACAGATGATCGGTAATGCGTATCCAATATCTTGATGTTTTACATATATACAAGTCTTGCTATTGTGTGTATGGTCCGGGAGGAAGGAGCGTCGCTAATTAGGTAAAATCAAGTTCAGAATGTCTTCACATTATGGACCATTGACAACCACTTTTTGTTTGTATCTCCGTACCTCACAAGAAGGAAGGGTGTACCCCACCCCTTGATGATGTAAATTCACCAGCGGCGTAACTAGGGCTGATTCAGTAGGGGCATTTGGTGGCTCTTTTTAAGGCTAAGTGATCCGAATTATGACCTGTTTGGGGGACCCGGGGGTCAAGGGCCTCCACCACCCCATAGTTATGCCATTGAAGTTCACACACCGGTGCTGCAGTGAACATTGCTTTGGCCCATACATTAGAAAACATTTCGCAAAACGAGAGGGGATTACGAGTCGTCAAACTATTTTGCACCTCTTAAAATCCATCACTAAAAAATGGCTCATGAGGTGCGTAATAGCAGCACTTGAGGCACTTGACCGATACTTATTTGTGATTTTGGACCAGCAGTATTTTGTTCCAAAATAACTGCTACAGTAGGCACTTGAGGCACCTCAACAAAATTATCATTATTTTATTCTACATCTGAGCTGCAAGAACGTCAGAAACAACTGATTGTTTTAACATATGAATAGGGATTGATCTAAGAAAGAGAAGACACAACATTTTTGTTTGGTAAAAAAAATGGAGAGGTGCTTGGGTGGTGATGCTAGCGAATAGGCTAAGTGAGGTGGTACAAATTCATGCTCTCGAGTAGTCTTATTGAAAACCCATCCATTTCATATCCTCTCGAGGGCCAAACAATTGTACACAAATATAAAACCTCAATATCCGTCACCTGATGAGCAAAGCAAGTCAGTATAGGCCTATTTCCACAATCGATGGATGAGGTGCTTGGATCGCTTGATTTTGACACAATGAATTTCATGTTGCAAAAACGTACGCACTAACAAATATTACAACAAACACATAAAGCACGAGGACTGTATAGTAATTGGGAATATTTGTTTATCTCTATCACCTCAAGTGCCTTAACTGTGGAATTTCTCATTATTCATGAACTCGAATTCCTTGTCATTGCTAAGTCTAATTTTACAACAAAGTAACCCTATACAAATTTAAGGAAATTTAAATCTGCTTGAATTTTATTCAGTCCATAAGGTTCTGTTACATCACAAAAGCTGTGGTTTTACAAATTACACTAGTGGTGTATATAATGGGCCACTTTATGAACACTTGACACTTCTTTTTCCAGCTTGCAAATAATAACAATTTTATAGACTTGTATCTTATCGACCTATCCCACATTCGTATTGACTTAACTCTGGTCAAAATGTCTGACCCAATGAAAGAAGGGTCATTGTTCTGATATGGGAAGTTTAAGAGCTCCGCTCCTGGGAAAACTTTGGTCCATAAAAAGCATTCTTCATAATCCAAGCATAATACTGAAACACCACCGGGAATTCAAAGCACGTTGTCAACCCATTGTCTGCTACTAGCGACCCCGGAAAATCTTAAATCAACGAAAACAATAACATAATTTCTTAATGGACGATTATCTTCGTTGGGGTTTTCCCTGACTGTTTCGTTAATCTGGCAATTTGCCTGCTTGTCAGGCCTCATGAGAGAGCCAGACCTGCTGACTAAGCCATGATCCACGGAGTCAAGGGACGAGTTAATACGATCTTTAAAGGTCCTAGGAAATAGAAATTGTTAACAGTGAAAACAATAAAGTATACCTATTGGAACATATATTTGTCATTTGTCTATTTTATCCCCGCCCCTTTGCACCATTAAAAAAATAAATTCTAAAATTAGGGGGGCGCCACGCTCCTCCCCTACCTCCTCATTATCATATTATAATCCGCAAATCCGTGACGTAGACCTATGAAGTTCCAGCACTGCCTGCGATGAAGTTTCAGTCAAGTCGTACTCAAAACCACTGAAGTTGATGAAGTTGATGTGTCATATTAGATCTTCTTTTCAGCTAAATTTAGTAGATATCCCACATTTTTGGGAAATGCCTTGTAGGTGTGTTGTTGCTGGGTGTAGCAACACCACAAAGGAAGGTGTCAGCCTTCACCGATTTCCACCAGACCCTAAATACAGGCGAATTTGGACGGCGAGTGTGAAGCTGACCAGGGCGAAATGGTCAGGACCAACGGAGCACTCTATGATATGTAGCGCTCACTTTGAGCCAACATACTTTGACCGGGGGCTCCAGAGCCAGTTTGGCATGAGATTTAAAGCCATGCTGCGCCCTGATGCAGTGCCAACAATATTTCCCTTAAGTCAGAAGGCCAAGAAACGTCCAGAAAAGAAAAGAGTAGCTTTCTTGAAGCGAGAAAGTCTCAGGGTAAGTTGCTTTGTTTTCCGTGTAACTTACATATGTGTACGTGCACCCACAAGCAATAGGCTTATTACTAACGTTAGAGGTCGATTGTTACACTTCGCACACCACATTAACGCTAAAAATGTCGTTTCATATGTGAAGTCACTGAAGATGTCATTGTACAATTCTTTGACAATGTTAATTATGTGTGTGATTTTTGGATCTTGTTTCAAAATCATCGAGTGCAGAATTATGTTTTGAAACGGTCATAACGACGGCTTACACAATTCACCAATGACTCCTGGCCATGTGTATCCATGCCATTGATTCGACGGGGCCTTGCGCTTCGTTTTACGGTAGAGCCTACAGTACAGATTTATCGGTGCTATACGGTCATGTTTACTATGCAACTTGCAAGTCGTGTGCACATACACTGTACATGTGTACGTTGCGCACAGTTTATGACCCTTTTTTATAATCCCACGGTTTAACCATGGAGCAACTAAACACAGTGGCAACATTGGTGCCTAGGTCTACGTCACGAACAGCGCCACCGCGCGTTGGGCAGCATTTGAAATTAGATGAGGCAATTTTTGTAAAAATCAAATTAAAAATAATTAGCCCAATCCAGACAAAAATTAAACGTAAAATTGTTTTTTATTCATATCAATTGATAAAATAACAAAAGAAAATAAATAAGCACAATTTGACTCTTCCTAGGACCTTTAAAGCCACGGGTCATTGGCGAGAGAGTAAAACAAACATATGCCTATTGCAAGCAAAGATTGACATTATCATAAGAGCATTTTACAATAATATAAGTTGGCTGCATGGATGGGTTTGGCCCACGTGAAATTATTACCATTAACTATCACAGTTTCGAGGTTTTATTAAATTCATTCATTTAAAATAAAATTATTTCGAAGGGTCATGTTGATCAATGCTTACTATTGCTAATCACCGACGTAATGAAACTCGAACTTATGCAATTTCATCTTGGAGTGCCCGATTTTCCCAAATAGGCCGGTTAAGCTATAGGGGATAGATTTTGTCGGGTTTGCTGAAAGACGAAAGGCTGACGCTCATTATTCGTACCATGCATGAGTTATTGAGGGCACATGTCGTTAGATCACTGTCGATCGATATGGCAGCAATACAGTGCGTTGCGTTTGGCGTATTTTTCACTGATGTGCGTATAAAGTTTACGCACCATGTTCAATTGACGCCAATTAAGTGGCTATCATGAAGATACTGGATGCAATTTTCCTGATGTGAACAGAGCGAATATTTTTGTTGTTATAAAGATATGATAGGTAATTCAATCAATTTGTTTTTTACTTGTGAATGTTCCAACTCAATGTGTCACTGGAGAAACTGATTGAGTAATCTTTCAAAAAAGAAAAGCACCTCAGACAGAAATATTTCAAGGAATGTTTGATACCATCATCCAAGTAGGTTTTATTTTTATTTATTTATTTATTTATTTATTTATTTATTATTATTTTTTTTTATTTTTTGTCACTGGAGGAACTGATTGAGTAATCTTACCAGAAATTGAGTAATCAGACAGAAATATTTCAAGGAATGTTTGATACTATCATGCAAGTAAGTTTTATGTGTATCGAGGTTACCTATACAGTATAATTGTTGCATTGGTAATTAATAATACAGTAATGTTGTAATCATATAATAACCAATGTAATAACCAATGTATTATAGAAATCAATTATAGTAACAACTAATGTATTATAGTAATAAATAATAAGACTTAGTAAATATCTGCACTCAGCTTATATGACCAATACAGTGGAATTTTTTTTACTTCAAAAATGTTTTACTTCATTACTCTGCTATATCATTTAATTGCTATTTTTCAACTGTTCTGAGACCCTTTTTAATTGTTGGCATCTAAGCAAATGGTATGGCCCTATCCATGAGCTCATCTGTGATGTCATAGCTGGATTAGTAATTTCCCTTTTTCTACACAGATCAACTTTTCACTCAGCCAACTTTTTGAGGTAACACTACTTTCTTGGCAATTTGTTTTATCTGTTTTTGTTTTTGTTTTTTACATTTTAAATATTGTGATACTGTGTTCCTATTTTGATCTCATATAACACATCCTCGCGTGTCTGTAATAAGCATTATTTGTTTTGTTTTAAACAGTACACTAAGTCTTCCCTATATATTTTACAAATGCCGGTTTCCCATTTTCAACCCATGTGTTTGTTGTCCAGAACCATGGATATAATGGTATAGATGAGTAATTAAAGTATAGCTTCATCATTATGGTCTTAGTGTTAAGCCTGTGATGGTATTAATCTTCCCTAGAAAAACATTTGTTTGAGGTATTTTAAAGTTTTCGAAAAATGTAATTAGGCCTATTTCCAGTTCAAATAAATGATTTTCCCCCTAAATTCCAGGTTAGAATTAATACATCAAATCTTGTTCACTATTTTCTTTTGAAAGAAACAATGTAATACTAAGCTGAAGATATCACAGGTTAGTTGATATGTCATGACTAAACATTGTCTTATAAGCAGTAATCAAAGAAGCAGTAATCAAAGAAACAATGTAATACTAAGCTGAAGATATCATAGGTTAGTTGATATGTCATGACTAAACATTGTCTTATAGGCCTAAGCAGTAATCAAAGAAACAATGTAATACTAAGCTGAAGATATCACAGGTTAGTTGATATGTCATGACTAAACATTGTCTTATAGGCCTAAGCAGTAATCAAAGAAACAATGTAATACTAAGCTGAAGATATCACAGGTTAGTTGATATGTCATGACTAAACATTGTCTTATAGGCCTAAGCAGTAATCAAAGAAGCAGTAATCAAAGAAACAATGTAATACTAAGCTGAAGATATCACAGGTTAGTTGATATGTCATGACTAAACATTGTCTTATAGGCCTAAGCAGTAATCAAAGAAGCAGTAATCAAAGAAACAATGTAATACTAAGCTGAAGATATCACAGGTTATTTGATATGTCATGACTAAACATTCTCTTAGAAGCAGTAATCATTACCAAATAACAATGTTGTATCGTCCCTTTAAACAATCTGTCTGTGTAATTCTGACCTTATCCCTTACTTTCTTTACCTATAGTTATAATGCCAAACACACGCCGTTTTATTCCTTCATTATTGAAAATACACAAGTGCCTCCAGGACAAGGACCTCGAATGACATCATCAAGTAGGTGGTTGATTTAAAGTTCACAATGCGGTTCAATAAGGAGACATTTCCGGAATTTAAATGCCATCAATGATGGGCACACGTTGATGCCATAGGCAACATAAATAATTCTTTGTGTCATACTTGAAACTCAACCTCAAGGGCAAAGGTAGCGTTTAAGGAACAATATAATTATAACTTCTCCAAGCCCATCTATTGAGCTTTGCTACAGTAACTCCAGTTGGTTTTATCATTGCTTTACTGTCTCTCAGCTTCTGAGCTTCGCACCTATAAATTCAACATGAAGCCCATGGGAGCCCATATCAGCAATTAGCCTATAAAGAAAGAAAAATATTATTATCATACAAATGGTAAAAAGCCAAATATTATGTATACAGAAACATTTAAAAACATCAAAAAACAAACAAACAAACACCCCAACAAACAAACACCCCTATGCACAAACTGTAGTAGATATACGTAAGTATTCATGCAAAATGTATCCTATATTCATAAATGCCCAAGACAGTTCAGACAATCTGACAGGACAAAACGTAATAACGTTGGGGTGTATTAACGGTGGTAAAGACACGGCTAATCAAAATCAGAGCCGTGCGTATGTGCCAGCTGTTTGTACGACGCGCGACGCAGATTTGAACCAATCAGAGTGATGGTTTCGCATCAAGCGCCTGACTCATGTACATGTACTTTGAAAGTGTTTCATGTGTCCCCAAAACGTAAATTTGTCCATTTCTATTCAACTACAAAAAATTAAAATTAAAAAAACATTTTGAAAACGAAATCAATACGGGCATTTATGAATGGCAATAAAAGTTTGACCCTTGGTCTTTACGACAGGTTAATGACCGGTTTGGGCGTAGTCACAGGCGATAAGGTCATTAAGGTCATGGAGTGTCGTGGCCGAGCGGTCTAGCTTACCGGACTCAAGTTCTGGTGTTAGCAGCAGAATGTGGGTTCGAATCCCAGCCGTGACACTTGTGTCCTTGAGCAAGACACTTAACCATATTTGCTTCTCTCCACCCAGGGGTTAAATGGGTACCTGTGAGGGCAGAGTTGGTTGATTAGCCCTATATGCGCTGTAATGGCAGCAATTGAGCTGTATACTCCCCAGGGAGCTGAGATGGTTTCAGGAATGATTTATGAGCCTTATGAGCCTTATGAGCAGGGGTAATGATATAATGCGCCTTGAGCACCACTTAGTTGGTGGATATGTGCGCTATATAAGTCCACACATTATTATTATTATTAAGATGTATGCTTTTATTATGTTAATAATGACAGGTGTTTTACAAAGGAAAACCAAAATAATTTCTCCCTAAAATCGAGACAAAATGTAAATGGAAAATATAAAGACATAGAGCTTTTCACAACCTTGTCTTTACATGATTTTTCAGTAAAGATACATCAGAAAGAATTATCATTGCGCATAAAAATTCACTCGTGTTTATCCGGACAGTATTGCTTGCAGATAGTGTCATTTTGGTGCAAATAAAAAATAGCTTGATGAAATGTATTAAATTGGGTATGTTACATGAAAAGCTAACTTGAACAAAACTGAACTTGTGATATTAATCAGCAACGCCGGAAATGGTTTCAAAAGGAGACAGCTTAGGACCACTTGTCATGTCTGGTTTCTAGTTTACATAACATTGATTTAGTATCAAAATATTTTGAGTTATTTATCTGGACTGTAACACTTTAAGGTAGACGTACATTGGTAATGACCTGATTGCATAGCTATTATTTTCTGCTACTATCATTTCAGAAAACATAAAAGAGATAAATTGTTTATGAACATTCACATTTCCTGTAAAAAAGTGTGAATGTTTTTTTCCCCATGACCTAGACTTTGCATTGAACTGAAACTGTCACAGGTTGATTGTTAAATGTATACTGAGACGCAATAGAAACTTACCACTTTTTCGACCTTAATTAATAAATTATCAGTAATCACAATGCACAAATGTAATATGTGCACTTATTTTGGCAACGTGACCCTCTGACGTTTCGCGGTGAAGTAGATACAGATTGGATCGTGTACAGTGGACAAAACGTGGACATTTCCTCAATAAAATGCCAACATTTCTAATCCAAATTGTTGTGTTGTCTTATTTTGAACCATTTCAATTTTATGCTATTCCAAAACAAGTGGTAGGTTTCTATTGCGTCTCAGTATATATCTTGATTCAAAGAAAATTAGCATAGGCCTACGCCTAGAGGCATAGGGCCACGCCTAGAGGCATAGGGCCACGCCTAGTGTCATAATTTAAGATGCATACAGTGATTGACATTTGAGAATTACTGGTTCATATATGCAGCAGCAACGGTAATATGACCTTATCATGTGGAATACTATTTTCAGTCACTAGCACTACCGGTATGATTCCATGCCCTGCTGATCGTGACAATATTGTCCCTTTAAATGATTACGTGTGCGAAAGCTTTTCACAGATCATAAGTTTTAAAGTGACTTGTAAATATGTAGGCCTTTACCATGGGCGGATCCAGAACATTTTTTAGGGGGGCTGAGAATCAAAAACAATTATTTTTCAGTACTACAAAAATTACAATGAAATAATCAAAGGGAGAGAAAAACAAAGCACACTGTGGGAATGGGAGTGCGTTCTCCTCCGCGTTCTCTCTCTCTCTCTCTCTCTCTCTCTCTCTCTCTCTCTCTCTCTCTCTCTCTCTCTCTCTCTCTCTCTCTCTCTCTCTCTCTCTCTCTCTCTCTCTCTCTCTCTCTCTCTTTTTTTATTTTTTATTTTTTAATTTTTTTTAAAACGATTTTAGGGGGGGGGGGCTACAGCCCCCCTTAGACCCCCCCCTCCGGATCCGCCAATATTTACGTACATGTATATACCACTAGATCTACTATTACTTACAGCTAATGCATTGTGCGTATAGACAGGTGGTGTGGGCATCATCACGGCAGAAAAACATGCAAAACCCAATTAAACTAATGTACCAAAAGTTCGTATTCATTTGGCTCCTCTGTTAACTCAGAAGTACAATGTCAAACATTTATTTCCATGTTGGCAACACATTAATCCATATTGAGTACAATAGTGCATTACAGATTATTAATATTAAGCACAGTTGACAATATGTTAAGTGTAAATTACAGTTTGACAGGATTTATACTTTGAAACTTGGCAGTATTACCAACATGTAGAGAAAAATGAAGCATAATGCTTTTAAAGACTTAGACATGACAAGGACATGAAACAGGCATGTGAGACCTGACTAATAAATAATTCATAACAATAATAAAAATTGATAATAATTTGAATCAATTTTGTTTGTTTGTTTTTTAAAACTGCATAATATTTAAAAAGTATTGTTTGAGAATGAACCAAGCGTAAGAGGTATTTTAGATCCGATTTAAGATGATTCCAAAATATAATCCCACGAGAAAACACACTGTTTTTATATTATGACGTTCTGTTATAATTAATGTAAAGATTACCCTTCGATACACCACGGGTGCCATATGTATGTACCGATGAAGATAGCGTGCAAAGGTCATTGAAATCAGTAGGAAGAAGGCCATTTTTATACTTAAACATGAAGTTGCCTAGATTTAGATTGTATAGGTAGTTGAATTTAATAACTTAAATAATAATAATAATTCGAACAGCTTTCTTCTGTAAAAGAAAAAGTTTATTACATTGCGAAGTTGAGCTACCGCAATCTAATATAGCATAATTTATATATAGAAGAATGAGGGAATTATATAACGTTAAAAGAATATGCTGGGGTAGGAAAAAGTCCAATCTGTTCATGACACCAACTTGCATTTCAGGATTTCTTGTTACGCCTGTGAGCCAGCCTATACCTGAATATTCATTCTTGCAAGAAGAGCCTCACACATATCCGTACAAACTCTTACTGACTTTATCTCTACAACATCAACCCATATGTCTGTTTTGTAAATGCTAAGCCAAATGTCAACCCAATCACGTCTGTATCTAGTGCTGAATGACGTTTGCATTAAAGGGATACGGTCACTCATCATAATTTGACGAAACGTATAGTGTGAATTAATGAACTCAGTCCTACCATGGAGGAAAAAATAAATTTTCTCCATGGTCCTACTACGTGTCTTCATCTAAAAGGGCATTTTATACTTGGCATTGCGTATAACGTAGGAATGCGCTTTGTAACAGTCAAATTTATTCAATTCAAAAAGCAACTGAATAGATACACATTGTTTAATTTTTACTTCACAGGAAAATTTTCCTATACGTCTGATTAATATATAAAGGAAAAATGCGTGTTGTAGGCTCATGTTCATACATACAAAAAATTAATTAGTATACAAAAGCATATATTTCTCGTTTCTGACTTAACTAACCATGACGCACTTTCTTTAAGCAATGTAATAAGTCAGTTTGGTCGTTCGAGTTACACATTAGTGTACATTATGTGTGATGCCAGCCAGAGCTTCAAAAAAAGGGGTCTTGAAAAAGGGAGGCATATGCAAAGGGGGTGCACACTGTCAGAAAGGGTAAATTGATATGCGCGGCGATAAAAAAAAGGGGGACATCCCCCCCGCCCGATCCGCCAATGCACAATATGAATACCAATGATAAATGTCTAACAAGAGAAAAGAACTACGCATACGGTGATGTGCTGTGCAATACGTCGTTTAAATGACAAGGTACTATTATTGGTAATAATACAAACCCAAATTCACTGATTTATCACTGATTTATTAAGCTTCCTATTGCCAAGTGTAAAGATGTTGATGATTTCAAACATCCGATCTTACTATGTCGGATGTATTCTTGTGTTAGCACAAAACTTTCAAATATTGATTGTTATACTAATTTCCTGATCTTCATAAAGAATTAATGTACACCTTTCTCCAAAAGTGTGGTGGGGCTTTCATTGTACAAATATCAATACAGTGCGGATATAACAATTGACTTTTGTTATGTCTGCCTTGAAGTGAATCTGAAGTGGTATTTTCAAGTACATGTCAATGTTTTTGTCTGTTACCTTAACTTAAAAGGTCGCAATTCTCCAAAAATATATCCGGTTTCTGGTCTCTGCGCGCGTCGCCTCAGACCTGCGCGTCGGCATTGTTAATTTTCTTTGCTATGAAACGATGTCCAAATGCAGAAAAATTAACCCCCCACCCCAAAAAATAAAATAAATAAGTAAATAAATAAGTAAATAAATAAATAAATAAATAAATAAATAAATAAATAGCGTTCGACGGCGCAAGACGTGTTTTCGAATTCGTTCCTCGAATTTGCTTTTATTTACACCTATTTGGGCTTCTTGCCTTCTACAAGAGTCATATTCATCTTTAATTGTGAGTGGAGACTAATACAAGATATATTTGGTACTATCTTTGATCTGTTAAAGGCCTCTTTGGCCCGTTCGACAACCATGTATCGTGGTCGTACAACAGGACGACCATCATGGGCAGCCATGTTAAAACCCCAGGGCTCAGTCACGCTCAAACGCCAGAACACAATACGTTTCAACGCACGCCATATAAAGAATCTTTCAGCAAAAGAGGTGTATGACGCAATCAACAGTGAGGTTGGAACCGTAGAAACAATAAAGTGCATCGCCCCACTGGACAGTGGTTGGTGTAATGTAACATTTGACAATGACGTCGATTGTGAATGCGTGGCAAGAACCGGCATCTTCTTGAAAGGAGTGAGAGAGGAATGTGAACGCGCCAATGTCCTCAATTCAGTAGTAGTCTATGTTAAAGCACCATATGAAATGGCCGATGCCGTTGTGGCAAGTGCTCTGATGCAATATGGTACAGCAGCTAACATTAGACGCCAAACACACGACTTCGACAGCCACGTAGAAACAGGAGTCCGCAGTATCTTACTTAAGAACATTAAGAAACCTGTACCTAGCTTCATCAAGGTTGGCGGGTACACACTACCAGTGCGACATCGAGGGCAGGAGAAGACGTGCAAGATTTGTAGTCAACCCGGTCACTTCGCCCGCGATTGCGACCTGAAAGGGAGGTGTCTAATATGTGGTAGCGTCACACATCGAGCTGCTTGGCACAGATACAACGACAATGACAAAGACGAACAAACATCAGAATTTAACGAAGGAAGCGGCGAAGAAACAGATGGAGAAATTTCAGACGGGGAAAAAGAAGCGAGACCAGCAGAAAGAGAGAATACTAATGATAAAGACAACCAGGAAGAAACCCAGAAAACGGGAGACGCAATGGACGAAGAAATTAAGCAGTCACAGAATGCAACCAAAACCAATGAGTTTTTGGGACGAAGCAATGATGGCAAACGACACAAGAAAACGCAAAGCTAGCAACAGTGAAGAGGAAGAGGAGGAGGAGATAAGGAAAGTCTCTAGAGATGACAAAGTAACAGATGAAGAGAGCGAACCAGAAAACATTGAGATCGACCAAGAAAAAACGGAAGTAGACGACACACCAGAAACACAGGAGGTAGAAGTGCGAGAAATGAAGGAGACAGACCCCTACACAGATAACCAGAAAGAATCGGATGATGAAGCTGATTTTGTCCCATACGTCAGACATGGGGTGCAACGTTTTCGCAAAAAGCGTACTTCATGGGAAAGGAAAACTACCGAAGAAGCCACGTCGCCACCAGTCGCATCTGACAAACCTGACAAATCCAGTCAATCTATAGCCATGTAGGTCACACGAGCAAAAACAGTCAATCCAGCAAGTCTAAGTTAAGCCAATCTGCACAGTCCAAGCCAAGTCAGTCCAGTCAGTCTCATAAGCCCGACTCAAGCCAGACCAGCCATCACGAGACAAGCCAGACAAGCCAAACCAGGAAAAGCAAGAACACTCGGCCTGATTGTGAACAGACTGCCCAATCCAAAACGGACCATGGCCAGTCCGGCCAGCGCGAAAAGAACCAAGCAAGCCAGATGAAGCCTAACGCCTCTATCCAACCCGACTACCCGACCAATAAAGGAAGGGGCAGAGGACGATCAAAATAGATAAGTTTTCCTTCCATTCACTGGGTTTATGAGGAACTTACAAATTACTTTTTGTCTTTGCATGGTTTTTCTATCTGTAGCCTCGGTCAACATCAACGGCCTAAGAAACAATCTAAAACGTAAAGTTCTCTTTGAACGTAGAAAATTTAGCTTAATTCTCATCCAAGAAACTCAGTGAGTATAACGATGAAGTGGAGTGGTATGAACAGTGGAATGGTAAAATGTATTTTAGCCATGGTAGTCGACAATCTAAAGGGGTTGCTATACTCACCTCCTACAAGTCAGGTTTAGATCTTTGCAATGTTGATAAAGATGAAGAAGGCCGATGGGTTAAAGCAGAACTCGAATTAGGAAATAATTGTATCATACCTCTGTGTATGCTCCTAATGAGATTTCTGCCAGATCCAAATATTTTGACAATCTTGTTGATTGTATTGATAATGAAAATGATTGGATTGTTGGAGGAGACTTTAACTGTAATATTGATAGTGAAAAAAATAAAGATGTGAGCAAAACAATTCTCAGAAATGTTCTTAATGAAAAAGATCTCTATGATGTATGGCGTACTACTTACCCTGAAGATCCCGGGTACACACATTATCATAAAGCCACCAAACAAGCGAGCAGAATTGATTACTTATTTATTTCTCCAGCAATCCTGAATAATATTATTGATGTTGGCGTTAACCCTTTGGGGTTATCAGATTATTATATTGTCTCCTTAAAATTGGAAGACTCTCACACCCTTCATGGGCAGGGTAGATGGATATGTAACAGTCTCCTTAACGATGAAGATTGCGTTTTTAGAATCGATATTTTTTGGAAATTTTGGCATGGTCAGAAAGATTATTATGATTCCTTGGCCGATTGGTGGGAATGGGGTAAAATTAGAATTCAAGAGATTATTAAAGAGTACGGTAAAGAAAAAAGTTAGAAACTTAAACAACAAAATGATCTCCAAAGACGCTATAACGATTTAATTAGTAGCCCGGAAGATGCCGAGCCTGAAGATATCAAAGACTTAGAAACTCAAATGAAAAAGTATGAAATTAACGAATGGGAAAAGGCTCAAATCAGAACCCGTAACATCATGAAAGTTGAGGGTGAAAAACCTTCTAAATTTTTCCTGCAATTAGAGAAAAAACAAGTTAACAGTACTAAAATGGACAAACTTCTCAATGTTGAAGGTAAAATGGTTGATAATATTGATGATATGTTTAAATGCGCTAATACTTTTTATGGTAATTTGTACAATTCAGAAGACATTTCCATATTTCATCTGAATGAAATAATTACCAATATTGAAGATAAAGAAATTCCTTACGACAAATATTCTAATCTTGAGAAGGACATCACTGAAGAAGTCAAAATTGCTCTTTCTCAGATGAATAAAAATAAATCCCCAGGTCTGGACGGTTTAACTGTTGAGTTCTATCAAACCTTTTGGGAAACCATCGGTTCTGATATTTTAGAAGTTTTTAATTACTGTTTCCAATCGGGCTCCCTTTGTCAGTCGATGAACAGTGCTATTATTAAACTCATTTACAAAAATTCGGGCAACAGACATGAATTAAAAAACTGGAGACCTATTAGTTTACTGAATGTTGACTATAAAAATCTTTCTAAGGCCATCACTAATAGATTGAAAACTATCATGCCTTTTCTCGTTGGAGAGGAACAAACCTGTGGGGTTATCGGGAGGAAGATACATGATAACCTTATGCTTCTTCGTGACATTATTGACTATGCCAATTGGGAGAATCTTGATGCTGCTTTAATTAGCGTTGATCAAGAGAAGGCTTTTGACCGTATTAACTGGAATTATATGTTTACTGTTATGTATAAAAATGAATGTTCCTCCTAGCCTCATTAAGTGGATTAAGCTTTTGTACAGTAACCCTAATAGTCATATCATTATCAATAATTATATCGGTTCCCCTATTCAAGTAAAAAGAGGAATAAGACAAGGTTGTCCATTATCTCCACTTCTGTATGCTATATGTGCTGAAGGTCTCGCAGTTTTAATTAGAAATAATATTAATCTTAAAGGTATAGCTTGCCCAAGAGGAGAATGCAGTATTCGATTAATTCAACATGCTGATGACACTAGTCTCTTTGTCAGTAGTAATAATGATTTTAGTGTTATTAGTGATATTCTTGAGACATATTGTAGAGGCAGTGGCTCTAAAATTAATGTTGATAAATCTAAAGGTCTGTGGTTGGGGAATTGGAAAGACAGAAAAGATAAACCTTGTAATTTTAGTTGGGACAATAAGTTAAAAATTCTAGGTATCATTGTTGGTAATGCGGTGGAGCCTGCTGATAATTGGAATCCCAGAATTAGTAACATGCAATGTACTCTTGACAAATGGTCCAAACGCAATTTAACACTTAACGGGAAAGTTGTTATTGTCAATACTCTTGTAGGGGCTGGTATTAATTATCTTGGCAGTGTAATCTCTTGCCCAGATGATCTAACTAAGAAAATGAGCAACATGATCTGGAACTTCTTTTGGGATAGTAAAATAGATAATAAAAGAAAGACACTATCACAGGTCCTAAAGGATTAGGAGGGATGGGCCTCATCGATATCAATTGTAAGTTAATGAGCTTAAAGCTACAATGGTTATCTCGTTATTCTCGTGAAAATGGTAAATGGAAAATCCTTTTTGATTATTGGATAAGTAAAGCCAGTGGAGCTAACCACTTAGAATGGTATGTTTTTGCTAATGTAAAAAAACCTTTGAAAACTACAATTTTTTAAATAGATGTTATTTCTGCCTTTCAAAAAGCCGGAGGGAGATTAGAGGGTAATTTTTCTTCTTTGATTGAATGTGGTGAGGTTCCCTTATGGAACAACTCCAAAGCTACTATTAACAATTCAGTCCTAGAGAGCCCTACGCTTAAGTCTAATGGTTTTCATTATATTAAGGATATTAGCCGTCATGGTGAATTAATTACTTTTAAAGAAATTGCTAGTATTTGTAATTATTAAGAATATAAATGTGGGGAGAATGGTAAGCAGAATCAAAAATCATATTGACTTTTCCTTAATTAAGGAAAAAAGACAAGGGCCACCTAGTCAAGTCAGCAACTGTTTAATAATGGAGGATCAGAAAAATGATTCCATCCTTTTCATCAATGACACTAGCACCAAATCTATTTACAGACACATTATTTTCAGAAAATTCACCACCCCTAAGATTCAAAAAAAGTGGCAAGAAATCCTTCACCTCAGTTTTAATCTAGAATGGTATAAAGTTTGGGATAATATATGGAAAAATCCTCTCATGGATCATGAAGACAAACAATTTTTATACAAACTCAGGTTTCGTGTTCATGCCACTAAAGATCTGTTATATAAGATTGGTATAGTTGATAATGTAATCTGTCCACTTTGTGAAACTGAGAATGGATCTCATGAACGCCTGTTTATTTATTGTAGTCGCACTATGGATGCATGGATCTATATTGAACAACTTCTAAGACAATTCACGGGCAATAAGTTTCTATATCTGACTGATTCCGACAGAATACTTGGTTATAACTTAAAGGGAGTCTCGGCAGTAATTGTATGTAAAATGCTTCGCCAAATTTGGAATATTAGGTGTGAAAAGGTTTTCAATAGTAGTTTAAACGAAATCAATATCATTGCCAGATTTAAACAAACCCTGAAACTGTTTCTCTACTTCGAAAAGAAAAGGTTAAGTAAAGAGTTTTTTGTAAATTACTATACACGTAATTCTGCTTTGTGTTCGTTGGGAAAGGGTGACCAAGTTATTTTTAGCCTCTAATTTTTGTTTTCATCTTTCCATCTTTATTTGATCTCTACTCTCATTATTTTTAAATGTATTATACCATAGCAAATTTTGTTTTACACTCCTCAAAATAAAATAAGGGTCAAAAGTATTTTTGTGAAAAATGTTGACCAAGTCAGGACATAGAAACATTTTTAGTAAGGGTAATGGGCTAAAGGTTGCTCTGCAACATTTTAAGCACTTTTCACATGGTTTGCATGTCTATTGGCTTAGAAACTGACAGATCATGTGACAAGACACAAAAATGCTGATAACAGGTTCATGATGTCGCAATCAAGTTTGGCACATCTGCTTTATTTCTTTTGTGGGGTGTTACTGAGATGTTGTCAACAGGATTCAACACTGGGTACACAGTACAGTCCATGAGGAGGCGTTGTACGGAATGTGTGCGAGTAAAGGGTCATGCAACCTCATACTGACATTAACTTTAAGTCTCAAAACATACAGAAATAATGTTGATTTGCCAAAGTTTATGACAGGGAGAGAATATCAACTGGTGGGAAAGCCTTCAAAATAGGGAGGGGGCTCAAGGGGTCCCCTCATCCCTACAGCTTCCATGCTGGTTAACCCACTGTTTAACTTTACTCTATCAAGTGCAGAATCCTATTGATTATGTGTGGGGAATCTCATTAAGTCTTGAAGAAAAATAAAGCAGATGTGCCAAACTTGATTGCGACATCATGAACCTGTTATCAGCATTTTTGTGTCTTGTCACATGATCTGTCAGTTTCTAAGCCAATAGACATGCAAACCATGTGAAAAGTGCTTAAAATGTTGCAGAGCAACCTTTAGCCCATTACCCTTACTAAAAATGTTTCTATGTCCTGACTTGGTCAACATTTTTCACAAAAATACTTTTGACCCTTATTTTATTTTGAGGAGTGTAGATACAACCTTTAATAATTTGAGTACTTATTGTTTTTGAGTATGTTATGTGAAATTTGTATTGAAGGTTACTGAATAAACGGAGTCGTATAACTCCACATTCATGAAAAAAAAAAATTAAAAAAAAAAATTAAAAAAAATAATAAATAAATAAATAAATAAATAAATAAATGATAAATGAAATGATGATGATTGATTATTATTATTATTATTATGATGATGATGATATTATTATGATATTATGATATTATTATTATGATGATGTGATGATGATGATATTATTATGATGATTATTATTATTATTATTATTATTATTATTGATTATTATTATTATTATTATTATTATTATTATTATTATTATTATTATTATTATTATTATTATTATTATTATTATTATTATTATTATTATTATTATTATTATTATTATTATTATTATTATTATTATTATTATTATTATTATTATTATTATTATTATGATAATATTATTATTATTATTATTATTATTATTATTATTATTATTATTATTATTATTATTATTATTATTATTATTATTATTATTATTATTATTGATTATTATTATTATTATTATTATTATTATTATTATTATTATTATTATTATTATTATTATTATTATTATTATTATTATTATTATTATTATTATTATTATTATAAGCCGACCTATGACCAGAAACCGGATTTTTTGTTGGGCCTTATGTGTGGCTTCACATCCTCATGCATTTATGGATAAACTGAGTGATATTCTTAATAAGGCCTCATGTGCACGTAAAGAAATTATTACAACTGGGGACTTTAATTGTGATGTTTCAGAGGAAGATAATATGTACTCAAATCCAATTATTTCTTGTTTTAGTTTGTGTCACTCAAACTACCATCGATCGTATTTTTAGCTCCCACCCAGATCTCATAAAGGACTGTGATGTCTTGCCAGTCCTAATCAGTGATCATTATCTTGTTTATGGGCTACATAGTTGGAAAACACCAAAAATTAAAGGTCGCTCAATAAATTTTCGATGTCTTAAAGATATAGACAGCGATGCATTTACAGACGACCTCCTTAATGCACCATGGCAAGATGTTCTTGGCTGTTATGATGTTGATGAAGCATGATGCATATGGCACTCCATATTAATGAGTATTATTAACTTCCATGCGCCAGTCAAAACTAAAGGCATCCAGGGTGCCTAAATACCTTGGCTCGATGGTGAAATTCTTAAACTTATGCGGCAGCGCGATCTTGCACATAAAATTGCAAAACGCACAGGTTTACAAATCCATAGGGATTCTCACAAAAAGCTGCGGAACAATGTAACTAATAAAATCCGCGGTAATAAGAGTGAATACTACACATTCGCCATTGAAGATAATAAAAACAATTCATTCAAGGAGGTACTCCCTCAGAAACAGAACATTGTCCCAAATTCTATTACTTGCCCAAATGGGGAAAATATTGACGATCCCACCGATACTGCTCATACATTAAATGAACACTTTTCTATAATCGGGAAACGTATTGCTGAAGATTGCCTTTCGCGCGAACTTGAAATAGATGACAATACTTGCGCCTCTATCTTTGATTCTCTTGAATGCGTATAGTGCCAAATATTACAGAAGAGTTTGTTCAAAAGCAAATATCATCCATGTCGGCTGGGAAAGCAACAGGTCCGGATGGCAGTAGTGTTAAAATGATAAAAATTGCTTCGCCTTATACTAATAAATGTTTAACTCATATTTTTAACCTCTCCATATGATGCGAGCGATACCCTAAAGATTGGAAACACGCCTTGGTAACACCAACTCACAAGGGAGGAGATAAATGTAGTACAGGTAATTATCGGACAATTTCTATACTGCCAATTATCTCTAAACTTAGAAGGATGGGTGCACTCAGCAGTATATAGCTACCTTGATGAAAACAATCTGATCCCTAGATGCCAGTCAGGATTTAGACCGTTGCACTCAACTGAAAGCGCCCTACACGATTTGACAAACAAGTGTTTTGAGGCCATGGAGAATGGAGAAGTTACAGGCAGTGTGTTCATAGATCTCAGTAAAGCATTTGATTGTGTTGATCATGCAATCCTACTAGAGAAACTGGAAAAGCTGAACCTGTCGTCTTCTGTAATTAATTGGTTTCAGTCATACCTAGGTGATCGTAGTCAGTCTGTGAATATTGACGGCACCATATCATAGGTCCTGTCCGTAAACACTGGTGTTCCACAGTGGTCGATTTTAGGTCCACTTTTATTCATTGTTTATACTAGTGATCTTCCATCTGGTATACCCCAAAATTGCAATTTATTTATGTACGCAGACGACTCCACATTAACGTGTAGCTCCTCAAACATTAATAAAATAGAAAAGAACTTAAATACAGCTCTTACTAGTATTTACAACTGGTGCGTGAGAAACAAACTAGCATTAAATGCCACCAAAACCAAATGCATGCTTATTGGTTCAAGGCAGAAAAATATCCAATGTTGACCTAAATGTGTGCATTGCTGATAGTCGTATTGAAAACGTGAAGTCTTGTAAATGTTTGGGAGTAGTTGTTGATGAAACATTAAGTTGGGGCCCACAATTGTTTTATCTAAATTAGGTATGCTAAACAGAATCCGTGACTATGTTCCTCAAAACAGCCTACACACACTCTTTGTAAGTTTAGTTATGCCAACTTTAGAATATTGTTGTACTGTGTGGGGAGGAAGGTACATATCTCACGATAATATTCTCAACACATGTCTAAAAAGAGCCGCACGGATAATCCTTAAATGTACCTTCCTCACCCCTTCAAAGGATATGTTTGCTCGTCTTAATTTGGGCTCCCTTTTCTGAAAGAGTTAAGTCCAAAAAGGCTATCCTTGATTTAATTTTGCCCTACACGGACGTGTGTATAGCACTGTATGCTCAGTGCTTTCCGAGTGTCTGTGAAAAAACTACACAGGCGACTCGGGCGGGATTCGAACCCACGACCTCCTGCTTACTAGTGCAGACGTTTTAACCTCTCGACCACCGAGCATGCCCGATGACGTTCGACCGGCTAGAATCCTATATAGCAGCGGGTTCCGCGATATATATAGATTGGTGAAATTCTTGCGTCGGGAGATAAACAATTGATTTAACAATTAAGTAAGACTAATTGCGGTGACACCATGTGGAATCTCAATTGAACAATTGATTTAATTTAATTTAATTAAATCAATTGTTTATCTCCCGACGCAAGAATTTCACCAATCTATAAGGCTATCCTTGTTTGTCTTAACAAAATGACTCCTTTGTACATGATGAATTTTTTCACACCACTTACAGTGATTCGTGAAACAAGGCAATCCACCCCCATGGCACTGAAAGTTCCTTTCGCTAAAAAAGAATGCTACGCCACAAGTTTCGCTGTGAGTGGTGTCAATATATGGAACAATCTGCCCGAACAATTGAGAACCATGAACTCCTTAGGCACATTTAAATCGGAGCTACGTGAATGCCATCCGTTAGATATTTCTGCCATAACCTTAAACTGAAATGTTTTAAAATTTAACGATGTACAGACTTATTTGTATAATATTTTTTTATTCGTGTTAATATCCTTATATGTCTGTAAATATTTGTATGTGTGTATTTACGTATTTGTGTAAATACATGTATTGTTGTATTTGTATGTATTAATGTTCGTTATCCGTTTCACAAGTGTACGTTTTTGTTTGTGACTTCAATGTATTTTTGCTCAATTTTAATTAATTAATTAATTAAGGTATGCAGGGCCCCAATGGAAACCAGTTTTAAACTGTTTGGGCACACCCTGGGTAAAGAAATGTAAATAAAATAAATAAATAAAATAGGGGCCATATTTCAATACCTATTGATTTGACGATACAAACTTTATGAACTGTCACAATAGAGACTATGATGGCGCTGTGATACTACTTCACAGGTTTATGGTTACGCCTGTTCATAATGTCTGCAGAATAAATATACGAATCAGTATAACAGACGAATGATAACAGGTGCATCCCCCTGAATACGAGTTCTTGGTTTTTTCTTCAGTGAGTTCAGTTTCCATTTCCGTGACGCCAGGGATCTCCTGACAGTCATCGCCGATTGCCGGGTCTGTGGAATTATGATTTCGGTGGTCGTTGCAGTCTGACTTGGTTGTGTTTTGATTAGGAAGACCCTTTACTCGAAATGTAAGTAGAACTTCTTGAACCTTTTCTGTCCTTCACTCCGCTGGGTTTTGAATTTCTTTTTATGCTTTGTCTAAAATTGGTGACTGTATGAATGATCCACATTTATTTTTTATTTTTTTTAGAAAAGCGAGCCCTCATTGAATTGGCAATTTTTTTATTTTTTTTTTTAAAGCAAAGATACAACATTTGACATAATGTCAACTCTCACTGCATGTATGCATAATTCTTCGTCAAGATAGGCATATGAGCCTCTGAAAAGTTCATTAAAGGGAAGGTATTTGCTACTTTACCAAATTATCCAAATAGCGAATTAATGTTTAAAAGCTTGCCTGTTGAGAAATTTGTACTCGTAGGCTGTCCATCTGAAGGGATTTTAGCTTAAAGATAATATGCCTAATTATTTTGTCTGATTGAAAAACATAAAAAGATAAAATATGTAACAGGTTTTTTTTAATCTCACAACTCGTCCCTAATTTGCCATAGTGACCAATCCCGAATTAAGTTGGCATAGTGACCAATGCGATATTGGTCACTTTGCAAAATTACAAAAATAGCCAGTTAGCGCATTCGTCATTTGAATGCATGCTCTATCTCCAAAACTATAAGGAATACATGCATGTGGATTAGATACAATGGTATGTCTCTTTCTGAATGTACTAATGGGCGGGATTTTTTTTTTTTTAAGTCGGGTTGGTCACTATGGCAAATTAGGGACGAAATGTGAGTGCCTATTGTGATTAAGCTTTTACATGTGAGTTCTTCAAAGCTAAAGGGTTGAAATGAACGTACATTTTAATGCCAATGTTGTACCTACCCTTGTAGTGAGGCATCCGGGAAATTCTATGTCCTGGATACAATTCAAAATAATGTGAACTGCCAGTCGAAAAATATCTGTGTTTTCAATTAGTCAGCGGTAGTACCGGGTAATAATTCTATGAGTCGTAACAGTTTCAAACCATCTATTTATATCTATTTATTTGTGGAGTGTCGTGGCCGAGCGGTCTAGCTTGCCGGACTCAAGTTCTGGTGTTTAGCAGCAGAATGTGGGTTCGAACCCCAGCCGTGACACTTGTGTCCTTGAGCAAGACACTTAACCATAATTGCTTATAGGGGCAGAGGCAGTTTAACAACTGCCTTGTTCTGGACTAGTTACCCCTCCCAGTCCTATTCGCACCGTGAAGAGGCTGGTTATTAGCTTGTCTTGTTTCGGTGCGAGGGGCTGGTTTCTTCAGTGTGGAGTCGTTGTAACAACTCAATGACTGAGTAGCCCCCACCTTGGAGTGGCCATTGGCCTTGTGTGGGGCGAATTGCATTATAAAAAAATAATAAAAATAAAATAAAAAAGAACCAACAAACTAGCCTCTTATAACTCATTAGAGAAAATCAACAGCAGAAAACTTATTCTTGCACCCTGCCAAAAAACAAACAAACAAAAACAAAAACAAAACTATAAATTGGCGTTTGTACAATAACAAACACTGGGTGTTCGGGATTGGTTGGTTTTGATGGTTGAAAAATGAAAAGCCATGATTCATTATTCATATAATTCATTTCATTCAATGTTCTACACCTTTCCGCTGATATATTGATTGTAAAAAATCCGCCATGATTGTGTTGTTCAAGAGTTATAATTTTTCGAAATAATAAACTTTGAATCATTTTAATTGTAATTCAACAACTTATGATGACGTCATCATGATGTCATTGATATTGTGCCACGAACTCATTCAAGATTAGGTATGTCAACTTTCAAACAATTATTTGAACGGATTTTGGTGACAACATCGCACACTTATGCTCACAGGCAGGACACCACATGACGTAGTTTTCTGATCGCACAGAAAACGGCACATTCGTTTGACCATAACTTCCGTTTCACACGCTCAATTTTTTTTTCAAAGTTCACGAATAAGTTTCTACTGATGTAATCTAACATTGTATCTAATTTGGTGAAATTTAGTTGAGTCATTTTGAAATATAATACAAATTAAATAATATAATTTTTAATTTCAACCTCAATTTCCGTTTGGACAGGAAGACAAGGTCACAAAATGGGTCATGTCTGTTTTTTCTCGATAATTCAAGACCTTTCCGATGACGATTGTAAACATCCATCGTGTAGTTCAGGAGTTCAACGTGGAATTTACGTCCCCGGAGGATAACAATTTATTTGCGAATTGTTTTGATTAATTGTAATAAAATAATAGCACCCACACTGCAGACATGAATGTTTCAAAGGATGTTTGATATCATCATCAACTTCACACCATGTAAGAGTTTCATGTACATTTGTCATTACTATGTTATGTTTATCGAGAATGCCAATAGGCAATACAGTATACATGTGGTGTAGGCCTAATACTAGTGGTTTTAACACAGATTCGTTTCCTCGTTTGTGCCCAGCTCAAATTCTTTACTATCCCACCCAGGGAATGCTTGCTTCGCTGAAACACAGTCCACCCCCACAAACCTAATTCCGATTCTGCCTTGCCAGACTATACGCGGGGGCTTTCCTAGTCACACGCACAGACCCGGCCCATTTATGTTTCCTGGAGGGAAACATTGCAAATTACAATTACTGACATTTGGTTTCCTGTCAAAGATAAGATCACAGTTATTGCAACTATTATAGGAAAACTAACTGAACCACACAGGGAAAGAAATTGTTTACAGCATGTTTTATTTGTCAGTGTAAAGCTACAGTCCCACCACCCCGTTAGCGAGCCCGTTAGATGCCGGCAGAGCAAATATTTGTTGCCGGCCTGGTCACCGTGTATCAGCGCAGGACCACCGTCTAGCTGCGGCTCTTAACGCAGGTCAACGTAGGTCGCCGCCATGTAACGCCACATGCCGGCAACCGTCCCCGGAATTATAAAAATGTTTTATAATTGCGGGGGTGAACGGCGAACTTTTGCTTGCCGCCTATTATCGCCTATTAACGCAGGTCTGCCCCCATCCAGCGAGGGTCCACCGCCTTCCAGCGTGTTGTTGCCGCCTTGTTGCGTGGTATGGCGCGGAACTCGAAAGAGATGGCATCAGGGAGGCATTACTGCGCTATGGGACGGCAGACCGACGCTAAGGGACGGCATCTAGCGGGGCTGTTCCGTAGGTCTGCCGCCCCCTAACGAGGGTATGCCGCCCGCTAGCGTGGGTCTGCCTCCCTCTAACGTGCTTGTAAGCCGGCTGTATACCGTATGTATGCCGTGTATGTGGGACTGCAATGACAAATCAGGGCGTTAAGAGACGTTAATAGACGTTAACAGACGCTACACCACGGTCATTTTATTTCTTGATGCCGGCATCTAACGCCTCTCTGCGGCATATTAGCGGGGTGGTGGGACTGTAGCTTTACTGGTATACTATTACATTATAGTTAGAAGTGCCAGCCTGCTGTAACCCACACCACGGCATTGTACTCCAAATGCGCGCACGCACAACGAGCTTGGTTACGGGTTTTGCTCCCCCTGCCGGGTTGCCGTGTGGCATCATGTGATAGGCGTTTCCATGCGAAACTTGTTCCTCGAGAACTAAACGCAATCTTGAACTAGACGCGGGCGAACCATTCTGTGTGGCGAACATAAAAATAAAAATAAATGCTCTCGAAAAAACAAATAAATGCTCTCGAGAAAGAAAAAAAATGCTCTGGAAAATATAAATAACTGCTCTTGAAAATAAAAATAACTGCTCTGGAAAATATAAATAACTGCTCTTGAAAATAAAAATAACTGCTCTGGAAAATATAAATAAATGCTCTCGAAAATATAAATAAATGCTCTCGAAAATATAAATAAATGCTCTCGAAAATAAAAATAACTGCTCTGGAAAATATAACTAACTGCTCTTGAAAATATAAATAACTGCTCTGGAAAATAAAAATAACTGCTCTGGAAAATATAAATAGCGGTAAAACCAAAAGTTACTAAAAATAGACTGCGCGTCCTATGACCTTTGTGAAACGGGGCCATTCCGCTAATCGTTGTTGTACATAAAATAAGGCAATGCCCGCGACCAAAACTTTGTTTCGTAAAGATCCCGAAAATAAAAATAGCTGCTCTCGAAAATAAAAATAGCTGCTCTCGAAAAAATAAATAACTGCTCTCGAAAATAAAAATAACTGCTCTCGAAAATATAAATAGCTGCTCTTGAAAATATAAATAGCTGCTCTCGAAAATAAAAATAACTGCTCTCGAAAATAAAATGACGATGGCACTAATGGGCTTTCGTATATACCACCACGACATTGTACTCCAAATGAGCACACGAACCGAGGTTTTGCATGCTCCCCCTGTCCGACCTGCTGAGGGGCATCGTGGGATAAGTGTTTCCACGTGAATCTTGTTCTCTGAGAACTAGACGCAATCTTAAAGACTATACAAGACCATGTCTTGATTTATTTACTCAGAAGTGTTCAGTATGTATTTAATTATTTATATGTTATTCCAAACAATATTTAAACAAATCAAAAATTCCAGCGGTTGAAAACCGCGACGATCAGAGCATACTGATCAAAACGTCGAGTTGTAATCTCCAGTTAATTTCAGAACTAATTACTACTCAATAGAGAATTCCACATGGTGTCACCGCAATTAGTCTTACTTATCCTCTTCACCATGCAAAGCTACGTAACTGTTTGATCGGCCATGATCTCAAAGAAGCTATAATAGATCGATAGGTGGATGGTGAGATTTTGAGCGGTGCAAAACTTAATAAAATCTGAGCTATTCTGGGAGAGAACAATCTGTACACATCACTTCACACTCCTGCCATGTGGTGAAAAAATTGTACATGTACATGCAGGTGTCTGGACCTTCAGGTGTCCGGACCTTTAGCTTCGCTATTTTCGCCTGGATTTCATTCATTTTGGGCTCAAATTGATACGATTCAATGCCCCTTATTTCGCCAACTTCGGCACCAGTATAATCTCTATCAAATGACGATGGAACAACACAATTGGTCAGTACTATTTTTGGAAACTTCTTCAAAAACACTTTCGGAAGTCGTAGTTGGTAAACATAATTATTTTTGCAGCTGTACGTGATGTAATATGCTTTGTGTACAAAATGTACCGCAGTAAACAGTTTGGTGTTCGCCCTGCCGTAAATGTACGTCATGAAAATAGGTTTTTGTTTTGTCCTGCCGTTCGCGGTAGTGGGCGAAGTACATTTTCATAGGTTTTTTGAAGGGTTAAAGAAAAATAATGAAAGTCTTATTTTTGGTTATTCCTACTTAGAATTACTTACTTTTTAAAATAGGATTGAAAATATTTACCATTTTGTATGGTCTTTAAACTAGACGTGGGCGCGAACCATACGCGTTCGATACTAAACGCTAAGGTGCGCGCGCGAGAGAGATTTTGGGTCTGTTAGGGTCTGTTTGTTTCGTACATATCCGGATCTCGATCACCAGACAGTCCGTACGGTTTAGACAGTTTACTGATCCGGATCCTGTATTTGCTTATCCTGCTCGCGCAGTGGATACATGAGATCCAAGATGGCGCAAACGAAAAATAACAAGACGAAAATCATTACAGAATTCGTTAAATCATCATGAATAATCTTAAAACTTGTTGAAATAATTTATCTGAAGGCCAAAATAAATTATCATTGCTGTCAAATGATATCTAAAGCAGTTTGTTAAAACAAAAATCTAAATTTAGCGGATGAATTCTGCCACTGACACGGTTTAGCCTAGTCTGGTACACAGCCGTATACAAAAGGCATTATCTACCGGCTGAGTTACGACATGGATTTGGATCCCAAAGTTTCCGTTTGTTTTCGCACTGTGCAATTATTTTTATTTTATTTTTTTTGAAAGGTTGCCATAACACAGGGGAGAATAAAAAATGTATAAAAAAATAAGTAAATAAAAATAAAAATTCTCTCAAAAGTTGATATTTGCTGTCACCTGACGTTTTTCCGTCAATACTTGGAGCCTTCCCACCTCACTGAAAGATTGCTTCACTCAAAGATGTGCATTCACATTGCTCTTGAATGTCTGGAGGCTATACACTGGAGGAAAGTATGTATCTGGGAGATAGTTCCACACTGATGTTACTCGTGGTAAAAGGCTGCTCTCGTGGGAGGTAGTACGCCAGAGTGTACTGCGTAGGGTGTAACGATGGGCTGATGCCGATTGACGTGTTTTACGCATTGAGATCTTAAAAGGCAGAACGAGCTTGGAAATACCCAAGGAGCAGCATCCAAAGACATATCTGTAAAACAGACAAGCAGTACCAACTGCTCTATGGTGACCAAGAGAGTCAAGAGACACAGCCAAATCATCTCCAACCAGATAACATAATCTACTCTGAACCTTGTCTAACATCCGAAGATAACAATCTAGGGCACCTGCCCAAATGTGCGAACAGTAGTACTCAATAAGTGGTCGAATGGAAGTCTTGTATAAATACAAGAGAGCACTGGGAGGAATGAATTTCCTAGCACGAGACAGGCAACCAACACGCATAGCGACAGACTTAGCAATACCAGAGATATATTTCCCCCAACTAAGATCTGAAGAGATGTCCATACCTAATATGCGAAGGTCTTCTGAGTAGGCTAAAAGACCTGAGGCCCCATGTGAACGGCAGGAAAGTTCCTATCTTTAGATCTTGATATACTAATCAGTTTTGTCTTGCGGTCATTAATGGTGACAATCCAATCCTGACCCCAAGCCAAAACCTGTGCGAAGTCCCTGTCAAGCATAGAGCAGAGTTCAGTGCGAGATGCAATGTCACACGATCCTGATCCGCGATACCGAGTGAAACAAACACACCCTTTAATTGTTTCGTACATATCCGGATCTCGATCACCAGACAGTCTGTACGGTTCAGACAGTTTACTGATCCGGATCCTGTATTTGCTGATCCTGCTCGCGCAGTGGATACATGCTAGATCCAAGATGGCGCAAACGAAAATAACAAGAGAAAAATCATTACAGAATTTTATTAAATCATCATAAATAATCTTAACAACTTTTTGAAACAATTTATTTGAAGGCCAAAATAAATTATCATTATTATCAAATGATATCTAAAACAGTTTGTCAAAACAAAAATCTAGCGGATGGATTCTGTCAGTTCAGCCGTAGTCTGGTACACAGCCGTTTACAACAGGCATTATCTAGCGGATGACCTACGACATGGATTCGAACCCAAAAAGGATTCCGTTTGTTTTAGCACTGCGCAATATCAGATCCGTGATCAGGAGTGAAAGAAACACACCCATAGTTCTCTCACATGCCGGTGTCACGGTCTCAGCTATCCGGCGTGCTCAGCTATCCGGATGACCAAATATGGTAAAATTACGTCATGCTATGTCTGCGCACAGCGTACGAAAGTAGTCCATTTTAGTGCCGTGCTGAGTCGTGTACGTGTACGTGTACGTACGTACACACACTTGCTGGAACTGTCATGGCGGCCTCCACGAGCAGTGACTACAGCGTGCTGAAATGCCCTGCTACGTCATCCGGATAGCTGAGCACGCCGGATAGCTGAGACCGTGACTACAGCGCGCGTGCTGAAATGCCCGGTACGTCATCCGGATAGCTGAGCACGCCGGATAACTGAGACCGTGACACCGGGTAAGTCTCTCAGACTGCATTGCTTCTTTTGAGACTTTGCGCGTCAGTTTGTGGAACAAAATGTCACGAATGGGCCAAACCCATTGTTCGCGGAGTACTAATGCCGTGGACTAGGTTAGTACACGAGTGGCAAACTTCATGTAGGTAATAGACATACAGCACATAATTGTAGTCCATGGCATTGTACTCAAAATGCGCACACGCACAATGAGCTTGGTTACCAGTTTTGTTCCCTTTCCCGGCCTGCGTTTGACACGCGAAGCTAGTTCTTTGAACTGGTAGCCTTGATCAAGGCGCATTGGAAAGGTTTGGTCGCATAATTTTGCCTGCTAATTAGTTATCCGAACTCCAGCGCACAAAGTGTACAGATCCACATGCAATACTATATATATGTACAATTGTACACGATATATGTTATGTAGTACACACTGTACATGTACATGTACATACGTACAGTTACCATTCGTCGTCGTGCCTTGATCCTTCTGTACATACCAAAATTTAAGGCGGAGCTCATTAATGCTAATAATTTATAACAAACGAAAAACGATTTTCTCATTGGCCCAGCAACTGCTCGCTGTGTGCGATGTATATTGTACTTTCTCGGAGTAGTACTATACCGTGGACTAGGTTAGAACACGAGTGGCACACTTCATGTAGGTAGACTTCTTACAGTACATGTTAATCTAAAGATTAATTAGCGTCCACATACTAATTACAAATATTAATGAGAAATAATCCGAATCTTTCCAGCTGGTACCCTCATTAGGCGATTTCAAGTCTGAGTAGACGGGCCAACTTTTTAATGGTTTTCAGTATTTGTATAGAGGTTCAATCTTTTCAGGCTATCCGCACTTAGCTGTGTGTACATCCCAATATGCCTCGTCCGTATAATTATCATTGACACACCCTTATATATTAAAAAAAAAATGCATTCTAACTCATGAAATCGTACGCTAGCCAGCCAGATGCTAATGTCCTGGTAACAAACTGTTGCTTCATACTAAGGGCACCCTCAACAGGTTGTGCACGGAACGTCTCGAAAATAAAGACCACTTGTACGCGAAATGTAAAATCCAGTGCACTTGTGGTGATATTTTACTCCATTTAAATATAATGGTCTCCCTAAATGCTGGATCAGAGGGAAGGTATATTATACATTATATGTATTTCAAGAATGTACGTTCAGTTTGACCCTTTAGGTTTAAAAAAATACATAATTGAACTAACCTCATTGCATGTGAAAGTTTCGTCACAATGTTGTTTTATGACTTTAATAGATTAGTGATTGATGCATTTTAGCACCGTACACGCCCTGTTGAGGGCGACATTTACGCCAAGCAACAGCGGCGAGAGGTTGCGGTAACAATTATTTGCCCATAACCATTCATTGTGTGGCATATAAACCAACGCAGACTTGTTGGGTACGACTACGATTTCAAGTACTTTGAGTGCCAGTTAGCGCTTGGAGTTTTTTACCGGTTAGTTCGCTAACCGTTTAACCGAAACTGTCACGGTCGGTTAACCGGTTAACCGAAAGTTGGCACCCGACGGCTACACAAACTAGATATAGTCGGCAAAATGAACAATGTGTATACATTTTCAATCAAAAAAGCTTCAATAAACTTCCCGAAATGATTGTTTAATAACCAATGCGGCAAAAATTAAGGTATAGAACAAGAATTTATTTATTTATTTTTGTTATTTTTAAAAATATTGGTTAAGGTTAGCCGGTTAGACAATTTCTAACTGGTTAGTGCCGGTCGGTTAACCGTCCCAGCACTAGTGCGAGTACGAGTACTCAAGTTGTCATGAGTGTGAGTACGAGTACTCAAATTGTCATGCGGGCGAGTGCTCAAGTTGTCCTGAGTGCGAGTACTCAAGTTGTCCTGAGTGCGAATACTTTGTCATGAGTACGAGTACATTGTCATGAGTACGAGTACATTGTCATAAGTACGAGTACATTGTCATGAGTACGAGTACATTGTCATGAGTACGAGTACATTGTCATAAGTACGAGTACATTGTCATGAGTACGAGTACATTGTCATGAGTACGAGTACATTGTCATGAGTACGAGTACGAGTACATTGTCATGAGTACGAGTACACTGTCATGAGTACGAGTACATTGTCATGAGTACGAGTACATTGTCATAAGTACGAGTACATTGTCATGAGTACGAGTACATTGTCATAAGTACGAGTACACTGTCATGAGTACGAGTACATTGTCATGAGTACGAGTACATTGTCATAAGTACGAGTACACTGTCATGAGTACGAGTACATTGTCCTGAGTACGAGTACATTGTCATAAGCACGAGTACATTGTCATGAGTACGAGTACATTGTCATGAGTACGAGTACATTGTCATAAGTACGAGTACACTGTCATGAGTACGAGTACATTGTCATGAGTACGAGTACATTGTCATGAGTACGAGTACGAGTACATTGTCATGAGTACGAGTACACTGTCATGAGTACGAGTACATTGTCATGAGTACGAGTACATTGTCATGAGTACGAGTACGAGTACATTGTCATGAGTACGAGTACACTGTCATGAGTACGAGTACATTGTCATGAGTACGAGTACATTGTCATGAGTACGAGTACATTGTCATGAGTACGAGTACATTGTCATGAGTACGAGTACATTGTCATGAGTACGAGTACATTGTCATGAGTACGAGTACATTGTCATGAGTACGAGTACGAGTACATTGTCATGAGTACGAGTACATTGTCATGAGTACGAGTACATTGTCATGAGTACGAGTACTTTGTCATGAGTACGAGTACGAGTACAATGCTATGAGTAGGAGTACGAGTGCATTGTCATGAGTATACAAGTACAAGTACTTTGTCATGCGTACGAGTATGTACGAGTACATTGTCATGAGTACGAGTACGATTATTATGAATTCTTGTATTGGCATAATGAAATAAAATTTCGATTTTCCCCCCAATCTAGATGTATCTACAAGTTAGCCTGCTGCAAAGTCTTGCTTATGTCATTCCCGTAGTACTGCTGTGGTCGTCACCATGCCGGGCACAAGCTGTCGCCAAATGCTGGGTATTCTCGCGTGAGTATGACGACATTGCGTGGTCAATTAGACTACTTCGCAAACCCACAGTATACTTTCGCACGCCGATATGCTAGTCTAGCTCATGATCAAAGTACTGCCAACCTCCCTAAAAACTGTCTGTCACAGTTACAACCACACTGAACACCATTCAGCCATGCTTGTATTCAATTTGTTGCAATAACTACATAGATTGTTCGATTATGAACTACACAGTAACGTACGGGGAATTGTGAACGGTGATCGCTAGCCAGACCGTGATGCAACGCGCCCGTATAATTATTTACAAAGTCATCTATCCTCCCCATCGCATTAACGCCCTCTTGCGGTGAAAATGCACGCAATAGGGCACTCTCAGTTTTACACTGGTCCTCTGTCTTTTCATCCTCAAGAATAAAGGCAGGCTCCTAGCGTACCATTCAAGGGATTTCATTGGATACGTTGTGTTGAAGATCTGACGTCGAGCTTCGAGGATTACGCTAGCTACCAACCAAGGTCAAAGTTGCATGCCCGGGAAACAAACATGGCGGCCGCACGGCCGGTACTGGGCGTAATTCACAGGCCTCAAAGCCTGACGTCAGATCTTCAGGCTATCTCAGCATCAGCATATGTATGGCCAATAAAGTCTCCGGTTTCTGGTCTCCGCGCGCATCGCCTCTCAGTTCCGCGCGTCGGCATTTTTAGTTTTCGGTTTCTGTTGCTATAAAACGTTGCCAATTGCAGCCAAAATTGCTGGATCGATTGGAATTCGCTGAGCTGTGTTTTAAACGACTTTTTCACATGAAGATTACAAAGATTACACCCCCCAAAAAAAAAAAAAACGGGCATTCACTCTGTGTGCATATTCAGCAGTGCTTCACGCACGGGTACTTCTGCCGGCCAGTGATCTTTAGAGAAATTGTGCACTAATAATACTGTTCAATTTATTGCTGCCCTATCAAATGAGATTTAAACATTTGAGCCCTCAAATACCTTACGCATAGAGCGGATATGATTCAAGTTACGAGTGACACATATTTATTTTTCCCAATGGAGTTCATGTTGGATTTTGTACAGTAAACAGAAACTGTTCTTTATATTTGAGCCAACAAAATATCATTTCAAGAGCCCTCACTGTTTTTGGTTGTGAGCAACAATTAAAGTGGACTTGCAATAAAGTTGTTCCAATGATTTTGCAGCTGACGTGACTGAGGCAACAATTAAGACGGATATATCGACGGTGAGTACAGTGAGCCCAGTCACTGGCCAGTTGCTATGGAGCATCACTGCAAGAGTAACATGGGATAGACCACCAAGTAAGTAATCATATTTACTATTATTGCTTTCCCTGTCATTTTCATTTTAGATTGTTATTACAGGAATAGTTTTACCTATCACATGAGGGCGCTCATCCATTTTCCTTTACTTGTCCCATAGAATTTTTTTTAAATATCTAGACGGGTCACGAACTAGGAAACTTTGGGACAATTTATACGAACAACATCGAAATACGCTTCCAGAATACTAAAAATGCAATCACGTTTTCCGGCAAATGCGCAGTTTAAAAAAAAATCTAACAATAACATTACAAAGAATTTGGTTTTGATCAGGCAAATGGGGGATGTCTGTAACAGAAAATACAAAGGAAAAAGGTAACATGCTGTGTGCTCTGGGTAAGTTTTTTTAGGGGAGCCGGAGATAATGCATGCACTGGGGAACATGTCCAAATACTGTTTTTAAGAGTTCCCCCTCCTTTTCTTTCCACCACCATATTTATCTGCGACGGTATTGTTGATTGTATTTTGTTTCCTCTACACGTGCAGGTCTTGAAGCGAATGGGGCCTACGCAGTCAGTGTGATTCGAATGCCATCATTTCAAGCACCTAAATTATGCCAGATTGAGGAACGCGAAAGTGTTATTGTAAGTACGAATGTGTAATTCACTAAAGAAGCAATTTCGTTTGAACAAACAATTTCTATTTGTTTTTGTCAAGAAAATGCAAATAACACGTTGTTTGTTTTTCAATATTACAGGAAACAGAAGAGTTCATACTTACCGGGTTAGACTTTGGTTTTCTATATGAATTCAGGGTAAGTCTTGCCAATACACATTTAGGGCCATACTGCATTTTGTCAACATTATCCGCTCAGCGCACATCGCAGCCCTGTAGCGGTGAATTTGCCCCCAGTGTCTTGAACTGATGATAGCCACTTTGGCTATCGTGCGTACACTTATATTCCGCTTGTATACGCACATCAACCACAAATACGCCAAACGCAACACACGCAAATATTGATAGGTTGAGGCCTGTGTCCCTGACGGATGGGTTTGCTAAAATTTGTGAAGAGTTTGTTGCTAACTGGGTACTTCAGGATGTTCAAAACAAAATTGATATTAATCAGTATGGTAATGTGAAAGGAGTCTCTACTTCACACTATTTGGTTAGTCTGATGCATTTTCTGTATAGGGGGGCTGATTCATCTAACAATACAGGCACTGTTGTGTTGACAGATTTTTCGAAGGCTTTTGACCTCATTGATCACACTCTCCTTATTAAAAAATTTCTGGAGTTAGATGTCAGGGAATCAATTATCCCTTGGATTTGCAATTTCATTTCCAACAGACAACAGTGTGTCAGATACAACCAAACTTTGTCTGACTTTAATTAAAGGTTTAAATGGTGGCCTTCCTCAAGGTACTAAATTCGGTCCCTTGGGTTTTCAATGTTTTATTAACGATGCTGCATCAGACGCCTCTGTTAGTGTTTGGAAGTACGTAGACGATTTAACTTTGGCTGAGAATTGTTCGTGTCCTGAAACAGGCAATCTTCAGGCAGATTTGGACAGATTCGTTGATTGGACAAAAAACAATAATTTAATTTTGAATCCTTCAAAGTGTCAAGCCCTTCAAGTCTGTTTCAAGAGAGACCCCCCTCAACCAGCTTTAACTATTGACAATAATCCACTTACGTTTGTGACCTCCGCTAAAATTTTAGGCATTAAGATTCAAAATGACTTGAAATGGGATGAGCAGGTTAATGATATGCAAAAAAAAACTAACTCTCGTTTATATATGCTTCGCACACTTAAGAAATTTTGTTTCAACAAAGATGAACTGTCAGTGGTTTATAAAGGATATGTTAGACCCTTGTTAGAGTACGGGGATGTTGTGTGGAATTCCTCGCTCACCAAATCTCAGGTTCAAATTTTAGAGAAAGTGCAAAAGAGAGCTTGCAAAATCATGCTTGGGAAAAACTACACTTCTTATAATGATGCAATCAATGAGTGTGGAATCGAAACTCTTTCTGATCGTAGGCAAGCCCACTGCTACAAATTTGCTCAGTCATTGGCTTATTGCAGGCAAACAGAAAACCTCATGCCCCCAACTAGGAAAAAAACACATGGCAGGAATTTGCGCAACTCACAAGCTATCTCATTGTTACCCTGTAGGACTGATCGATTCAAAAAAAGCCCGATTCCACACTACATTAAGTTGTTAAACTCATAATTGTGGCTGCCGGGTCTGTAGTGTGTTTTGTCCAAATTTTTAACCTTTGTGGCTGTGCCATCCGTTTTTGTTTTGGCTGGACCATCACTTTCGTTTTTCTTTCATTTTTACTGTTAAGTATTTTTAATGTTTTTATTGTAACATTCTTGTAATTTGGCCCTCTGGCCACGAGAGGAATGTAAATAAACCAATATAATAACCAATATAATAATAATAACACACTATCGCTGCCCTTTTGCCAAAGTGGTCTAAAGGCCTTGTTACACAGTGCAATTTTCGGGCAATTTTCAAGTAATGAGATTGCTTGGAGATTGCCTTGTGTAGCATTTCACGCAATCCAGTGGCATGAAAGGGCAACACGAAGGCAACTTAATTTTTCAGTAGACCGGTTTTCTACTTTGAGGCAATCTGTCGAGGCAATATCCAATCACATTGCGTATCAATGATCACGTGACATTTTATCACTAGCAAAACGTTTTAGCAGCGTCCATTTAATTTTCGGTTGCATGAAAAAAACTTGTTTAACTCCAAAACGAAATACAAGAAAATAAAATGGCTTACAGAGAAAGAGGAAAATGTTATTGCATTATTATTATTTAGAGGTATATTGGCCTAGAATGTGCGTTTGTAAAGTAGGCCTATCGCAGACATCATTATTGCATGTACAACCAAATGGAGGTTCATGACGGACAAAACCATAGTACTGCGTCTATTTCGTGAAAACTACTCTTTCCCTGTTTTTGTGGTGTACCTGCATGATGTTAAGTTAGAATTTTATCCAAGGATAATGACTGGGCATGGATAGACGATAGTTCAGAAATAGTTCAAATTCAACTGTGCAGTCAAAGTCAAGAGCACCCGTTGCAAATGCTTCGTTTTGTAACTCATGTACATTCGTGTATTATTGTCCTGTCTGATAAACTTTAACATGTTCTTCGTGTCTTCTCGTACATGTGTACTTATCAACAGATCGTCAGAGAAATGTATTCCCCACTTCTATATTAATTATTTCGTTCACAGGTCCGATTCCTGAATTTGTAACTCAACTTAGGCTGCTAGTAGCCAGAAAATTATTGGAGGGGGCATCCTGTTTTTTTCTAAGCAAGGTTAACCTCAACAATTATCTGCCTGGTGGCAACTGTATGAGATGTTCAAAAACATTCACTATTACTGGCTAAAAAATCTGTTTAAAAATTTGTTGATGTTTTGTTATTATTATTAAGCACAAAAAGTTTGTCCCTCCTTAGGTATGCTTTGAAGAAAGAAGATGGCTTTGTAACATAAAAAAAGAGGGTCTGCATAAAATATAGTAATACTTGAAGAAAAAGCAGGGAAAGAGGGATGAGTTAATACTGATGAGTTTTAATTGGAAAATAAACAGATTCGTGTGTGTCTTGGTGGAAAACATGTTTACACCAAACTTCAGAATGGAAAATGCAAATGGGATGGGTGTAATGAGGGTTGTTTTTGCAATTATAGAGGGCCTTCTCTTACTGGAGTGAAAACGTTGGCTTAATTTACATTTTCATTTACCTCATCATAGAACTTCTGGCCAATTCCAGCGTGACAGATGGGACAAAACATAGCTCTTTTTCAACTCTGAAGTTTATCTACTGAAAACTTGTAGGAGATAAACCTAAATGAAACACCTCATGTTCAAGTATAATACTCATAGTTCAAACTTAAATGAAAACTTTCAAACATAATTATTTACTAATTACACAGGAGCATAATTAGTCCAGCGTGACAGACGGGACATTTTTTACATCCCATTTTCACGCAACTTAGATATCTGCAAAAAGCTATCTGTTCTCATGTGAATAATTATTTTTGTTTTAGTTTACATACATAAGAGACAGTTCTGTTAAACATAAACATATCATAAAATGTCAACAGGGGTCAGCTTTTTAAGTATTGTGACAGATGGGACAATAAATTGTGACAGACGGGACACTATCTCAAACTTGTCAGAGCATGTGGTGATTGCCAAGTAATTCTGGCCATGTTTTATAACAAAAATTTTCATAATTAGTTCAGAGTACTGTGAATATGTCTGCTTCATCTCTGAAATAAGGTTTGAAGTTTGTTGAGTTCCTAGAATTCTTTAAAAATGGGTATTGCCGTGACTACAATTATGCCTGTTTTACGTACCATACTTCATCCCAATAAGGCTAAAACCTGTAAAATTGACCTCCTGCTGACACCTGCAAGCATCTTATCTGCTAACTTCTGTTTTTCTTTTCTATGATCAACCCTCATATTTCTCTGTAACACAATAGAAGATGTATGCAAATCAGACATATGTATACAAATCTACTGCACATGTGCAGAAAGTTGATGGGAAAAACTTGACTTACTACCCTACCGTGTCCACAGGAGGGATTTTAATAGAAAATATAGTAAACAAATGTTGTTTTTGGCCAGGGCCCATTAATTAGTGTTTTTAATAAATGTTCATCTAGAATTACATTTGCTGTGATAATCAAGTATTAAGGGGGAATCATATAAAGTTAACATGTTTTATAGATTGATGAAATTCTTGCGTCGGGAGATAAACAATTGATTTAATTTTGCCCTACACTGACGTTTGTGTAGCATTGTATTCTCAGTGCTTTCCGGTTGTCTGTGAAAGAACTTCACAGGCGACTCGGGCGGCATTCGAACCCATGACTTTCTGCTTACCAGTGCAGACGTCTTAACCTCTCGACCACCGAGCTTGCCCGATGACGATTGGCTAGTTAGAATCATATATAGCAGCGGGTGCCGCGATATATATAGATTGGTGAAATATTTAACAGGTTTTACTGTCACAGACGGGACAATTGTGACAGACAGGCAGTCTGTCTGTCTAGAACTTAGAAGATAGGCAAAAACATTTGTTACCAAAATATGTTTGACTTTGGAAATATTAAACTTTTCCATCTTTTTCCGTGACAGACGGGACATTTGCTTGGGTCTTTCTAATGATGACCTAGGGCCAAAAATTAAATTTCAACTGACACCAGATTGTGTCCTGATGATAAACACTGAATGTTGTCATTTGATGCAGTCTAATGCAACTTAAAGGTACAAGACTTCAAGAGAATTTATTGCACACATTTAACATCACGTCTAACTCTTTGTAACGCTGCTTATAAAAAAAATATTCAAACATGGCACAGGTAAAAAAAATAAAAATTCTTGAAAGCTTGACTTGTGTACTTCTCAGAAAAAATAAATTTAGTTGAAAAAAATATTTTTGAATTTTGCCACTGGTGGAACCTTTGCGTGGCCATCTGCATTCCAACATAACATTAAATTCTCTGGTCCAAAAATCTGGAATAACTTAACATTGTCACTTAAAAACTCTGGCTTACTAAATATATTAAAGCATAAGCTGAAAATATATCTTATTTAAATTTCCTTGTGAGACTTATCCTCTGCAATATTGTAAACCCTAGAACTGTCTGTTTTATGTTGTCTAAATGTTTGTTTTATCTTTTTTGTAAAGTCATAACCTTTCTCAATCTCTACTTTTTAGGCCATGCCTTTCCTTTATAGGCCTAGCTATTTCTTATAATCGTTCCATTATACCTTGATATAAGTGTACATGTAGATCTGTATATTGTTGCCACGACGAGGAAATAAATGTTTCTAAATGAAAATGAAATGATAATGAAAGACAATTTGATATAAATATAGTTCTAGGGGTGAACAAAAAAACAAGTGCTAAATGTGATTTGTTATCAATTTCATTTTAATTGTTATAAACTATTATTTAGTATGAATTGTTATTGAAGTAATGTTGCTGGGTCTGGGACAATCAACGAAAGTGTAAAAAGGCATTTGAGGAAAATATCTTACTGATTTAATTTAAAGTTAATGTAAAGGATTAGTAATTCAAAAATAATATCCAATTCATTGATTTGTAATGTGAAACTTACTTGCGCTTTTTATAGAAATTATTTTGTCTGAGGTGCTGTCATTTTCAAGTTGTTCTATCATAACCATTTCGAATAAATTCCACATTAGAAAGAATACAGAAATAAATGTTCACTAATTTCGTGTGACTGACAAAACGTAATAAGTTAGTTGTTTAATGTATATTTTGATCCAAAGAAAGTAAGCACATTCGTAGAAGCAGTTTTTCCATCATTACCAATTTTATAGCTCCTCTTTAAGAAAACATGGCCTAGAGAAACCCAGAATACTTTGGAGGCAAATACAGCATTAATTACAAGAAAACCTTTGATATTTTTTTTGTAAATGTTGCCATTTGTGTCTGATTGGAAGTATGGGTTCGTAGATACATGCTAAGTTCACAAGTGCGTTCAGTAATTTGTGCAATTGACGACATATTTTTGTTTTTATTTTGTTTTTTTGCTTTTTGCTAGTTGAAAAGTTTCAGGGGCTACTGACCTTTCTCATTTTGTATAATATATTTTAAAATTTTAACTGGAAATAAATTAAGGCTGCGCTAGGTATCCTGATACCCGACCAAAACTGTCACTACCTGGTTCCATTTTCATTTTCGGTTCCAATTACCCGTACACGACTTTCTAAAATTTGGATTTTTGAGCAGTGCGAACATAAATCTATGATTCTTGAACAATGTAATGTTTAGACTTTTGCAGACAATTTTATTTGTCACGAAGAGATTCTAAGAGATTAAACGCTGATAAAGCCTTTGTGGGCAGTTTCCACACACTTTCCTCTGTTTTTGATACATTGTATCGAATTGTTAAGACTACCAAGGAATGGAGCAGCTGCTTTATTTGTACACCACTGGAGGAGGCATTTATGTTAACAAATGAAAACGGGTATCCGGTTATCCGAAGTTTCACACAGATCCGGATCTCGATCACCAGACAGTCCGTACGGTTTAGACAGTTTACTGATCTGGATCCTGTGTTTGCTGATCCTGCTCGCGCAGTGGAAACATGCTAGATCCAAGATGGCGCAAACGAAAATATAAAGACGAAAATCATTACAGAATTCATTAAATCATCATGAATAATCTTAACAACTTTTTGAATTATTTATTTGAAGGCCAAAATAAATTATCATTGCTATCAAATGATATATAAAACAGTTTGTCAAAATAACAATCTACATTTAGCGGATGGATTCTGCCAGCGGGCACGGTTCAGCCGTAGTCTGGTACTCACTGTATACAACAGGCATTATCTAGCGGCTGAGCTACGACATGGATTCGATCCCAAAAGGTTTCTGTTTGTTTTCGCACTGCGATCAGGAGTGAAACAAACACACCCATGATTTCGGGTATCCAGTTCTATAAATATCCGAAAACACACAACCCTAAAAAAAAATGTGTTATTAAAATTGTTGTTTGCATTTGTAAAAAATGTCTTATGGAATCATTTCTTAATATTATATTGTAGAGCTTCAATTTACATGACGATAGCTTCTGCCAAAAGCCCACAATGACAATTTTAAATTATTACCAGCAACCAGCTTTTATTTTTAAAAAATCAAGTTTTTTGAGATTGTAAGGCAGTAGTTCTACAGTCATGAAATATTAATTTGACTTTAAATTGTTTATAAAATAGTCGTAGGGGGTCTTAGCAACCTAAAAAATGTAAAAGAAATAAAATCTGGAACATACGCAAATGACCCCTTTTGGCGCACTTTGGTTTCGCCCTGGCACACTGTGCGACGTTGCCCGGGTTAAATTGCTAGCAATTTGGTTGCCTTTAAATTACCCCGTGTGACAAGGCAGGCCTAAACAACGTGCCCTGAAGAACAGATCATGGACCGTGCGACATATGCTTTCGTGAAGGTCCAATTTCATAGAGCCGCTTAGCAGCCGATTTTTTTTACAGTACATTTTTCATTTCATAGTGTTGTTATCCGTTAAGCATGAAGAAAGACATACTAACTTGCCAGTCGTTATTATTTATAGGATGTCGGCGCCGATTAACACGCCCCTAAAAGGGGCCATTTGCACTGCATCCTGAACGTCTCTATGTGTGACGTCACGTAAAAAAGAAGGCTTGCTTCCAGGGACGCCAGCCACATACTTATACAACAGCGAACACGTTCATTCACATGCCTGCGCTTATATTGCCCACGCTAGAAAATAACATAGAAATGGCTGAATTGTCGTCAGATGAAATTGTGATACTTTACTGAGGTAATAAGTAACTAATAAACTATCTAATGTGTAATTTCCGTTCACCAAACTGCTATCTTTGTGAAGAAATCGATCATTTAGTGACCCATTTAGTTGAAAAAAAATCGAAAATATCAAAATACGAAGGTCGCAAAAAAGCACCGTTGGTGTTCATTGCCGCCGACCGGAAAATCTAGTCACAGTTTTCATCATCGAATTCTTCTAAAAGTTGTAAAAATTTATGTTATTTTAGTCTAACGTTATAGTGTATTTTTTCATGTATGATTTGTGAATTACGCCGTATATTTATTGTTAACGATGTCCAAAACCCAACATGGCGGCGCACACAGTACATACATGTAGATCGGACATGTCGGATCTGACTTAACGTTAGTTACTTGTCTGTTCTCACGTTTTAACGAAGCATCGCTTCGTCGCTTTGGCTTGGCGTTTGAAGGATTCACAGGCTTCTTTATTTTCGTTGAAATCGAAGTTTTCTTGAGTCTGGGTGCCTTTGACATCCCAAATTCCCCATGAAGGCTCATTGCGAAGTCTTCAGCGGTAAAATGGTCGCTACATATCACGCTGGTTGTTGGAGACGGGCCGAACCATTTTGCCCTCGTCAACCGCACTTTTGTGGCCCAAATTTTTCGTAGTGCCTCGTCTTTAGGGAACCTATGGAGGCTTACACCTTCGCTAGGAGTATTACTACAGCCTGCTACGACACATCTTGTAGGCATGATGTATATTTTCAAGGAAATTTAGGATGAAAATATGTATACACATATATTGGAGTTTTGACATAAGCGCATCGGACACGTACACACACAAACAAACAGCTGTGCATTGCTAGGAAATCGTTCTTTAACTGACGTCACGGTATCACGTGATGCATTACATCACTCAATTGCCAATAAAGTGGGGGCTTGTGAAGTGGCATAAAAGTCTCCAAAATGAACAGAACAAACTTCAATTATGAAAAAACTAACAAATATCTTGTTTTATTATGCAAAAACATTTGTTTAGAGCCATAATGGTTTTTATTTATGTGATCCTTTAAGCAAGTGTTTCTGTAAACTGGTTCCCTGTCTTTATCCTATCAAGGATATAGTCAGCCTCCAGGCGTACTATTCAAGGGGTTTCATTGGATACGTTGTGCTGAAGATCTGACCTCACGCTTCGAGGCTCGCGGGCTAGCTACTAACCAAGGTCAAAGTTGAATCTCAGGAAAAACATGGCGGCCGCGGTCAGTATCTGGCGTAATTCACGAGCCTCAAAGCGTTGCGTCAGATATTCAGGCTAGTGTTTCTGCTATTCGCACCGTGCACGAACTGTTGAGGGCACTACTGTTAGATGAATTGTTGTAAGATCACTGTGGCGAAAAATTAGCACGCGACAGTGCGTCACGTTTGGCGTATTTTTGCATTTGATTACGCGCGGAATATCTCAGGCGATCATTAGCTGGGAGAAATATACGCGCGGTCGTAGTACCATAACATGCCCATTAAGGCTAACTTGGTACTAGCCTGAAGATCTGATGTCACACTTTGAGGGTCGTGAATAACGCCAGATACCGACCGCGGCCGCCATTTTATTTTCCCGAGATTCAACTTTGACCTTGCGCGCGATGATGGGCGTCCACGCGCAATATCCCCATGGATATTTGGATGACAGAAGTACGTGTGCGCGTAGTGTAGCGTTCATACGCGTGCGAGCATCAAATAGTCCGTGGGCTACCACTACCCCCTCTCCCCCCTTTTTCAAGACAATTATTTTTACTATACCTCATACATATTCATGATCGAGAGCCGAATTCTCACTGGTCCATTCACCATCACGTGCCAGATGCTATTTTGGCTATTTACCAAGCGCCCGCGAGTATTCACGCACAGGGTAAATACGCATGCGCAGTAGTGCGTAGTAGACTGTCGCATCGGGGAACAGTCCCCGGCGGGGAACAGTCCCGGCGATCTGTTCCCCGCGCGCCGGCGGGGAACACACGCGCGAACATCGCCCTAGCTACATATATACATGAAAAGATGGCGGCACACGTAAATGTCAATTCGCGTTTTACCGAGCTCAATGATGCCGAACTAGAGAATATTGTGAATATGTATGAGGTATAGTAAAACAAATATAACATGGTTTATTTCGGGTGGACAGTCGATATTAGCTCCCCTCGGTATTGGAAGTTGAGAAACTAGTTCCCTCGGCTTCGCCTCGGGAACTAGTTTCTCAACTTCCAATACCTCGGGGAGCTAATATCGACTGTCCACCCTCAAACCATGTTATATTTGTATATTGTAAACCTTGATCATAGAGCTATTGAAATCAGGTTGTCTGCAAATTGCCTGTTGGTGTATGAGGCTGTGAGGGCGCTTTTTCAAAATGGCCGCCAAAATCCCAGTAATCCACCGTGCCACATAGGAGGACTTTTTATTTTTTGTAGTGCCCCTCCCTGGGGATTTTCAAGACAATTATTTTTGTAAACCTTTACAATAGAGCTATTAAAATCAGGTTGCCTGCAAATTGCTTGTTGGTGGGTAAGGCTATGAGGGCGCTTTTTCAAAATGGCCACCAAAATCCCGGTAATCTACAGTGCCACATAGGAGGCCTTTTTATTTTTTAGTGCCACCTATAAATATACATTGGCAGAATGTTCTCACCCGTCTGAAATGCTTAAACTACCTCATGAAAATACTTGCAAGGATAGTTTGCTATTGTAGAACTCGTGTCAAAATGACAGCTTCCATAGATACATGTGTACTTGGTGTGTGAGATTCCCCTAATCTTGAAAATTAATACTAAATATGAAGTCTGCTTTTTACATTTTACATTTTAATAATTGAGTTTGAATCTACAGGAACTATATCATGAAAGTGAGTACATATTTTCTAGAACCTCTGTATTTTGTGCCTGCTAGACAAATAGCAATGTGCATGAAAAGTTCACTCCTGTATTGTCGGGCACACAATTTTATAGTGGTTTAGATTGATGGGTTGATACTTCGAAGCAGTATTAAATGGGGGAGGGCTCGCCTTCCACCTTTGTGACCCAGATTCGAGTCTCACCTGGGCCGACACGTAGGGTCCCTAACCCTATAAGAAAACTACGATAAAATTATAATAAACTAATATAAAACTGTTGCAATTAATCATAATAAAATTATAGTGTTTTTTGTCAGGGTGAGCATTTCTCCATCGGGTCTCAGGGTGGCCTGTGGCTCGTTTCCCTGCTGTCCTCTCCTTTTGACAGGGCATTCCCATGCAAAGTGACCTCGTCCTTGGCAACTAGCACACATATCGTCTGGGGTTGCCAAATGCTTTGGCCAAGAACGGTATATCCTTGTGTCCCATTTTCTTTTCAGCGAAGTAGCCTCTGGCTTGGACTATGGCTGTCCATCTTCTACTAGCGTCTTCACAGTATCACAGATCTGTTCATCCAAATCCAGCATCCTGCATTTCTTCCTTTCACGTTTGTTACCTGTCCTATGAGTCTCTATCCTTTCGAAATTTTCTGTAGCCAACGCTGCCCTGATCGCTTCCTTTAAAGTTGATGGATTGGCTCTGAAAATACCCTCACGGATCGACTGGCTAGTTATCGCATCTGAAAAATGACCTCGCGCAAGCCGGTCTCTGAAAACTTGGGGTATGCTAATGCTGTCAGTTCACTGATCGCCTGACCCAGCTCCTGAATGGTCGCACCTTGTCTGCGATTCCTCAACTCCATTAAAATGTTCTCTGCCTTCTGCCTGGGTCTAAAGCGAGCATTCAGCAAGTCAAGTAACTCCCTATATGGTGGTTTTCTTTTTCCATCCTCTCCTCGATTAAGTAGCACCCTTGAGGCTCGCAGCAAAAACTGCAGCCGCCTCCTCGTCGTCCCAAGCATTGGCGATTTTGCAGGATTCAAAGTGTTCCCGGTAGTCTTCCCAGGGCTCCTTCCCTTTGAATTGCTCTGGTACAATCCAGGGATGTCCCGACCCCCTTAAATTCTCTGCAATTTGTTGCTTGTTTCCAACAGACTCGTCTTTCCTGAGGCTTCCAGGAACATCCTCGGAGGCTTTAGTGACCTTCGTTTCTTTGTCACTGTCCTCAGCAGTTCTTTCCTTACGTCCTTCGTTAGAGGTTTTGTATCCTCCTCAATCACAGTCGACTGCGACTGTGGCGTCCACGTCCTGTTCTTTTTCAATATTCCTGTAGGAGGGGTCCAAGGGTCTTCTTCAGTACCCGGTGCCGGAGTACCAGGTAAGGAGTCATAAGGCTCGAGGCGCCCATAGTCCACCCTGAGTCCATCTGGTGAGTCTCCTTCACCTATTGATCTACGTCCATCATCGGAAGTTAGCCTCCTTCCTGTCCTTTGGCTTCTAGTCTAGTTAGTCTCTGCTGTAGCCTCTGGATTTCCAGCTCTTGTTCGAGAACCTTAACTCTTAGGCTCAGCTCTTCATTCTAGAATGCTGGAATGAACGCTGTAATTGGCGTTCTCTTCCTTGCATCTCCATTCGTAGGAAATGAATCTCTTCTTCAAAATCAGCACGATCATGGTTTGTAGCGGTGTCGATCTCTTTTGTGTCCTCCTTGTTCGGGGTCTTGGGCGTGTAGTGGAGGGGTAGTCCCTTTGGAAACTGGACAGCCGCACCCCTCGGGGTGGCTCAGACCACTGGTCCCCACACTGCACCCAACTGTCACGTCTACCTCCTAGTCGTAGCTACCTTGATACAGCAGGGTAGGCCCCGGGCAACGACCTCGGCTGGTCGGCAAGACGACGTGAGGGGAACTGGACATCGGGGGTTACCTCCCCAGTGCCAGTTTGCAACTGTGGAACTCGGCCACGACAGGGCGGTCTCCGGCTGAACTCCAGCTTGATTCCGGCCACCGAGCCTAGTCGCAGACCATCCGTGACTCCCGGTTGTCAACCAGCCAGTCGTACTGCAGTCGCTCTCCACTGGATCTCCTTGTTGGCCACTGAAGGGTGTCAATGCTCCTGTGCAAAGCATGTAGACACCTAAAATCCTGCGCAAGCTTTCCTCATCCTAATGACAAGTTTCTAAATAGATAACTGCGGGGCAGCGTGTAATCCCTCCGGGCACGCTGTCCTCCGCGGAGCTGGAGAAGAGACTGCCTCTCGACCTAGATGCGTGCTTGATGATGACGCCACTGCCTTAAACCATTCTAGGAGGGTAGTGCCCGACGGCCTCATGCATCAAAGTCATAGAGCCGGTCTACTAAGGAAGTTAGTAGTTGCTACTTGGAACATTAGATCATTACTAGACAGCACACATCCAGGCAGACGCTCTGCTCTCGTCAGTAAAGAGCTCCATCGCTATAACATCTCCATTGCTGCACTGTCTGAAGTTCGCCTAGCTGGTGCTGGTGAAAGAAGGGAACAGAATCACACCTTTTTCTGGTCCGGTGCCGAATGCCAGGGCCAAGCAGGGGTAGGCCTTGCTATTGAGAACTCCCTTGTCAGTAAGCTCTCTGAGCTACCAAAAGCACACTCAGATCGATTGATATCTCTTCGCATCCAACTACATTGTGACAACCATCTTTTCGTTATTGCAGCCTATGCCCCAACTTTGCCTAGCCTAGAAGAAGCCAAGGACGAGTTTTACGAGGCCCTCACTGGTCTCCTCCGCTCTGTTCCTGATAAGGACAAATTACGAGTTGGATCTAACCACGGAGTGTGGTCTCCAGCCATTGGGCACTTTGGTCGAGGTAAATGCAACGCGAATGGCGAACGGCTCCTGGCCCTCTGCACCGAATTTCAGCTGGCTATCACCAACACCTTTTTCAACTTACCGAAACATCACTACAACTCTTGGCAACATCCCAGATCCAAGCAGTGGCATCTACTGGATTTTGTCATCACAAGAAGGGTCCATCTCTCTGATGGTTGCACCACCCGTGCAATGCGCGGTGCCGATTTTCCAACAGATCACATACTCATCCGCTCGAAAATCAAGCTTCATCTTCGCACTCATCAAACTAAAACCGCCCCTAGACCAAAGCCCGGTCTAGATGTTGGGAAGCTTCATTCTTCTGAAGTCGTCAGTGTGCTCAACTCTGCCATCAGTGATTCCCTAACAAAACTCCCCCTCCATCACGAGTCTGTACACACTCATTGGACTCAACTCGCCGATGCCATTCTTGAGCCAGCTCAGAGAATCCTTGGCCCCCGCCATAGAAAAAACCGAGATTGGTTCAACGAGAATGATGAAAACATCGAAGCCTTGCTAACAACAAAGCGAGCTGCGCTCCTGGCCTACAGAGCAAGTGGTTCTAACCTCGATCGTCAGCGTTACAACAAAGCCAGTGCAGTTGTCCAAAAAGAGCTACGCCGAATGCACGATAACTGGTGGAACCAAATTGCTGAGGATATCCAGGCTTGCGCTGACAGGGGTGATCAAGGAGGCCTCTTCCAATCCCTCAAAGGAGTCTTCGGCCCAACCAGCTCAGCTGCAGCTCCCCTGCTAAGCGCTGATGGGTCAACACTCCTCAGTGATCGCTTATCAATTCTTCAACGTTGGAAAGAACATTTTAACAGTCTTTTGAATAATCCCAAAGAAGTCAATTTTGATCTCATTGACACCATTCAGCAGCGACCAGTTCAACATGAACTAGATGAACCACCAAGCCGTGATGAAGTTGTGTCTGCTATTGCCCGTTCTGCTAGCGGCAAAGCTGCGGGTGCTGACGGCATCCCATTGGAAGTGATCAGGGCTGGCGGCGAGAAGTTACTCGATGCCCTCCTTGAGTTTTTCAACCACTGCTGGGTGGCTAACCAGCTTCCCCAACAGTTCCGTGATGCGACAATTGTCACTATCTTCAAGCGTAAAGGCGATCGCCGCGAATGTGGGAACTACCGCGGTATCTCGCTCCTGTCCATCCCTGGCAAGGTCTTTGGCAAGCTACTACTATACCGTCTCAAGCCAGTGGCTGAAGATATCTTGCCAGAATCTCAATGTGGTTTCAGGTCCGCACGCAGCACCATTGATATGATATTCACCCTGCGTCAACTCCAGGAGAAAGCCATCGAGCAACAACAACCCCTCCTCATGCTGTTTGTTGATTTTGCTAAAGCATTTGACACTGTCGCACGAGAAGGCCTTTGGCGCCTCCTGGCCAGATATGGAATTCCCCCAAAGTTCATTTCTCTTCTACGTCAGTTTCATGATGGCATGTTTGCCAAGGTCCGCTCAGGTGGCGAGGTATCGGAAGCATTTCCGGTCGCACATGGTGTAAAACAGGGTTGTCCTTTGGCTCCCACACTCTTCACAGTTTTCCTGTCGGCAGTTCTTGAGCTTACCAACCAACATCTTGCAGAAGGAGTCTACATCCGCACCAGGGTTGGCAAAGTCTTCAACCTGGCCCGACTCAAAGCTAAAACCAAAGTCCGTACACTACTAGTCCGTGAGCTGCTGTACGCCGATGACACAGCTTTTGTTGCCCATAGTCACATTGATCTGCAGAAGATCTTTGACATCTTCAACCGTGTTGCCAGAGACCTGGGACTCTCCATCAACGCAAAGAAAACCCATGTAGTTTTCACCCCTTCTCCTTCACTCAAGACCATACCTCCTGTTTTGTTCAACGATACCACACTGGCCAAGGTCGACAGCTTCGTCTACCTCGGGAGTTCCATAGCGGCCGACGGTACCATCGACTCGGAGATCAACACCCGAGTTAAGGCGGCATGTGCAGCCTTTTCTCGTCTGCGCCATCGTCTATGGTCACAGCGAAACATTCGTCGTTCCACGAAATGTAAGGTCTATCGTGCTGTGGTTCTCGCCAATCTCCTCTATGCAGTAGAGACATGTACTCTCTATCAGCGACACATCAAAAAGCTGAATCAGGTACAGCTACGACACCTCCGTCACATCCTGGGCATCCGCTGGCAGGACAGGATCCCAAACACCAAAGTTCTCCAGTTGGCTGGCATGCCAAGTGTCACCAAAATGATTGAGGAACGTCAGCTCAGATGGATTGGCCACGTTACCAGGATGGACGAACCAAGACTGCCGAAAGCGGTATTTTACTCAGAGCTGCAAAGGGGTGAGAGACCTCGTGGAAGACCCAACCTCCGCTACAAGGACACTCGGAAACGAACTCTGAAAGCATGCCGCATCAACGTCGCCACCTGGGAGGACAAGGCAGTTTGCCGCTCCAAATGGAAGCAGACCGTTCGCAATGGCACAGCAGTTGCAGAAGAAGCTCGTATTGCTGCAGCCGTGGAGATCCGCCGGCGACGCCATGCTGCTGCTCCACTGGATCTGGTTGCGGACCCTACTCTGGTGTGCGGTGGATGTGGGAAATGAGGAAATGAGGATGCCCTGGTCGACATCGACCGGCCGCCACGACGACGACCTCCTTGTCCATAGTTGAGGCTACTGCGTTGTCCGTTTTTGATTTTGTTATATTATGTTGTCCAGTGTTAAGGCAAGTGTATTTATCGCACTCCTTTTGTGACGGATTTACCAACTGGTCACCCAGTTGAGTGAGGTACTCCCTTCAGAAGAACCAAGACCAGTGATGTAGGCCCGCTGGGCAGAAATGTACCGCCAAATGCACACGACTCTCTCACCTCCGCGGGGGACAGACAAGACAGACCATGGACATGACAAAAGTGTATAAGGAATTATTTTGTAGCCTCTGTGTGTTTGCATATCAGTTAATTAACCCAGTATACCCTCATTCCCCAGCCTCTCGCGCAACCTGAATTATCTATCGCTATTCTAATTTGGTGCAGCCTCATGCAGCGCCCTTGCTCCAACTACCTTCATAGCTACTGGTGTGCCCTACCGGCTTGGATCCTCCCTGCTTGTAGCCTCCAAGCTACGAGTGCCTTTACGGACCAGAAACTAATCCCGAGTTCCTCCCTCGGTTTCACACCGTGGTCCCACCCCGTATTCCTGGCTGTTCCTTTCAGTGGCCCACGCTCGATTCGAGGTAGTGCACACTTACTGTAGCCTCCT
>CM055826.1:7797898-7954056 GCA_029582265.1 Zoroaster sp. YZ-2022
TTCCAGAAGTTGGGGAGGTCCACATAAAAGTGGGGGGTCGTGACCCCCGACCCCCACAGTGGTTGCGCCCTTGTGAGAAAACAGTGAAGGATGCATTCAGATTATTTGTATTCATCATTCTGACCAGTAATTTAGGATGGAGAACTCTTTGCTACACTTGAACTTTGAATTAGATCACCTTTCATTGAAATGGCAGCACCTCACAGATACAATTATTTCTATGGAAGATTCGGTACCTTCTTCTTCTTAACACACTGGTTTAGTTTTACATTAAAGAGAATGTACAACATTGTTCACTGGGTGTAATGTTGATACATAATCACTGAAATTAGTTTATTTATGAGATAGGTGTATTTGTCTTACAAGTAAATTCCGTTTAGAAACGTTTTCTAAAATATAAACAACACAGTAAACCTTGAAACAATATGTCATTATTTTCATCAGAAACATAAGCACTTAACTTTCACAGATAAGTTTTATTTATATATATATTTCCTGAAAAGTTAGGGTTTAAATAAACGATTGTTTCCAAAAATCAATGCTGTACCTTCCGTTTAAAATTAGACCATTTGGTAATGTTTGAATTATCAATTTATACCATACCCTTAAGGTGTTATCGGATAGGAACGTTTTAAAAACCATCATAAACTTTTAATTTAATTTGACATCAATATTAAAGCCCATGATATGAAATTGTGCTATTTTATTGAAATTATTGAGAACCAGTATGCTTTAGCCAAAGGAGTGGCAATGGCCCCCACTTTCCATTCATAGGTATGTCTGTAAATTTAAGATTTTGTCGCTTCCATCCCCTCCCCCCCCCCCCCATCTGAAAATCATGGCCTCACTACTATTCAAGAATCAAATCCATATATAGAAACTATAACCTGTGAAAGTTTGGAAGTTACAGAGGGTGGTATTCAACGCATATGTTCAACTTTTATTTGCAAAATATCTAACAGGATTGGAAATTGAAGTAATACTTTACTTCTTCCGTAGTTTGAACAGTTACTTAAAATGCTAAATGTTTGTATGAAACAGACTAAATAAATGTTTAGCTCACTTTTTCTTTTGCCAAAATATTTTGTTATTATCTAATGAATTTGCAAAAATTACAACGATTACAAACTCACAGGGCTTGAGTAAAGTACTTGTATTATTTTAATAATCGTTTCATTTATTTTCATTTGAAGGGAAGAGTTAGCCACGATTTGTATAATCTGACTCCAGATACGTCTTACACTGTGCTTGTAAGTAATTGAGCATACGTACTTAATGAACATTTTGTGCCATAATGGTTATCTTCCTTGTAAAGTTTAACAAACTTTACGTCATATATTTTTGTATAAATCCAGTAGGAGTTAATTTTATTAAAGAAATGTTGACAACTTTAAAAACCCGTTTTAATAATGCGATTGTAATTGTTTCTCAATTTTTAGATTTCGGCATTTGTCATCCAGAATGACGGTTTTAACGAGGGGTTGCAAGTTGAACTGAACTTCCAGACTACAGGTTGGTATCTATTCACTTTCCCTTCACTTTCCGCGGCTGTAAGGCTTCAACGCGGGGAAAAGTATTCGTCCGTAGGACCGATATAGCGCCCTCTTTTGGTCAAGAATCGAACACTGTTAACGCAGAATGTGTGGCAAAGTTAATTTATATTAAGCCACCTTTACTAGGGTCGATGACGCGCCAGACTTACCCAACCGTTCCTTTTTCCCCTCAAAGAGATATCAAATGCAATGGCAGCACCTGTTGTGGTCGGTTAATTTTTATTTTAAATTTTTGATGTTTTTTGTGTTTGCTCCATCCTTCTCCCCTCCTGGAAAAACAACAAGGGTGGCAACATCTTTTGTAATTGGACATGTATAGACCGAACCTACGAAGGCAATCAAGCTAAGTGCCACTATATTTGTATATGTCATGTAAGCCCTGATCATTTTACATTTTATTTGTTATTTAATGTTATCCAAGGCACACCACCGCCTGTCCCAATATGCCTTGCTACTCCAGAAGCAACTACAACTACAGTCCCCGAACCTCTGCCGACGACGCCCAAGAATGTCACCCCCAATACACCAATCAAGAAACCAACCTCACCTCTGCCTGGCAACTTAAACCAAGTTAACGGTACCACAATCCCTCCTTATAAGACTTCCAACAAGATCACTGAACCATCAACGGTCCAGACACCGACTACAAAAAGAGTCGTAAACCGCCATCTGCTGACAACTCTCCCCAGTAAGACACCAGAGTCCACGACCAAAGGCGGAGTGGAAGAGAGATCAGTCTCTTCCTCCAAGAGGGCGGGAATTGCTGTTGCAGCCTGCCTGGTTTCATTGGGAATCGTCTGTGCAATTGTTCTGTTCGTCTTGCATTTTGTGAAAGAGAGAATGCGCAAAACGCCCCCGGCAGTGGCCAGACCCGATACCAAGGGTGCACAGAAGGGGACGAAAACAGCTACATCTCCTGCCTAGGAGAGAAAGAACGCGTACCTCTTAACACTGAATGATCTATAACCCTCCACTCTTGAGAGGGGCCAAAACGGTGCAGCATAGACCGGAAGGCAATTCCATAATTATTGGATTTCAAATTATTTCAAGAGGATATCATTATTCCAAAATGACGGGAAGTGTGACATGTCGAAGGCTTGTAGGGGTTTGTATAAATTGTCATGTATCTTCAGACGAAACAGCACTTATGGGCTATGATATCATTTCACACTTTGTATCCTTCGGCAAAGATTGACTCAGTTTGGTTGACGGACACTAAAGTACATGTACGATTTGACGGTTTGCATGGTGGAAGCTAAAATGTAAAACAGCCGACACTCACAGAGGATCGTTTGATAGAGTTGTGTTATTATTGTGAGTTTGATTTCACACAAAATAGATCAACAATTAATAGTAACCCAAACATGACGACGGAATTTAATCTTATTTTTCCGTATCACATGGATGACTTCTATAAATACCACAGATAAAACTGTTACTCGTGACATTATGCCCTAACAATGTCTGCTCATTAGCCATACACTCACCTCCCATTAAAATGAGTGTGGGATGCAACTTATCTCTAAAGCCAGTCTGGCGAAGTGATATTATTGCCACATTTCAAGGCAATGCGACTCCCCAAAATCAAGAATTAAAAAGTGGTTGACTTTATAATGTACAAAATTATGGTAAGTAAACATTTTACATGACGTTCCTGTAATATTTTGTTACATCGATGAATCACAGAAAGTGAAGTATTTATGTAATGACGTTATCCAATTATGCCTATGTGGTTTATTTTCTAGTTTATTCGGAATTCTAGCGGTGTAGATCATATATGTTTAGATATTGTCTAATACCGGTAATAAAATTATTCTAACATCTCAGCTTTTTTGTCTAGTCACCAGATTAGTGTGTTCGAAAAAACGACAACAAGTGAATGTTGGACTTTTGTAAATAATTGGTATAAAAAGGATCTACTTAATATCGGAAAATTTGTAATTTTTAATGATGTTATTTGTTTTTTCTTTAGATGAAGTGTTGGTTATTACTGTAATTTAAATGTGTGACTTTTGTATTATAATAAATTATGTTAATAATATTGTACGGAATAGAAATATTCCAAAGTGTTAAAGCTGTAGTGTGTTTGAATTAAGCTTAAGTGGGCGGTATAGTGACGCTGTAATACCTTAGAATTAGTATTATGAAGATGAAGCCAAGCCGGATTCCTCAAATAGCGCCTATATAATACTGTAGCTGGCAATCCTGAAGAAACTTGTGAGCTGATGATGAAAGGCTCAGTTAGGCAGGAAAACCCGAGACACAGCTTCAGGAAATACTCTTGTCATGATGGGACTGAACATCCAATCCCCCTGTCGGATCGGGTTCGAGTGTGATTCAAGCCTATGGTGAGAGATGGGGTATGCCAACCCGACTCACAGTGCCGGTATGTGTCTTATGAGTGTCACAAACAGCTGTTAAGCATAACATTTTTGCTAATGCTATGGTCCCACAGGAATATTTCGATCTTTCTGTCGAAATATATTTCGATTCCTGTTTTTTTGGTTATTTTTAATAATTTCGTCAAAATCTCGTATAAATATCGACAAAATATCTGTTTTCCGTGAGGATATTTTTATTTTTTTATTTTCTCAACAATTTCGATTCATTTTCGATTTTATTTCGACGACTTTCGACTGTTTAGATCATTTCGACTGGCCTTTCGACAAAATTCGACTGTTTAGACTGTTTAGATTGATTTCGATTTTTGTTCGAATAATTTTCGATTGTTTTAAAAAATTTGGACAAATGTTCCGATTTATTTCGACTGTAACGATTGTTTAGACTATTTAGAGAGTTCAGATTTATTTCGACTGGTTTTCGAACTTTTAGACTGTTAAGACTATTTCGATTTCATTTTCGATAGTTTCGATAAAATGTCGACAAAATTTCGATAAATTTGATCGAAACTTTATCGAAAAATATTGGTCAGGTTTAATAATTTTCGATTAATGATTTTTTTTTTCGACAACTCTCGACAAATATCGACAAATATCGACAGTTTCGATTTTTTTAGACTCTTTAGACTATTTCGACTTTTCTCGAGAAAATTTTGTAAAAAATCTAAAATCTTGACGAAACACGATCTAGAGAGTCGAAATCTCTGTGGGACCATAGCATTAGCAATATAAAACTGCCAGCCAAAATGCATAGATTGAATGTTGTCTGGTAACCAAAGAAATCTGCTAAGCATTTTTTTCTGTTTGGACCTCCTCTTTGAATAAATTTACGAAGGTGAAAGACTGACCAAGGCTTAGTTACATCACTATCCCTTTGCTGGTCGTATATGGCATGACGTTGTCGAAACGTTTCGGACGAACCTTTTACCAATACATTAAAATATTCTGGTTGACAAACCGCTTTTACAATTTCCAGCAAGACTATGATAAACAAATCGTTGTTGACATTTGTGAGGGCATACCATTCATTACAGCATGTTGACACTGCACTGTAAAAATGGTGTTTAGAATCCAAACATATTTCTAAACATAATGGTTTGTACTAATTTTTTTTTTTTTTTGAGCCTAAAACATGATTAGATTGTGCTTTTCTTTGATGTTTGTTTGAATGCTAAATACCATTTGAGAGGTATCACAAAGCTTAGCACGTTTAGCTTTGTGACAGGGATGGCCGTTTAACAGCATTTAAACGCATTCCTAAACGCGTTTAATGTAAACGATTTTGCAAGTGTTTAAATTCTAGACGCCATTCTTACACTATTTTCTTTAGAAAAAAGTATCAAGGAAATCATGAAAGTTATGGGACTTTGTGCCCATTATTTCTATATGTCAACATGCAAATCTATAAAATAAAATAAGTGTAACCTTTGAAAGCTATTTTGAAAGTCTATTTTCATCTTTGTAAACAAGACTGCCACAGTAATACTGTTTATGCCCTCATTCATTTATAGAGCTAAAGCCATAATTTGATACGAATAGACAGCGGAAGGGACTCGATTCTGATTGGTAGGTCGGATCAAGCAAAATCACGTGTCATTCAACCTCGTCCCCAGGATTTACGTTGTTCTCACTGCTGGGAAAGGGATTTCCGCAATGCTGATTTGTTACTACAAAAATATCAAACAAAGCCTTTCCCTAACAGTGGTGAATATTATTTTGAGGAAACAACATATTTTTTGCCGATCATGCATTTAATAATGTATATAATTACTGTGAACACTTCCACAGTTTGAATGATTTACCGGGTCAAAAGTGCATACAGAACTCGCCGAATTATGACAAATTCTCTACCTGCACCGCATTGGTTTAAAAGTTGGTTTGTTTAGTCCTAAATACACCGTATACTACGGCAGACACTATTCTTGCAGTACAGTAAATGTACACTTTAATAATAGTAATTTAAAAAAAAAAAAATTAAAAAAAGGTAAAGCGACAGTAGAAGGAATTCCAATGTTTTCATGCTAAGGAAACTACGAATACAAACAAACAACAAAACTGTTTTGTATGTAAAAATATCGAACACTGCATCTTTGACAGTGGAATCTAAATTGCAAATATCTGAAGAAGGGATTCGTTGAATAGTAATAAACATAGGGGCATAAATCATGTTGAACGCAATTTACATTTGTTTGTGCTGTGCAAAAGACAAAGCTATACATAGAAGCTGTCACTCTTATATCATTTCTCTTGGGATGTAAGTTATGCATTTTAATTAAAGGTAATCATTTGGCTTATTTTTCCACTTGTCGGCGGTCCCTTTCAGTTGACCAATAAAATAAACAAGACATATTTATGGATTCGTCACATTTCAACAATAAAACAGAATCCTCGCACGTGGCATAAATCTCTGTGTTTTAAGACTAGCCCACAGAAAATAATGAGTCACTGGCATCTTTAGAAGTCGTCACACTCAAAATGTAAATTGTGTTTGCATATTTGCTTGGATATCGATTTTGAGGTATGGATGTCTTTGAGCTAATCGTTCTATAATTACACCGCATCCTTGTCGCGTTGCCCGGCGGGCCCATAATGGGCGAACTGGTCTTTGTTCAATCACATATTTTCCAATGCACTTGATTATAAATGTCTGATTGTTTCACAGTGGCACAAAGTTACTCATAATAGTGGCGTACTAATTTTCCAAAATTAATTTTTAATACACAAAAGCTAATATACGTGAGTGTACAATGGCAATTTTGGTTTTCAGAAAAGACAAGAAAAATCCTGTCTGGGCAGCGATATTCTTTCTCTTCATTATAGACTTGCCATTATCTTATTAGCTGTTTTAAGAAGGTACTTACATAATTAATTTACAAAATGTTTCGAATGGCTTGGCAGCTAGAGTAGTGGTTAGAACATTCGCTTCTCATGTGAAAGGTATGTGTTCAAATTTATTTGTTTATCTTTTGTGAAACTAAACAGCTATTACAAAACTAATTCAAAAGCAAAGGCTTTCTGTATAATAGGTGAGTGGTGGTGGCGGTGGCTACGGTGGCGGCGGTGGCGACGGTGGTAGTGGTGGCGGCGGTGACGACGGTGGTGGCGGCGGTGGTGGTGGTGTGTGTGGTGGCGACATTGTGGCGGTGGTGGCGGTGGCGGCGGTGGTAGCGGTGGTAGCGGTGGTAGCGGTGGCGGTGGTGGCAGCGGCAGCGGTGGTAGCGGTGCACAGTGGGCCAGGGCGAAACTAAAGTGCGCCAAAAGGGGTCATTTGCGTATGTTCCAGATTTTCATTATTTTACATTTTTTAGGTTGCTAAGACCCCATACGACTATTTTATAAACAATTTAAAGTCAAATTAATATTTCATGACTGTAGAACTGCCTTACAATCTCAAAAAACTGGATTTATTTTTGATAAAAGCCGGTTACTTGTAATAAATTTAAAATTGCCATTGTGGGATTTTGACAGAAGCTATCGTCACGTAAATTGAAGTAAACCCAGTGCATGATCTATATTCTTTAAAAATTAAATCGATTGTAAATTAGCTTTTTGATTTCATCAGCAAAAACTGAGGAATTTGGTTTAAAAAATATAAAATATAGCTTGTTATGTTCAGCTATGGTGGAACTAGAAATTCCCGCCGATTCCCGCCTAAATTATCATATTTCCCTGAATCTGAATCTTTCAGCAACATTTTTATACCAAAATTAGCTGCGACCGCCTGTGACCTGCGATTTTGTAGCTATTTTTGTAAACCCCATCCCAACATTTTTGAACTTTTTTTCATAACTCGACTGTGAGCAGCGCGCGCCACACAGTGAAACTGACAGGACTTAATTATTCCCTTGCGGTTTCTGCTTCGTAAACAAAGGAAAGTCTTGCGAAATGATAGCCATGATAAACAATTGTGCAGTATCTAAAAAGTAATATTCAGTCAGTAAGTCCCTACTGGTAAATTCGCAAAACATAAATGATCACAGGTCTACATGAAACTTATTGGTGTTAAATTGATCATGGTATCAAACAGGGATGATAATAATTATTTTGGTTTTATGTGCTATCAAATTAGTAAAATAGTAAAATTGCTGTCCCTCCGGAAACAAAAACAAATAAACGCAAGAATGAATACGAAACATCTGAATGCATTTTCATTATTTTCTCGGATAATGACACATAATAAAGTGAAACTTGTACAGGTTGGTTGTTTAATGTAGGCCCCCTATATCTTGATTCAAATAAAGTATTAGGATACTTTTAGAAACATTTTTTTTTACAAACATTACCAATAGTGTATAATGGATCTAAATCACAAACTTCCTTTAACGATAATTTTATCCTTTACAGCCGTAACACATACACTCAATTAGTGTAATTTAAAACGAACAAAAACTCAATTGAGGCTATAAAGCGCGAATTATCCGCGGTCCAATCAGAAATCAGTATTTTGATGACGTCATAAATGTTTAAAAACACTTCCATTGACATCTGCGGGTCCGAAAACATCTGGGTGTAATATGCCTTCAAAAATAATGGAAAATTTAGTTTTGGCGCACTTTGGTCCCACCCTGGCCCACTGTGCGGCGGCGGCGATGGTGGTGGTGAAACATTTTATTCGGTATCCGAATCCATCTTAGTAAATATTCAAAATGTACAAATACTTCTTCACATTTGTTAATTGAATTATTTGATAAAAAACAGTAAATTGTAAAAACAATATTATTAAATTAAGACCATTAGGTTGTTGTTCATCTAGGGATTTTAACGAAGCCAAATATATTCTCCCAAAAATACCCCCAACATTTTAAACATCCATTAAATAGGCTAAGTCTTTCAGGCCTGCGTAAAGATCCTATGGTTGAAGCCAACATTGTCAAACGCAATGCTTCTGTGTATTTGTTATTTTATTTGTTTTTATTTTATTATTGTTTTTTAATAATTCATCTCTTTCATATCCTTCTCAAATTGTTTTACTAAATGATTTGTATTACATGGTACCAGAGCTCAGATAGTGTTCAGGATCGTCCACCAGGTGGAGTAATCCGCCAATGGTATTCGCTCCGTGCACGACTTGTTGAGGGCGCGCCAGTGGCGCACCCAAGGGGGGGGGCTTGGGGGGCTCGAGCCCCCCCCCCCAAGGGCCCGCTGATGTTTTTTTTTTTTTTTTTTAAAGAAGGAGCCAGGAAAGAGAGCAAAATCTGAGCCCAAGTCTTGTCTACAGAGGAGTTCGGCAAGGAGTATAGGGCAGTGGTACAAGGGATGGGGACTCAGGAGACTCAAGCTCCCCTCCAAAAGTTTTCCATTTATTCCACTCACTATTATATTTTACGGCGTTGCGTATGCATGTGCATGTAAGCTTGAAGGGCCACCAGTATATATAACAAGCATTTTTACACATTCTCCCCCCCCCCCTGCCATGGTGCACCCTGATCAGGGAGCAGCTTTACTTAATTTTATTTTCATTTTCTGTTGTCCGTTTCTCTTGTTGAGGTCGTTGACTGTCGTTGAGGTTACTCGTAAAATTTAAACACGCCCGCATTATAATCAACTCCTTTCCAGTTTGTACACAATGGCCCAGGATTAGGTTTTAATTTACAAAGATTATGTGACACTCTTTTAGCAAACACCGATTGGATAATATTGGGATTTGGTTTTGCCGCCAAATTCGTGTTTGAAAAATTTTAGCTCCGCCCGGAATGATCACAAACTTTACGTCCACGCAATGAAAGTATTTAACTATAGAAATCTTGCAGACGAAACAAGCTCAAGTTCTTTACATCAAGAGGAGGAAATTATATGGAAGGTAAAACCCTACGAGTCCGAATCATGCCATAATGTCTTCTTTTTATGACTAGAAACCACCAGGAAACATTTAACATGTGCCGTATAGGTTCACTGACGAGCACGACTAGGGACATGGCTGCAGCCGCGCCAGCGGTTATGGTTTGGGTCAGCCATGTCTCTCCCCATTATTGGATTTCAAATAAAAATATTTTGAGCCCCCCCCCCCCCCCCCAATCAAATCCTGGGTGCGCCACTGGGGCGCGCTGCAGCTTACGCTAGGGAATTCAGTTTCTCCAATTGATGTATAAGGAGTTTTGTACATGCACAATTCCCTAAACTTGGAGAGCGGATGCATTTTCACTGCTAGAGGGATACGGTGTCCGAACGGATTACAAAGGATTAGAAAGAGGCGGCAAGTTTATAAAGCAATTTGTCAAAAACAGAATGTAATCAAATGACTTCGGCTTGATAAGACTGTCTGATCAAAGTTTAATGAGCCTGACGTGGTAATTATTAGGCCCGTGACTGTTATTACGGAATTAATTCGTGATGGGAAGTGGAAATACGGTTAAATGCACAAAGCACGGGAGTGTAAAATCAGACGGAAATGGAAAAATTAAGAGCTCCCATAATGTGAACTACAAAATGGCTTGTTGTTGGCGTGAGTAGAAGGAATTCCAATGCTTTCATGCTAATGAAACTACGAATACAAACAAACAACAAAACTTTTCTGTGTGTAAAAATATCGAACAATACAATCAATTTTTCTTTGACAGTGGAATCTAAATTACAAATATCTGAAGATGGGATTCGTTGAATAGTATTAAACATAGGGGCATAAATCATGTTGAAAGCTATTATATATAGAAGCTGTCATTCTTATATCATTTATCTTCATTTTTCTTGGGATGTAAGTTATGCATTTTAATTAAAGGCAATCATCTGGCTAATTTTTCCACTTGTCGGCGGTCCCTTTCAGTTAACCAATAAAATAAACAAGACATATTTATGGTTTCGTCTCGTCTTATGGTTTCATTTATGGTTTCGTGTAAAATCAGACGGAAATGGAAAAATTAAGAGCCCCCATAATGTGAATTACAAAATGGCTTGTTGGTGGCGTGAGAATGTGTATGCCAGATCAGTGTGAATCTGACAAGTAGCTAGGCCCGTAGGCGGGGAGGGGGACACAGGCCGTTGTGTCCCCCTCCCTCGCGCTTTAAGACGGACAATGCAATTGCGTGGTGCAGACTCCAAAGTACAAAGCTATAGTATGCTCCATACTGCATACTGATGATGTCTCCTATGTTTATGGTCCTGCACATAGCCAGAGTATTTCTTATGGAAAAGCTAGTACTCGAGTGGAGTGTGTGCCCATTGGAAATATTGTTTTCATACATTTAATCCAAAAATGTTTCCGTCTTAAAACCAACATTCATATTGACTGAAACGTGATTATTATTATTATTATTATTATTATTATTATTATTATTATTATTATTATTATTATTATTATTATTATTATTATTATTATTATTATTATTATTATTATTATTATTATTATTATTATTATTATTATTATTATTATTATTATTATTATTATTATTATTATTATTATTATTATTTCGCCTTAGCACAGCATGAAAAGAAAGATTTAGTTTTTCTTTCTGCCGGTTACACCTCAAGTCAAGCTACGTCCCGTAGCCTTAGATCTCGAGTGTTTTTCGCAGAATTCTTGCTGTAGAGTGTCGCCTTCTGTAGTAATTCTACTCTATTCATATGTTCCTATCTCCTTGAGATGTTTTTAAAACGCCTTCGAGATTGTACCCAGTGCTCCCACTACCGCAGGAATAACCTTCACCTTGACTTGCCACAGCTTGCGGAGTTCTCTCGCTAAATCCTGATATTTCTGTGCCTTCTCATTCTCCTTCGAAGCTACTCTACTATCACCCGGCACAGCTATATCGATAAGATGATACATCTTCTCATGCTTATCCAAAACAACAAAATCCGGCCGACTAGTATGTTCTATAACATGATCTGTCTGGATGTTGAAGTCCTAGAGAATCTTGACATGGTCCGGTTTTTCTACCTTTTTCGGCACATGGTCGTACCACTTCGATTGCACCTTGACACCGTACTTCTTACACAGATCCCAATGGATCACCTTGGCCAACTTGTCGTGTCTGCCTTTGTACTCTGTCTGAGCATGCACTCTGCATTCGCTGACAATGTGAAATACAGTCTCTTCCGCTGCATTGCATATTCTGCACATAGAAGAGACATCTGATTTATCGATCCTTGCCTTCATCACATTCGTCGGCAGAGACTGGTCTTGCGCTGCAGTAATCAGACCCTCGGTTTCTTTCTTCAGTTCTCCTCTCCTCAACCATTCACAAGTCTTGCTACTTGCCACTTCTTTGGTACATCTCAGGAATCGGCCGTGAAGTGGTTTTTCCTAGCTAGCTGCCAATCTCGTGTTCTTTCCTCTCTCCTTTGATTCTTGTATCCCCTTTGGACCATCTGCCTTCATATATTTCTGCGCAACTGTCAACAACTGCTAACATTACACTGCAAGCTCCTTCTCTCGATGTTAACGCTGTCTGATACACTAAGTAACCCTCTTCCGCCCTCTGACCTCAGTAGATAGAGTCTGCTGACATTCGACCGTGGATGTAACATGCCATGCATCGTCATCAATTTCCTCGTTTTTCTGTCAGTGTCATCAAGATCTGCCTAGATTGTTTGTTTGTTGGGGTTTTGGTTTGTTTGTTTGATTGTTTGTTTGATTTTTTGGGGGGCGGGGTTGGCGTGAAAAATTTTCCCCCAAAATTCGCCAAACTGGGGGGGGGGGGCTAGGCATGACAAATTTCACCAGATATGAAATCACCTCAGGCACAAAAAATACAAGCTTTCTTCGATGGTTTGATTTGGTAGTTTATTTGCCGACTGAAGCTCGATTTGGTGGTTAATTTGCCAACTGATGCTCTATGCCGACTGCGAACAAATATTGAGTGGGGGTTCACCCCCACAAGGTCACCCCACCCATTCCGTAGCCTTGACCAAGGCGCATCAAAACGGCTTGGTCGCATAATTTTGCCTCACACTTTTCACACTAGTCAAATCCCTGGGGGCGTCCCCGGGGGATTACGGTTGGTGTTTTCACATATGGATTGCTTTACCCATGGCCTGCCCCAGTAAATGGTCTTCCCCGGGGAATAGCCACCTCTGCTCTGGAGTAAGCAGTAAAACTCCGGAGTTTTAAGAATTCCCCGGGAAGTAACAGCTTTGATTATTTCATTGTAATTTTTGTAATACTGAAAAATAATTGTTTTTGATTCTCAGCCCCCCCCCCCCCCCTAAAAAAAGTTCTGGATCCGCTCATGACCATGGAATAGGGTATGCATTATAAAACATTACTGCTGAAAATACCCGTGGTGCAAGTGTGACAAGAAAAACTTAAATAAACATTTGCAGAAATATGACTAACCGTCTGCATTGACGCCACGATCATTTCCGAGCATAACACAATTTGGATTGTGTCAAATTTAATTTGGACACCACTCCAACGAGTAGGCGTCGATTAGCTTCCCAGACACCTTGAGTAGATGCAGATTTAATAAGCAGAGTATCGAGGCGTTGGATAGGATTCATGGTTTTAGTTAAGATTTAACAGGATTTGTAACCCGACGCTGACAGTCAATGATTGCATCTTCAAGGATAATATTATACAATTGGTGCATATTTATTATGACGCATCAGCATCTCTCGACGACGAAAAAGGCGACCATGAAATTGCCGACCATGAATTTGGCAATGAAACCCTTCAATAAAATGTTCAAATCTGATAATGAAAATAGACAAATGAAAAAGGGAGGGAAGATTTCGATTTAAAATGTGTTCGGGGATGAGCTAGTTACTACAGCTAATGTTGCAGTTTATGCCCTAATTATCTAAACTGAATTACTGCGTCTGGTCAAATAAAATGTATTAAACCCATAATGTACCGATACTTTAAATAATTCCCCCATATTTAACTATTACATCGAAAACTACCAAATAAATTATTTTATGTAACTGTCATTAGTGGTGCATATCGTCCTTGAGCGTAATTCGCCGCACTCGTGAAATGACACAATTTAACTTTTGCTTAATAGCATTTCTTGGAAAACTAACAAAACTATGGTGTATTACTGGTTGCATAAACTTGTCTACACCATGCTTGTTACAAAAACCGTAGGGGAACTTTATGATTTACTGAAAAGTTATATGTCGTACTTATGAAATTGGAGAAAAAAAAGTTGTTTAAAGCCTGACTTGAACGATAAGTTCTAAAAAAAAAGAGGAGTTTTGCACCTTGTTTGTAATACATTAATTTAATTAAGGTATTATTTCATTGCTAATAATTTGGTTATTAAGCTTATGGTGTTTGCGTAATTTGGATTTTAAAAAATTGGGCCCCCTTGAAAACCTTTCAACGCTCCCGCCGTTGGCGGTGCACTTCCATGGCACCCTACATAGCCCTATAGCATGTGCAATACGAAATCAATACTGAAGCACCACCGGTCAAGAAAACCAGCGTAAAACTCCCGGATGCTGCGACTCGCTTGTGACGTCACGTGTAGGAGTCGTAGTACCATAAACCAGGAAGTGGCTATCTTTTAACGTGTGTTTACTTTATTTTCAAATAAAGGCAGTTAGTATGCCTAATTTTGTGTCGTCTGTGTATGTATACGTAATACTGCTAAGATTACTGCCACTAGCAGAGGCTGCAGCAGTTTGTAAATCGAGGATTTACAGTCCCCATTCTACCGAGGATTGCAGAGGTTTTACAAGCTGAAACATTCCAAGATGTCATCACGGCCAAGCAAACATTCGGGAATGGCATTCAAGAACATTTAGTGAAAAACCGGGTAAGCAAATTTTATAAACCCAACCTGTTGATTTTTACATAGGGCCTACATGTACAAAATTCGCTCTGTACAATCATGAATGATTTAACACTTTGCATAGGCTATTGAGTACCGTACTTGCCTACTCATATTTAATATGACATGAATAAAAGTGCATGATACCATAAAAATGTAAATAATAATCTGGCAAAGATAGCCGCAGTGAGATAAAGGTGTAATGACAACTATATACATGTATCAGTTTGCGTAGCCAGCATTTTCAGAGTTGGGGTAAACATTTTAGGGGGTAAATTTACCAACAGAAAACTCAAATGAACCAGCAATCAGAAATACAAACAAGTTTGTGAATTTAGAGACTGACACTATTTTGTCATCAATTGTGTCGGCCGCCCTCCCTGCCCCGCCCCCCCCCCCTTGGCTCCGCCACTGACGTCATACACTGCAAGAGTATCAGTTATTCATGTACTTCAAGCAAGTAGCAATGATTTATTTACATTTATTTATTTTCATTTTCTTAACTATTTGTTGTTCAATGAACAAAATAAAGAATGTAAAACTAGCAGCCATCAGAGTATAAGCCAGGATTTGGAAATAGGGCGTCCAAATTGGTTACTGTTTGAAAAACAGGGTGTCCTCATGTTTAACTTCCAATACTTTTGCATGTGTATTACAAATAAAACAGGGTGTCCATTTAGCAAACAGGGCGTCCAAAAGACACCCAAAGGTATTGCTGGCTAATACTATGACAGCCATGCTGCAAAGGGAACATGACATCACATTCTGGTACCCTATAAATGATGTGGAAGACAAACTGAATGGAGGATGACTTTGTAACTGAAAAACTTATTACAAGACTAGTTATATTTAGGACTTTCTTTTAATTTAATAACTCTTCCCCCAATCCCTAGGATCCTAGTCTCAACAGTTCCCGCCTGCACGTCTCAACGAACTAATCCTCCAGCATCCTGTCATCGCGTAATCCTCCAGCAGCCTACTTAAGCAGCAGTATTTCCCAGAGTCCGGCATTCTCCTGAGGACGATCAGAGCACACTGATCGAAACGTCGAGTTGTACCTCCAGTTCTTTTCAGAACTAATTACTACTCAATTGAGAATTTCACATGGTGTCACCGCAATTAGTCTTACTTTCTTTTTTAATAGTAATCGTTTTTGCTGTGTATTGTTCTAAACATTAACTAGACTTAACAAATATGATCATTACATATTCTGTTTTCCTCTCACCCATATTAAACCTATTACATGTACATGTAAATGTATTTTGCCATGAAAAGTTCATTACGCAAGTAATATAGATAATTTGTAACATATAAGAAACCACATAAAATCTTTAGAAATATTTATCTGAATAGCACAATGTGCATTGTATTGATATATTAGTTCTCATTAATCTCACTTATATTCATCCATGATTTATTATTTATTTAAAAGATGTTATATATAAAAACAAAGACATAAGAAATGTTGATGTATTTATATACTTGTCAAATAAACAATAGCAGCCACATTACAGAAACTGAAATTGTACAAAGTCTGAATAAAATAATTAATTGGCAAAACAGATTGGGAATTAGGATTTGTCACTAATTTCACGACAAATTTTAAGAGGGGGAAACACATTGATAATTACAAAGAAACTGAGAATGATGATAATTCTTTTATCTAAAAGTTAACTTGTTTTAAGCTATAATGAATACAAACATCCTGAAATAATTTGTTTTATTAACTACATAACATCTGCACAAACATGTATATATCTTTGTTCTATAGATCGATGCATTTACTGATATTTCCCCAAAAGTGTACACTGCCTTTAGTTCAGTCAAAGACTGCCAAACAATAATAAACATTATACATGTATGTATTCCCTATATACATATGTAGGTCTCTGTCTGGAGACATCAAGATGGAAATACTTCATACACAAATTGCACATGTACAGTATTAAAATTACTTTAATTACTTAATTCCAGTGTTCTGAACAATTTTTTTTAACTTGAATAATTGCATGAAATACAGTTCTTGGATCAAATAGGCAAGGGTGCAGCAATTTTATGTGGATTATGTGCAGCAAAGATGGAAAAAACAATAAAGCTTACTATAGAAAGTTCACCAATAAGGAAACCATTTTCTTAATTGCGAAGGAAAGAATAAGTTGTCAAAACACGAAGATCGGCATCAGATTTAGCAAACTACTGGTGGATATGATTATGAATGGTCCATAATAGGGTCTGCAAAAGTTTTGCGGATGACACCCATGATGCGTGACAGAAGTGGCACTGTATTGAACATCCCCAGGTAGCCCCAACAACCCCTCACTACTTGCTGATAACCATCATGGTAATAATTCATGCAATGTGACATGAAATAAAATAAAATATTTTTTTAATTATTGAAAAAACAACTGTAAAAAGCTAAAACGTAGGGACTTCTGTTCTGTGGAATACAAAGCTCAAACACTGATTTTTTTTCTACTATAATTAGAACACTGTAATGTAGTACTAAAATGGCAGTGGGTGTTGTCTTGTGTACATGAATGTATTGATTTAAAAACCTTTCTTGGGGGAGTGGTCATTGAAAGTGAAGCAAATTTCTTGATGTCAACAATGGTAAAATAGGGTGTCCATCACTAATCACTTCACTTTTACATCCTCATGAAGTTTAAACCTGCCTTTGAATAAGCTCCATGCATCCTGGTCAGACTGCCTTTTGACTCCCACCATCATTGTTTCCTTTAATAATTGTTAAAGGAGGAGACTGTGGGAGTCAGGAGGAGACTGTGGGAGTCAGAGGCAGTCTCATTCTTAAATATATTATTAAAGGAGGATACTACAGGAGACACAGGCAGTCAGACTACACGTACATATCAATTTTAAACTACAAACAATACACTTACTGGTCAAGTGTCCATTCAATTACATCTCTGGATAGCCTGGTACTGGAACTATATGCAGTTTCAAGAACACCTGGGTGGAGGCAGATGGCTCCAACCAATCATGCAAAGCTATAAGCAGGGTTTTGGGACATGGGGTCCTCCATATTATTCATATCTATTGCTGTCATATTTTGTGAAGTCTTTGGTATTTTTTTACTGCCTGCAGATACTGTTTGCCAATAATGGCTGGACACACACAGTAACCACATGATTACCTATGAAATAAAAATATATATAAATGGGGCTGCACAGGTAGACATGAGTAGTAGGGAGTGGGAGGTGGATTACTGAAGCTACACCCCATCCCAACAAAAATAAACACAAAAACTGATCAACTTGTACGCGTTTCAACTCGTACTAATTTTGGTCAACTCGTACCTTTACACAAACTCATACATAATTTGTTTTAAAGAAAGTTGAAATAGAGATGCTGTGTTCAAAATGTTCAGTACTTTGAAATTTTTTTTTGTAATAAGTGATGGTCTTTCTGGGTTGACCTGGGTACTTTTTGACTCAGGTACAAGTTAACTTGTTTACGAGTTGACATGGGTAAGATTTTTGGGGTACTGTTGACTTGGGTACGAGTTGAAGAGCTGACTGGAAAAATCCAGTGACACCACCTCTACTGCAAAATTCTACATCCAGGCTCAAGATAAAAATTTGTGCATTTTTAATTTTTTATTTTATTTTTTATTTTAGTAATAATTCACTTTTTCCTATGGTGAATGAGAATTTAGAGTGGTTATTGGGTCGATATTTTTTTTAAAACAAAATCCTCACTAGATGTGGAGCAACCGGCGTAGCCTAGGGACAAACTGATCATCGATAAATAGATTGTTTACAATTTAAGTACATGTACAGTGTACATGGACATGTACTGTACATGTACAGTGTATACAATCTGAATAGCTTGGACGATCACCATTTCGTCACAAACTCTCAACATTCGTCGAGTATTTCTCACACTAAACAAGAATAAACAGTTATATTTCCATGCATGATTTTATCACGGCTATTCAATGATTGAATGGATTTACTCAAGCAGCTCGCGGGGGACTCCTACTGGTGACGTCATCGATGAAAATGAATATATGCCTGAGACTGACGACGCGGTGGGATTTTTGCGAATCTCGTTGTGAAGAAGCCTCGGAGCGCTGGTCAAAATGATTTTATTTTTTACATTAAGGAATCATCTTCATGTTAACTTAAATTTAGTAATCATTAAGCATATATTGAATGAATTTTGGCGAAAATTACCTGTGCCCAGTGCCGTTCAAGCTAGCCTTTAACTACCGATTTTACTAGATACAAATATTCAGTGATGAACATAATCTCACATTTTTTTCATGAACATCTTTGATAATGTCTGCTAGCTGTTGTCTGTGGAAACCAGACAAAATGGACAAAAAAGCGAATGAGGACTTTTTCAGTAGTGAAAAACGTAACAATCATGGTTATGAAAAGTAATCTATTAATTGAGAAAATGTTAATATTTCAAAGTTCCAAATATGCCAGAAATTATAACTACCTTCCATTTTATTGGTCTTTAAAGAAAATTTATAAAAATTGTCAGAGCTTCGCCAAATGATAGCATTTTACAATCATCTGGAATGAAAGATGGATGTTTTCTGAGCCCTCATAAATGTTTACAGTTTGGGGTAAGTCATTATACCAATATTAATATTTTGATGATCACGATTCTCTGTTTGTCAGAGAAAGGCGCTTCAGAAGTTCCCGCGTCACGTATGTTCATAGCAGTTAACGTACGCGTCACCCAGTTCCAGAGGTCATGATTGCGCAATACATTACACTACTAACGTTCGCCGTAGCAGACGACGCTCGGCCAAATTTTGTAATGAGCAAGGACCAAAATCAAACATCGTTTTATACACACGTTTGACATGCAGGAAATAGTTTAAATTTGTTCAGATTGTACAGGTTTAAAACGAATGCATTTTACACGATAGTCTATTTCGTCAATTGTAATCAATACATCATCAAGATACTGGGTGTAATTTCACCGCTAGAGGGCTACGATGCACAGTGGGCCAGGGTGAAACCAAAGTGCGCCAAAAGGGGTCATTTCGTCCCTAATTTGCTATAGTGACCAATCCCGAATTAAGTTGGCATAGTGACCAATACGGTATTGGTCACTTTGTCAAATTACAAAAATAGCCAGTTAGAGCATTCGTCATTTGAATGCATGCTCTATCTCCAAAACTATAAGGAATACATGCATGTGGATTAGATACAATGGTAGGTCTCTTCCTGAATGTACTAATGGGCGGGAAAACTTAAAATTGAAAAAAGTCGGATTGGTCACTATGGCAAATTAGGGACGATTTGTGTATGTGCCAGATTTTATTTATTTTGCATTTTTGAGGTTGCTAAGACCCCCTACGACTATTTTATAAACAAATTAAACTCCAATTAGGCCTAATATTTAATGACTGTAGAATCGTCTTACAATCTCAAAAACTGAAAATAATTGTGATAAAAGCCGGGTGCTGTAATAAATTTAAAATTGACATTGTGGGCTTTTGACAGAACCTATCGTCAAGTAAATTGAAGTAAACCCAGTGCATGGTCTATATTTTATCGAAATTAAGTCGATTTAAAATTTTTGACACAATGATACGTCACAATGACATCAGACAACCAAGAAACTCTGACGCAGAACCAATTGGTGCGCTTGCATTATGTAATAAAGCCACATTTAATCAACAATGCCATTGCAAGTTTCAGTACATGAAATAGTCTATTTATTCTACATACAATTGTTATTACTCATAGGTTTATTAAGTTAAGATGGTTTTACAAACGTATTATTTAAAAAGAAAATGAACAACTTACAATATGTAATAGCTGATGTCTTTCACTAAACATAAATAGCAGCTTATGCAGCGTTAGTACAGCTACCCTGCAAACACGTCGGTGTTAAAATAACACCAGTGGTGTCCACATTGTTCTGCTCTGGTGTTTAAATTGGGTGAGCTGCCAAATATGAAGACCACTGTGAAGTTTTTAACACCCCAGCGTTGGCAGTGTATGTTTCATAATACAATTATATTTCAACAGATATCCCAATGGGTAATCATAACACAAAGAAGAAGGCAGTCATGTTTCTGTCTTAAAACTTTTACCCTGCAAATATTGGGGTGTTAAAATAACACCAGTGGTGTTAACTTTACTCTTCCCTGGTGTTCACATTTGGAAAGTTGTATATGCACACTAACGGTGTAGATGTTAACACCCCAGTTGTTGCAGTGTTTTGATAATTATAATTGTTAGTATTAAATATTTGCACACCATGGATCTTTTCAAATACGTAGCTTACATTCAGTGTGCTAAGCGGAATATAACCTTTTATAAATTGTTATAACACGAATTTTAACATAAATACGAGGGAACTAATTCCTACATTTACAAACATCACAAAATTGGATGGAGTGGTATGAGGAACTGGTAGAAATATAGATGCCTTTGAAATATAGAAGAAATCATATAAACATGTCTTAATTGCTATAAATTTGCATAATGCTGGTTAAACAGTTGCATGTATTATTTGACATCGATAAACTACCACTAATTTGACCGCATTAGTCGCCACAACACATCTACATAGATGATTATAGGCTATCAATCTTTCCAAGCTATGCTTTATGTTTGTCAATTGATCACTACATGTATATAGTTCCTTTGGAACGCTCATCAATGAGTTACAAACGGGGACCTAAAAAAAACCTACATTATTTCATAAATATTAGTGTTCGTTGCGCGCACTTGTTATAAAATAGTTTGGTCCAGTATGGTGTGCTTTTTTCCCTAACAGAGCACATACAAAGTTAAATTGAGTCTCCGAGACCCTTTCATGCACGGACATGAAGCGTTATTAATAACATGATGTATATACATTGTGGGAACAGACATCTACTGTCATCGCTAAAAAACAAATTATCAATCGGGTCGGTGCCACTCAAAAGTCAAGCGAGTCTGGTTGAGTTGGAATGTTAATTAAACAAGTCATCTTGGGGGTACGGGGTGATGTAAACTTGCTGTCACTGAGGAGCAAAGCAATAATGCACTGAGTTTGGCCTCGCATCCAACGATAACAATTAGCACAGATAGTAAGCGATACCTTAGTCATCGCTTGGGCAGGGTGATGACGGTTGTAGCCACGCGAGAGAATCACCGATCAATCAGTATGGATCTCAGCTGGGTTCGTTCACCTCCAAACGAGTTCGCCAGCACCGCGACTGTCGCGTCTGTTTCCGCTAGTGTTATGGCCTGATTTGGCCACACGGGAGTCTACCGTACGTCTTACGAGTGATTTACAACTCAAATGAAACATCATCAACAACATAGAAACATAATCACGATATGGTATATGCCTAATGCTTTAATTTTAACAAAAATAACTGAGTTTGAAATGAGAATGAGATTGTGTGGTAACATATAAACCTAAACATGAATTGTCATCAATCTAGACATAATTATATAGGATTCTAGCTGACCAATCGTCATCGGGCAAGATTGGGGGTTAAGGGGTTAAGATATCTGCACTAGTAAGCAGAAAGTCGTGGGTTCGTATCCCGCCCAAGTCGCCTGTGACTTTTTTCACAGACACTCGGACACATACACAAAATCTAATCAATTGTTTGTTGTTTATCACCCAAAGCAAAAATGTCATCAATCAATTAATTGCGCTACTATATATCCACGCAAATACAAATCATTCAATCTCGGTGCGACAAAACCAGACAAGTCTTTGTATACAACATTTGGGATCTACGAAACAAATTTTATTTTATTTTTTTATTATTAATCAAGATTAGATGTGATATAATGTATGTCCACAGTGATGTCATTGTGAAATTAACATCTGTATGTCTGGCAATTGAATGCTTATGCAAAGAACATAAACCAATAAATGACCATTAAAACGTTAATTGTTCACACTATTTTTTTCATTAGCTGCCTTCTATTGTATTCGCCGCCATGGTCGAGGTCAAATAGTAGGAACAAACTTAAGTGTACCCGCGGCTCCTGTACTCATCATATGCACCCGCTCTTTCTCTTGACGTTATACAATACTCACACAATAAATTCTTTATTGTCGAGCTACAAAGCTTCTGTCTAACATTTGGGTGGACATAGGCCTATAGACTGCACAGATGAGACATGTCTACAGGAACTGATCAATAGCACTCAATATCAATAAAAACATCCTTGAAACAAATAATGTGGTGGGTCGTCTGCTCAGTGTCCTATTTGGTCATTGCCCTTTGTGAATACTGTAGGCCTAAAGCCATGAACGAACTGCAAGCTGTGTAGAGTTTATTAGGCTTTTACCGACTATTGTATATTCGTTAATATTCTGTATCTTCATGTTGAGGGTTCATTCTAAAATGTACTCAATAGGTTTCGTTTATCAAACATGTCTCGTTTTCCAAAGTAAATGTATAGAATGTCTTTTGCCTAGTTCTGAAAGGTCCTAAACACAGCCAGTCGGCGCAGTTCGAAATGGGTCTTAACGTTATACATTAGGTCAGGCGTTAAGGTCACTTCAGATATTGAGCAATTGCAGAAATTTGGTTTAATGTCTGGGAAAAGGTACACCTTTAAGGTGGCATCATTTTCCCCAACCTTGACGATGTATCATTCTTATTAACTCTCCCTCCAAGACATATATATGAAATACGAGTACTGCATGGCCACTGCAGACACTCATCAGAATGAAGCTGGGAGCGTTTGATGGCTCTCGACACTACTACATCATGTTCCGAGCCGTTCTCCTCGTCGCCATCAAACATCGCTCGCGGGCGACAATGATATAATTCCGGATGGGTAAGTACGAGTGAAACACGGTGAAGATTGAACCGCTGACAAGAAACTCTACAAGGTGTGACACAGTGCCGTACGTCTCGCGGCTTGCGTCATATCCTATTGCCGATACCAAGCTCATCAGATCAGCACGGTTGGCCGTCGCAGCGCCGCAGCCGCCGATCAATTTTACTCCTGCCGAGTCGACTGGCGCACCACGTGGTGCTGGGAGCACGCAAGTCTCGCCGCCTAAACACGGGTGGCGACAGGACCCGCGTGGAGAACCTCTTCGTAAAAACATATTTCACATATTTTTATGTGAAAGTTTCAGTTGGTAACTTCCATCACATGCTGAAGTTTATAAATGTCACGCCGCTGTCCCGTGGGCCATAATCAAGCCTTCAGCCTAATATATTTACGACCATTAAATCAAACTTTAATTGGCTGGGGAATCTTTCAAATCATTTTCAGTATAATGAGATCCATGTGCGACTATCGACTTTCTGCAAGAAAAAGCTTGGTCACGCATTAATCACAAATCTTTCAGTTTAGTCTGGCATTGGCAATTCATTGGCAAACAAGCATTCGTAGTCTTACCTGCTACAGCTTGCTATATATAAAACCCGATGACAAACTGGCATTTCTACAGCAATTTCCCCAATTGCTAGAAACACTAATAAGACTAGCCGCAACATTTGACATCTTCTGATTAAACTCATTGATGAAAAACGTCGAACAGAATGTTTTTCTCTTCTTTTCAATCAGCAAATCTAAATCATTTGACGGAACATGTAATAAAGCAATCATCTATTAAGAAATCCTAAGTAATTAAAGTTATATAGTGTTATTGAGCCACAAGTGTAAACTGGAATCTTTATGACTTTTTTTATCTTTATATAATAAAGACCCACTTTTCAACTCGCTCTGAGCGCATATGATGCTGTTTGCAGCTAACACCAATGGGCCAATCAAGCACATACTTGCACTGGCATTTTTATTTATTTTTTATTTATTTAATTTTTAGGATTGGGCAACAAAAATTGCTTAAAATTATTGAATGGATTTAACTTTACACTGCACTACTGCACGTGCCGATGAAAAAATGATGTTATTGAGAACATTTTCACCCCTGCGACTGTACACTTTAATAACGACATCCCGTATACATCATCCAAACATAAACATTGAAGTTTCAATAAATACAATTGCTCTGATATAGTCTAACCAAACACTTCTATCGCCAAACCACAATTTTTAATTGTGAATATCCAATGAAAAGGTAAAATTACTGATAGTTGGGGCAACTAATTCCGATGGTTTGTTTGTTTTTATTATTATAAGTTGGCTGGTCGCCAGCCTCGCGTTTCAAAGTCGCGCAACAATATTTTTAACAGTGTACCAGCGAAAGACTGTCCTACCACCTCTCCAAAGTTCCAAAAATGGCTGCCTGTCTTATTCTATATTGGACTTGAGGGCATTGTCCAGGTCGATGAAAAAATCGATGAGATTGCTCGGCAACGCGGAGTCTACCAGCGTCTTGGGTAGCATCCCTCCCAGATCCGACTGTACCATGTTCACCACACGAGTCTTTGTGCTATCCCTGTAAGTGGAAGAAAATTGAAAGGAAATACAATTATAATTAAAGCAGAAACGTGAATGATCTTATTATAGTCCATGAATCTATTTGGTACCATCAAGTGCAGGGGAAAAAACACTCTTTATAATAGTATACTACTGTCACTTCTATGCTGTAGTTTTGCTCAGTTACTTGGACTCGAGTCACCATGTACAATGATTCAGACTAGGACTCGACCCTTCGGACTCGGACTCAAGAGGTTTGTGACAATTTATGACAATATGAGAACAACATTTCCTTAGCATAATAGTTACCAGACAATACAAATTCGTAATGGTGGCAGAATCGCTGTTTTGAGACATCTTTGAAATAATTACTCACACGGGATGTGCATCTGTAAACCGGTATTCAGTCCGTTATCTTTGTGCCAGTTTTTTTGTTTTACACAAGCTGACTACTTAATTATTTTGTTAGGTGATATTCATATTTCCATAAAGAATGTGTAATGCAGAGGTTTGTTCTGTGTAATGTAGAGGTTTGTTCTGGAATAGTATGTTTGCATTACCAGACATGTAATATTGACTGTTTTGTGAAGGATAATAAATAACTAAAAATTATAAATGCTTTTCACAAACAATACAGAAATATTAGTTGACCAATTATGTTGGTTCTAGGTTTGCATTGTTTTACTGGATATGATAAGTAAGATTGGGGTGGTCCATGGGTACTGGCAACCTCTTCCATCAACGATATTACGATTGGCGTAATATTGTCACTCAGGGCCTATGGGTGCATACTAGGGTAACGTGTTGAAAATTAAGATATCATATACAGGTTTGTATGTTGGGCATGCCCATTCTAAGTGTGAATAGTTTGATGTCTGCCACTGCCCTCGCCTCCCCCGCTGACAATGCTCCTCGAATCGTAACTCGAAATCCTTTAGTTATTCTTCACTGCGAATATAATTCCTCGCGTCATCTTCAAGCTCTGGATCAATGTTTTGTTTATCTTTCTTTTATTCTGCTGCCGCGTCAACATAAAAGAGAAGATAGAACCTATAGTATTATCGAGGGAATGTACATACATATCACTCCTCTGGTTTACAAAAAATATCAAAAAACTATTAACTTGAAAGTTGCATCACATTAGATGATCAGGTTTTTGAGACAACAACGAAAACTGATACAAGTTTTGTATGTTTTATAATTTTGTTTACATAAGTTGCCAATTTGTGTAAATTCGACATAACAGTTCCTGTTTGCGATACTGTTATTTTTAGCACTCCATACGGAATCATTTCCCATGATACGTGTTCCAACTTTACACTAAGTAATGTTTCAGATATTAATTCGTCTATGTGATAATCCGGTAAATCAGTGTATAAGCCAAGATTTGGAAATAGGGCGTTCAAATATACTGAACAGCAAAAGAAACGAAAGTCCGAGGACAGCAAAAGAAACGAAAGTCCGAGGTCTTGTCAAGTTTTCAAATAGAAGACAAACCATTTTGATTCTAATCACTCATTTAATGAAAAATGCTTTCAATTTGTGAGCTGAAAGTGACTGTTGAATGTGAAAATCTTGCAATGCAATTTCAACAGTCACTTTCAGCTCACAAATTTTTCATTAAATGAGTGATTAGAATCAAAATGGTTTGTCTTCTGTTTGAAAACTTGACAAGACCTCGGACTTGCGTTTCTTTTGCTGTCCTCGGACTTGCGTTTCTTTTGCTGTTCAGTATTATGTTATTATTTGAAAAACAGGGTGTCCAAATATTTGTTACAATACTTTTTTTTTTAAGATACAATACTTTTGCATGTGTTTTACAAATAAAACAGGGTGTCTATTTAAGAAACCAGGGTGTCTAAAAGACCCAAAGGTATTGCTGGCTCATACTATGTGGTAAATACCAATGCTAAATCCCTTTAACACCGACACATTGAAGTCTTCAAAGTATGATTCACATTTTACAGTCATGAGACACGGTGTTGAACATTTAGTACCGTATTGAGGCAAACACCAACATGTTTCTAGAGTTACCTTTTGATTTACCACTTCGCAATTATTCTTCAGTAAGAGCGGGAATTGACTGCGGTTGCTTGAGGGAACATCTGAATGTTCCAAATGTTCAACGATACCCCAGGGGGTGAAAAAGATATATGGATGGCTCCAGACGAATAGCCTTTATCTACTCAATTAATGTTAGTCCCAGACGGAGTGCCAGGTATTAAAAATTGGTAAGGTTTTTTTTTCTTCAATCGTGCGTGTGTTTTCCATTCCTTTCACGGTGCGCGTATTATTTAGGCGTTATTCAAAACCGATGCAGACTCGCTTGCCGACGGTATCGGCGAAACCCAACACTCAAATAGTTCAAACTGTTTTACAGTCATACACTGATTGAATTTCCCTGAAAGCTTTGTTTCATGAGGACGTTTTTTGTATAGTGTTAAGCTTGGCTAGAATATGGCGCTCAGTCTCCATGTCTTCCGCCAAATATGGACACCTGATAACCCACAGAGTGCTAAGATTTACAGTTCGTGCATTGCCCAGCCGAGCATTGCCATGTGTCACGGTCGGCAGACACTTTCGATTTATTTTAATTTTTTTGGCGGGAAAATTATTGCAGGCAGACACCGATTGTTTGACGTAGTAAGACATAGCAAGGGCATGACTAGACACGATTTGGACGCGGAAATTTTCTTACATCGACTTTGTTTGATTCCATACATGTATATAGGTTGGTGAAATTCTTACATGTACACGTGACCATGCTGAAAGGGGAAAAATAGTCTGGCCCTTTTTATGTAATGAAAATCCGCACTTGCTGCATACGGAGAACCTGACAAAGATTATGGCAGGTCTATACTCTCACACTGTCTTTGAACAAACGATAATTATGATAACACAATAGCGACTTCCAAGTTTTATTTCAGTCTTTTTGGTGACCTTTATTTTTGTGTTTCAACTTAAAGGAAATGTATACCATTGGTTTAATTCCATTGTGTTGTATCTCATTCTCATATCAAGAACAGATATAAGCCTACAAGGGTCTATAACAACTATCATGTCAAAGTTCATTACGTTGTGTCGATGTCATTAACAAGAAAATAGTAAAAACGCATTCAGAAATTTCAATCGGCCAGCACGTATTTCAAAACGGAATTTCGAAACATTGTGGCTTTCATAAATGGGGAATACCACAGACAGAACGATTTCAAAGAAATTCTTATACCATCATCAACTTTACACAAATTAAGTTTAATGTAAATTTATGACCATTGCTTTTTGAGAATACCAAAAGTAAACGCTGTCTACGATGACCAAGGAAAACCGACAAGTATTTGTTGGCTCTTTCGCTTTTTGCATTAACCGTACCTATCTTCATGATCAGCAAGGGATAAAATAACTCTACTGTGCTCCCAAAAACAATTAATATCTTATTATGTTTGGGGTACACAGAGGTTTAACAAATAATTTTCCCTTGGGCAACTTGCTTTTCCTAATGCTCATGTTAAATACCAATGTGTGGCCTTATAAATGGCACTAGCCTATCCTTGCATAATGACCCTTGAAAACCAGTACGGTCGTTGCGTTATCAATTTCCACGGTAAAGTAGTGCAAAGATAATACTAAATTAAAAAATAATAACTGTCGCAAAGTCTGGAAAATTCTTATTATTTCTGTGAATATGCGTTAATGTTTGTTTGTTTGTTTGTTTGTGTTTGTGTTTTTTTGTGTTTTTTTATACAATTTTATAAATTGTGTATTGTTATTTTGTTTAAGGCGTTAGGCCTTAAATTACGTTTCTGCTCTATCCCATTCTGCGGTCAGGAGTGAGTGATTCATAGCTGCATGATTAGATGAGCAACCTCATACGTGGAATTTGTTTTACCGAAACGATCGCCACTGATTTCTAATAAGTCTAATTACAAGCTGGCTATGGTAGAAAGCTAGGACTAATATTAACTCCGAGTGCATACGGCGAGTGACGGCCCGCCGTGAATGAAGAGCTAGCTGAAGTCGGCAACCCATATACATCTGCAGCCATCGGTGACGGCTTAATCCTCGATTTCGGTTAGGCAAAGTGATCTAATTTATCGGTCGGTGGACTGCGTATATTTAGCCGGAGGCTACGAGTGTGCGATGTCTCCTGTCGGTACGGAGAACAAAAACGGTGCGAAATAATGGACAGCGATTAACAGAAAATATGGGAATTATTGCAATTAGTGTCTGCTTACAGGGTATGCTATCAATACCAGTGTGCTCAAAACAGATAGTGACATGACAAATACATTTTTACGAAATTATTTAATACTTCAAACATATTTCGGTAGAAGTCATTGCGTTCATAATGAAAGCTACATTCACTTGAAAGCTACAATTTTTATCTGATTCCATGTGCGCAGATACGATAATGGCGCTCATCTAAATACGTAGATTATAACGAAGATTATATACGTATGATATAAGCATCGTTGGTCCGTGCTGTATGGTAATATCATGAATTTACACACTCAAATGTATTTTGTTTGTTCTGCAGTATAAGCATGATTTGTGTAAAATTTTCTCACTTTTACCAACTTCGTGCACATCGTAGTCCTCTAGCGGTGATCAAGTACTTTAGCTCTGACTTTGGGGCACTTTGTAGCGCCATTGTATGGTCCTTGTACATACGCACGTTTACAGTTATCACAGCAGTTATGTCGCTTGAATAATCAAGTCATTTTATAAAAGTCGTTTATAAAATTTAAACAGCGGAAATTGTTCCGTGGTAACTGATAAGACTTTAATGGAAATTAACCCCACTCTACTACCAGTGAACTGACGACAATGGCCGATGGCGTAACAACGCCCTCTTAAGGCCATGCCCAGAGCTGATGAGCACCCGATTAAGCCTTTAATTTGATGGTTGCCTTTAGCAGCTCGTCTCAGATACTGATGACCCTTTACGCGTGTGTTACGCTCTCTAGGATGGCAAAATAGGCATAAGCCTACAAGATTTCTAAAAGGGGAACCTACTCCGCTTTCCGATCCATAGCTATCTAATTCCCATTTGTTTTTTCTTGGACATGCTATTTTGATACGTAATGTACTTTGAACAGTATGACTTTACAGTTCATTCAAATGCAATAAGCTTTCAATGGTTCACTTGCTAACGCTTGGGGCATGAATGCCATGCATTGCTATATGTCAAACTGCTATGTTTCTGCTACCAACTAGATCCTATATCATATATCATTGCTTTCATTATTACAATGGGTTAAACGTAACTCTTGGACTCGGAGCGTTAATATAGCTGTCATCCCGAATTACACGACTCACCGAAATAAATTACATGCGATACAACATCCTCTATTGTTAGCTGATGGCAACAATGTTTTTTCAATGACAAAACCTTTGAATTGCCGAAGCGGCTTGTTGAACATCGTACATTGATCAATGTATAAATATTAATCTATGTTGAACATAAATTTGGTAACACTGTTTGTGTGGAGTGCCATAGTCCGTGGAGTGCCATGGTCCATGGAGTGCCATGGTCGAGCGGTTTAGTGCATCGGATTTGTGTTCTGATGGCTGAGTCGTCAGAATGTGGGTTCGAATCCCAACCGCGACCATGGTGATTGTGTCCTTGAGCAAGACACCATAATTGCTTCTCTCAACCCAGGGGTAAATGGGTACCTGTGAGGGCAGAGTTGGTTGTTGTGTTTGATTAGCCCTATATGCGCTGTAATGGCAGCAAATGAGCTGTATACTATGAGTGTGTATACTATGAGTATGAATAATAATCGTTATCGTTATCGTTATCGTTATCGTTATCGTTATCGTTATCGTTATCGTTATCGTTATTATTATTATTATTATTATTATTATTATTATTATTATTATTATTATTGTGTGCAGTCAGTGTTTGCCTGCCTTTTATGCTACACGTAGTTATTACTTGTCCCAGAATGATCATTATGTAAAAAGTAATTGTTCCGTGACAGACGTGATGTGAATTTATAAATTTGTCATAAATATTATAAATTAAAGTTAAATGGTGTGGGAAATCGTATTTATGGTTGTTGAGTTTAGTTTGGTAATCTGTGTTGCGCTTACCCATTTAAATGCGAGGTGGTCCACCAAGCTGATTTTTATTAACCACCTCACATTTTTGTTCCCGCCAATTTGGCCACCTGCCATGTGAGAATTTTTAATTGAAAGTGTATTTTATTGTGGGCTTTTTCGCTTCTTTCCCTCAATCATGGATACTGATGGGTCGTTTATTTAACAGCATGTCTTTTTTTCTTACAGCCGCTGAAATTTAAAAAAATGAATACCGCCACGCGCTCACCATCAGCCAGGGGAAACACTGTTTGGTATATCAGTACATCAGCCATTCATTTTTGTAACATCGTATGGTAATAGTAAGAACACATGCTTTCAAATCAAGTCAAGCAGTAAATGGGTGGACGATGCGGGGATTATGGGAAGTGCTCGGCTCCTCCGGATGCGACGGCCCTGTGTCATCGCTGTATTTTGTTGAATTTGTCATATTTTTTTACAGAAGTGGTCCTCAGTGGAATTTTATTTATTTATTTATTGATACGGGTCTGAGTAAGTACACTAGTAAAAGCAGGCAATGGAAGGAACCAATGTTGTTCCTTTCCTTTATAGTGTTTCCACATAACAAATTCACTATGCCCCCTATGGTCTACACCACTAGGATGTATAGTACTCTAAATAACTGTACATGTGGTATTGGTATGACGTGAGTACACACAACACTGTCGAATTAAACCGGGTACCGTCTGGTACCACAGCGATATGGAAACATTTTCGATACAGAACACCTTTACAATTCAAGCACCACACAAATGCGTGCGTAAAACCATCCATGGATTCTGTAATGTAAGATATTAAAAAAATAACTGGAGCATCACTGCCCAAGAAATGATTGTAGATCAGAACATCTTCTTGGAATTAAAAAAAACTGTTTGACACGCCATACTCGTCTGAATCTCGTATTCCTCATGGATGACAAGCTAGGGTTGCGTGACATCCTTGCTCCCCTGGCAATAATGTGTCGATGTACACAGCTCTTACATTATTGAGAATGTATACCCGATGGCGGCTCGTTAGTATGGTCTTCAATAAAACACGAATGTTTTTTTTAAAGTGGAGGTTGGTATATAGTTCAGTGTTGCAAAGGAAAGAATAAATATGCGGCAACGTGTGAATCAAAGTTAAGCAGAACACATTATCGCATAATGTCATTATGGGCGGTAAAGGTGATTAAGAAACTATTCCCAAATTATTCTTATCATGTATACTTTGAAGTTGGAACATCACTTCTTAAATCACAGTGTAGAAACACAGGTGCCTACAAACGTCACGACCTACAAAAGTCACGGATTATGATGAAGACTAAGATTAAGATAAGATTAAGATCTTTTGTTTGTATTCATGAATTTTTTGAAAACTGGACGACTGACTATGCAGATTATTAAAAGTGTATGCCTTTATAAGTACAGATGGGAAAGAATATGGGGCCCGCATTGGCGGATCCGGGGGGGGGGGGCTAAGGGGGCTGTAGCCCCCCCTAAAATCGTTTAAAAAAAAATTAAAACATTTAAAGGAAGAGAAAAAGAGAGAGAGAGAGGGAGGGGAGGGGAGAACGCACTCCCATTCCCTCACTGTGCTTTGTTTTTCTCTCCCTTTGATTATTTCATTGTAATTTTTGTAGTACTGAAAAATAATTGTTTTTGATTCTCAGCCCCCCCCCCCTAAAAAATGTTCTGGATCCGCCCATGGCCCGCGCAATCAGCTGCCTTATAATTATTGGCGGGATTTTGTTGTTGCCAACTTACCCATCAACCGGTACACAGAAGGTTCCGCCATGATAGTTGGTACCCCGAACAAAACCGTCACGGGGTGAGCAGTCCTTGCGTTTGATGCTCTTGGAGTGGGTGCACATCATGCCGTTGGTCGGGTACCGTTTAACGTAGATCAGATCCAGGAAATCTCTGGATGAGATGAGGCCCATGGCTGCACTGTGCGTGGCCGACCTCGCTATAATGAGGTCCTACGAGTTGGTTTGTTTTTTAAAGAAAAACAAAATTGTATCAATGACAGATATTAGCCGACCTATTCTTCAGCAGGTAGCGGCAATTATACGAAAGCTTTCATCTTGGGTTGGAATTCATACGTGATGGTATTTGACCTCATATTAAGATGGTTCATTTATTCCCAATGGTAGTCAGGGTTACCTGATCGTTGACGTAATCACCCATAATAGCCCATCAAACCACCAAACGCATAAGTGTAGTTGGTTTTCACAATCACAAACTATACCATCGCTCCCAACTATAGTTGTGACAGGCCCAACTATACTGTTATAGTGTTGTAGTAATGGAGGCCTAACTAAAGTTGGGCCAATACCACAACTGGGACGTAACATGGCCAATCCAGGGCTAAAAAGTGGGCACACCGCCACAAAAGGGGAACACTACCAAAAAAGGAGGAAACCTACAAACGTAAGGATAAACAAAGGGGACCTTGTGCCCTTCTCATCTGCACTATACTGCAAAAACCGTGGTAGTAACTCTCACCATGGAACACCATGGAAGAAATTCAGTCGGTGTTATTTTAACACCTCAGTTTGTGCAGGGTGGGCTCAAGTGAGGGTCCCGGGAAAATACACTCTTATTTACATGATGTACGGGACTGCTATGGTGTTAAAATTCTAGCACCATTGATGTGTGAACGACGGTTGTGCCAGGTTTAAGTTTAAAGTTACAACTTTAGAAACCTGTGATAACTTCCACTTGTTACCATGTTTCGTTAACATGAAAAAGGTGAAAAGGTGATTCAGATTTGTCGTAATCGTCCTAACGCAGAATTTAGGAGGACTACTCTTTCATAAAAATAATAGAAGTTATTACACTTTTCTTAAAAGTGCCAGACAAAATCATTTATAATGAAGAAAATATGATGAAGCTTCACACCAAGTAAGTTTCACTTTAAAATAATAATGTTTTCATTACCTCTTCTATATATTAATTTTAACCTGTCCCATCGTTTCTGTTTTTAAATAGTTGCATATTTGTTTTGTTGGCCACAGTATATTTTCGCCATCAGTGTTACAACCAAATTATTTTCTGTTTATCAAGACATCCATTTTCCAATCTGCCAGACAAACTCCCTCGGGCAATCTTCAGACGAGGCATCACATTAACTGAATGGTGGTGCTTGCTGCGAACACGCCAAGGTCACCATACATATATTCCATAATGATTATGATTAACGGCGCAGACGACATGCACAAATTAATGTAACCTGCTAATTGAAAGCCTTTTGCGCGGATGGTGTAACAGGATTATTGGGCAACACGCATTATAGTGAGTCATCACCCTTATTGAGATAATCATGTGGGGTCGGCTGAACTTATCCGTGGAAATAATATAGAAAAACGCTAAAAGAATTTCTTGTTATACAATAATCAGGTGATAGATTTGGGAGCAAACTATTTTCTTGTCTGTTTTGCCACACTGCAAACACGATCTAAGGTGAGTCATTACTGGCAAACGATGATTAATATATTTAACGAATTCAACAAAAAGGCAAGAAGTATACGTCTATAGCTTATACCGTTTTTGATTACGAGTGAGAGTGGTGCAAATTAGGGACAAGATCTTTATTCAATATAAATGCAGATCGTATTCATTCCAACGTGCAATTGAATTTTGTAAATTATTTCTGCAATTTTCTAAAACGATAACAGCTGAGACAGAACTATAGGTTTGATACTTTACATCAAGTAAGTTTTATGTAAGCCCAGTTTATGGAATTGTTTAAGTTATTAATAGTGTATAGTGGATTTAAGTTATGCAACATTTTGAGATTTAATTCATCCATAGAAGGATATTTTACTTCTCTAATCAAATATTCCACACCATTAATTAACTCTGCGAACTATTGATCATGTTCCCTGTTTCAGACATCAGCAAACACCACTCAAAGAAACTCTAGTCAAAGGTACCAGCCTATAAAGAGGAATGTGTACAACCATCCTTTCTCTATGGTATAACTGAGCAAACCAATAATTATCTCGACCTGTGGTTTATAACACTAGAGTTAAGTGTCCCGCTATAGGTTGTACTCAAAATAACAAACATTAAAAAAGGCATCGGGGCCACTTTGGCTACACTCTTCCGTCAAAGAAAACCCATCAAGTTCAGAGGTCAAACCCTCACCTTGAGGGCGTGCTCTCACCTTATTTATGTGCTCTATAACCTCTGACTCCTTGACATTCTTGTCCCATTTGCCTCTCAGACCCTTGGGTGACGGGAGGATGTATTCCACACCCTCTGGTGATGCTTCTAGCGTACATTCTGCTCTGTATCTGTTGAAATGTGACGGGAAGGATTTAAAGTTAATTCTTGGTTTGAACTGTCTTATATGTCGGGCGGGTCGATGATCTGTGTAATAAATTGTTTTTAAAGGAATTATATTTTCCAAAATAACGTTATTGGCCGAGATATTCATGGTTTATATTATTACCGTATTTGTAATGTAACGTTATGCACTATCATGGAGTCTTTAGGGACTTAGTTAAATAGATAAAAACAAGAAATTAATGATTTTAGTCTCGATGATTTATATTCTTCCGTTGCGGTTAACAACTTGAAAATATTTGAAGTTCCAAAAGTGATGGTGAAATAATATCATGGGAGCAGAAGATATAGTGGAAATTGTGTGGAATGTGGCGTTAATAAACACAAGTAAAGACGATAAAGGGTCTACCGGTAGTAAGAAATGACCAGTGTTCAGGTTCCCCAGTCTCTTCGTAAAATAAGACGCCATCAATTGTGTTTTCTTTCCCAAGAGGTTGTCAAAACAATCGACCTTCTCAGGAGCTTGACAGTCAGACTGCAGACTGAACCAAGTTCAGGTCAAGGCCTGACGAGATGGCTGAAATGCCGACTGGGTACTCTACGGAATTACCACTAAGTACTAGCCTTGGGCGGTGCGATCATGAGAAGACTTATTATTAATACATGGAGGAGATAATCAACGGAGTGTGTGGTAGTTGCCTGTTTAGAACATGTCGGGCTTGTGCTGATGATGCAGCCTAGCGGGGTTCTCTTTGCTTTGGGTGGGGCAAGATGCTTAGCGGTAAGGTGGGTGAACCATTAGACTTGTGGTAAATGTCCAAGTTGACTGACCGTAAGAGAAACTTAAGACATACAACAGAGGTCTGCCAAGACGTCTATAAACATGAACAATTTTGGTACTCAAAATTGAGAAAATTCTCAAAACATTTTAACACAAAAGACACTGTTTTGTAATTGTTATTTAAATATATTATAGCAATTCTTACATGCGAGATGGTGAAATTCGTAAGGAAAGAGTGAGGAGGTATAAAAATCAGCGATGTAGATCAATTCCCATAGCATGGGCAAGAGGAAAACTGATATTGGTATTTTTCTTTGCAACATTCGATCAGGTGTATCAGATGTTTGTATGTAAAAATGTATGCCTTAACTGCTCTCTAACCTCTTACCCCCAAAGACGGGGATTTCGCAAGACGAAAATATGTTGTAACAAGACCTGGTGAAATTGGAATCGGTTTTGTACCGATCGTTCCTACTAGAATTTACCTTTCAAGGGAAAATAAATCATATTTGTAATCTTCCATTCTGCTGTGTCTTACTTCACGTGAATAAAGAGAAACATACAACAACTTAACTGTGACGTTTTCAGCTCATTTACGTTGTGCCGTGAATGTGAAAATTGTGAAAATGCATTTTGAAATTTCGATCGGCAGACACTACCTTTGTATTAATTCTATACGTAATTTTTTTGTAAAAGTACGGTTATCCAAATTCTGACGTAAATTATTGGGGAATATGATGTGACTATTCAGAATTTTGTTTAAAGCAACAACACATCAGACAGTTCGAAATATTTTTGATAACATCATCATTACCTGATTTACACCAGGTAAGTTTGGTCCTTTCTCTCTGGTTTGATGTGAAACTGTAATCATTAATTGTATGATGCTTTAGATCCAGTACCTTCAGTTATACTAGGCACATCACTGCACGTAATGCACTCAGCAAATATTTCTTGTGCTGCGACTGAAACAGAAACTGCCTTTCTCTAAGCCCTTATAGGCCCCTTTTAGTTATCTCAAAAAATTATCCAAATTTTACACACACACACTGTTGATGATGGCGTTATACATTCATTGATATATTCCCATCTGAGGGGCTATCATTTGAGTCATTTTAATAAAATTAGTTACTCCGGGAACAATTATTCAACGCAGAATAAATCTAAAGAAATTGAATGCATTTTCATTATTTTCATTATTTGGTCGATAAAGACATAAACTGAAACTTTCACAGGTTGGTTGTGTAGGGTATACTCTTGTTTATATATTGATCACAAAAAGTAAGGATATTTTAGAAGCAGCTATATGCCAACTTTAGCCAATGGTGTGTAATGGCTCTTTAAAATAGTTGTGTCGAACTTGGGAAGACAAAAAAGTCGGTCTGGACACGGCCCTTGTGATTGAGTTACTGTGGAATTTGTCTGCCAGACTCTTAGACCACGTGGAATTACTTGAATAAACTAACTGTTGAAACGTCTGCCGGAAAACGAGGACGGGGATGTAATTTCTTTATTACCGTAACAACGGGTGGGAATTTGATCTTGTACAAGACTGACAACAAAATTTACTGAAGGATTTGTACATACTATGCATACAGAATGCAAATCTAATATTCGTACCTCTCAAGAAATACGAAATTTGAAACTGACTTCATATTGAATTCCATAAGTGTAGTCTATATGTAGCCTATACGAGGATTATAAGGATTTGGCTTAGCGATGGAGGGGTTATTGAAGGATTTTTCAAACCATACCGGTATCCGTGTAGTCCACGCATTGCCGTCCCACCATGCATTTACACACCTTGCCATGATTGGGTGTCTGCGGTAAACGCACTAGGCTTGCTTTTCAGTCCACGCACTCAACCCCTTCTAAAATGCTGGTCGCAAGCAATTTTCGAAACCGTGTGGGGAGGGGGAGGGTGGGCATTCGCGGGGTTGTGGGGACTTATATTATAAGAAAAGGGTAGGCCATGACACCGTATCTGTGGGGACATGTCACCATAGCATTTTTGGTCCTCACAACTGTGTGTAAAAGCGAGCGTATGTCCCCACAATTACGGAAAAAGACAAAGCGTTTACACACGTACGGTGAACGTACACACCATTCGTTGTGGGGTCCAAAACACAATAGAACAATTGGACCCCACAAGGTAACTATAGAAAATCTTGTACCCCACAGGAGAATTATATAGAAAAGGGATAATAGAACGAACAAAGGAATACCCCACAAATCAATGTGCGTGAGGGTGTGTGTGTGTGTGTGTGTGTGTGTGTGTGTGTGTCGAAGGCAGGAGTTAGTCTGTCGATCGAACTAGGGCAACCATTGAACCATAATGCCATGATTCTGCAATCATGAGGTCCCGAGTTGGTGTCGTCATCATTCATCATCAATCTATTTTGTCCGCATTTATGGCTGCGTAAAGATAGGTAACAAACAGAAGCTGCTTTGAGGTTGATTGCCAATCGATGACTTTGTCTGGACATTGATGGGCAATTAGTGATCGACTGTTGAGTCTGAATGCGGGAGTCTGCGTTCTAATGCGGACATGAATGTTCAAAAGCAATTTTAACTAGATCCATTAAGGCCACAAAAAAGTATACGGTTTCTGGTCATCGGTCGGCTTCAAAATCGGTGACGCTTTTTTTTTTAATTTTTTTTTTTTGCCAACAAGAAAATACGTGATACATTGTATACGCGGGGACCAAATTTCCCATATACAATGTATAGTGGCTAAGAGAGGCCTCACAAATCGGGCAAACGTTCATACTCCTTTGTGAAAAAAGTCGTTTAAACCACAGCACGGCAGAATTCAAATTGATTCAGCAACTTTGGCTGCAATTGGACATCGTTTCATAGCAAAGAAAACAAATTAAGAAAATTAAAAATGCCGACGCGCGCGGAGACGAAGTCACACAATAATTTCGTAATTTCGAGACTTCATGTCAGGGTCACCACACTTCATAAACCAACAATCAGTTGCACTAAATTATGGCATTTGAACAGCAGCGTAACTAGTGGCCAGGCACTTTTTTGTTGGGAGTGAAATTTTTTTGCCTAAAGATGTATCGCCCGTGTTTTCGCTGTTAATGACACTTTTCTTGAATAGTCATGAGAAACGGTTTTACAATAAATACGTACCGAAATGAATTGATGGAGGGTCCCGCCATAAATTAATATTTATGTTTTATGACATTTTGTTGCTGTTAAACCAAGCTTCTGACAACTATTTTGTGAAATATCTCATTTCGTGGCCGAGCGGTCTAGCTTACCGGATTCAAGTTCTGGTGTTAGCAACATAATGTGGGTTCGAATCACGGCCGTGACACTTGTGTCCTTGAGCAAGACACTTAATCATAATTGCTTCTCTCCACCCAGGGTTAAATGGGTATTGAAGGCAGAGTTGGTTTGCTCTATATGCGCTAGAAATGGCAGCAATTGAGCTGTATACTTCAGGGAGCTGAGATGGTTTCTATGAGCCTTATGAGCCTTATGAGCAGGGATAATAATATAATGCGCCTTGAGCACCACTTAGTTGGTGGATACGTGCGCTATATAAATCATTATTATTATTATTATTATTATTATTTCAAAGTACTCTGATAGGAAATTATAAATGTTCAAATAAAAAAATAAAAATCCGGAAATTACCGGTAAAACACGGACGATACATCAAATTTCTTTGACCTTTAATATTCTAATTTACTTTCGAACGAGAAATAAAATTAATTTATTCTATTTTAAAAATGTTATACACTAATATGGGAAAAACTTTCCATACTTTCTTTGAATAAAGTTATAAATCTGTCAACTAACCAACCAAAGTTTCAGCTTATTACATTGTGTAGATATCGAGAAAATAATGAAATTGCATACAGATTTGTTTTAGCCCATATTCATTTTATTTCTACTAAATGTTTGTCGCCTGAGAGAAATATTTTTATTTATTATAATGATACTACCTTAGACATAAATATTTCAATGAATATTTTATACCATTATCAACTTTACACCTACTAAGTTCTAAAAAATAAACTGTGGTCATTTATGTTTTCGTAAATACTATAACAGTGTAGGGGTTTTCAGTAAATTGCACTAAATGAATGTAGGCGAAATATGACCTATCATTTTATTTTATTATCTCTGTGATTATTATTCACGATTTGCTTTTAAAACTATTAAACTATTAAAATTATTAAATACTGCTGCCTAAAATTTGGCAAAATGCCACACTAAAGGGGGCGGGGCGCACACAGAAATGTATGGTGTACTACTCTACATGAGTATATTTTGGGGGAGGCCGGGGGTACATCCCCCGGTCGTGGACCTTCCCCTACAAGATCAAGGTGATTTATTACGGTTTACTTTCTAAAATGCAAACATTTAAATATAATTCATAAATGCCCAAGACAGTTTTATAGACAATCTAATTGGACAAAACGTAATCATGTAGGGATGTATTAATGGATGGTAGACTGGCTTATCAAAATCAGAACTGTGCGTATGTGGCAGATGTTCACCAGCTGTTTTGTGCGACGCGCGACGCGGATTTCAACCAATCAGAGTGACGGAGAATTGCCATCACACACCTGAAAATTTCATTTTTTTTTTACATTTTGAAAACGAAATAGATACAGCTCGGTCCTTAACGCCCGTGACCACGCCCAAACCCGATCGTTAACCTGCGGTAAAGACCGCGCGACAAACTGTTATTTACTTACTGAATTCAAGACTGTAGAAGGTTAAGAAATAAGAATATTGTACGAGGAAGTATGCAGTAGTATGCCATGTAATATATCTACTCTCTAATGTATAGTGTGTTGGTTATGAAAAGAACTGGTTGTTTGACAACTCCACGTTTCGATCTTCATCGGGAGAAGAAAACTGTAACTTTTTGTAAGTACTTAATTTCTTTCACAACAAGATGTATATACTTACATATAGCCATCAAATTCACTGGATTTCTTGAACATAACTCGGATGTCTTTCTGAAAAGAAAAGTTTTGTGGAGATCGAGTTCTAAATCTGTGTTCACAAAAACTCAACCCAAGTTCAATGTACGAAACATCGTTTGTCATTCACATATCCACGAAACAAATACCACTTCAACATGGAATGTGTCAACTGGTACCACACACATTCATCTGACAGTAACAAGTTAATGATCACTTTCCATTTGCACGTAAACAAGAGGTCGTGGGTTTGAATCCCGCCAAAGTCGCAAATGACTGAGCCTTCACAAGTCATATAACGGACTCGAACCCGCGACCTCTCGAATACCGTACGAGCGCTCTACCAACTGAGCTAACCAGCCCCTATGTTCGTGGGCGGTCCACGCCAATTATCTATTGCTCTATGGGGCCAGGTCTAAACCATATCTGCCGAGTTGCCAGGGATCAAGCCCCGGTAAGATGCAAACAACATGAGTAACGGCAGTAGCGTGGATCACACAATGGGATATAAGCCTTTGTACGTGGTTGTACACAAAGTAGATTTATAGGGAGAAACTGACCTGAAATATTATATAATAAGAGAAGCGAGCAAAGAAAAATTGGCTGATGCTGGACTCGAACCCGCGACCTCTTTAATACCGTACGAGCGCTCTACCAACTGAGCTAACCAGCCCCTATGTTGGTGGGCGGTCCACTTATGCCAATTATCTATCAGTAACAAAATCACATGTACATAACGTGAACTACCTTTTATACATTAACAGGGGGTAAATATGTTTCCATGCTGACACAACATCTTTCATAATAATATTGAAAACGTCCATTTACTATGGAAACACAAACTAATTCAAGGTGTAGACCTGTACTATAAATCATAATTATTCGGATGTATAACTTCAGCTTGTACACATAGTTTGTATCATTATTGTGCTTTTTGGGGTAAGATTTTTCGGTTTATAGGACCCAATAATTAAACAGTGGTCTGAGGAGGAGAGACATATTGGCTACTGAAACTCGGTGAAATTGGACGAGGACCAGTGATTGCCGCTGCTCGGTTCGGAAACAAGACCGCACAATTTTCTACATTTATTCCCCAAATTTGTCCCGCCTAAATTGTTAGCAAATAAAAACCAGATGCGATTACGTACGAAAAATACAATTATTTTCTAACAAGCAAATAAATACAGTGCGTTAGGTTTCTAGGTTAATGCTCATAGTATAATAGGAAGTAGTTTAACTTTAGTATGAAGGTATTAAAGTACACCTTAACATAACTTTCAAAGGCTTATTATACCAATGAAGCGATCCACAGCACTTGTTATATCTTAGGGATCGTGTCAACAAGTCAATTTTGCGAAATTGCAAGGGGAGAGATTTTAGTAAGATTTCGGTTGTCACAAATACATATCTTTTGAAGTTTGTTTGTATTCAGATTTCCTTGATTGAAAGTAAATCTTATTAAGTTTGAGAAAAATGGAAGGTTTTGAAACGACCCCTCTTCATCTAATGGATTGGACCATAGAGCAAGGTCGAACCCGCCCCACAGCCACGATATTGAAAAAAATAATACAAAACAGGTCAAACAGTTACAGCACCAAGCATGCAACAAGTCACACATGGTACTTCACAAACAGACGGCAGGTTTGACATTCCAATTACCGACAGCTGAAACACACCTGCCCCACAGCAAGCCAGATTCACAACAATACAACATTAGTGTCTTTTATAGGTCACTCACCTGTGTCGTTTCATTTGGAATATCCTGCCAGTAGCAAGATCATTCAGAAATCAAAATATGGACCAAGGATAAGACAGAAGAAAATGTTATGAGTACAGAGCTTTCACCGGATCCTGACAAATAAGTCTTAAAGTCATTTTGTTAATTTTTATTCTCATATTTTGAGCATCGCTTTCTTATGTCAATATCTTGTGAATTATAAGACTTTTGTGGGGTGAAATTCATTGACATTTTCTACTGATTCTCATTGTGAAAAGGCCCGTATATGATAGGGACTGTTACTCAAGAGTAGTTTTAGCTAATTCAGACTCGTTTTGTAAGATCGGGGGCTGCGACCAATTTTTATAACCGAATTTTCATACTTTCCTCATACCTTACGTTAAAGATATCGCGGCTTTGCCCATGTTTTTGACGGCAATCAGAGTACTGCTATATTACTCAAGGGAGTCAAGGAAGGGGGTAACCAATGCTTTAAATTAACACATTTCTTACAAATAATCACGACAGGCAAGGTTTCACAGTAAATATATCACAAAATATATTAACTGTGGGTTATGTCATGAATTCATTTATGCACTTATTTACTATAAGACTAAGCTTCTCACTATTATTTTGTATAAGGAAATTATCGATGAAAACAATGAAATTAAATCAACTGTCGGTAAATTAGTTTAAAACACGGACGAGACATCTTTAAAGCAGTCGTTCAATTGCATTTTTACAGGTCTGTATCAGATGATGCGCATTTTGGTTGACTTTACATAAACTTCATACAAGATCTCCTGATCTCATCAATAGCATTATAATTATACTGCCGATCATTATTGATTACGTTAGTTCCAGTCTGTGCTATAGTAAACCTTTACAAACATATTTGACGTCTGTAAAATGTCTTGGTTCAGACTTTTCCGTAAAATCGACTATAGAGGTTTGACATTGACAAATTGAAATGTGAATGTACTTGTTGCTACCAGGTCATTACCCTTTTACTCACGTGCTTTTGGTTTGTAGTTTGGACACTTCCGACAAGAAATAATATATGCAATCAACTCTAGGCATTTATAATATTATCTATAGTGTCAAAAGGAGTTTATCAAACTATCCAAGGTCACAAATCAGTGGGAGCAACTTTTCAGAGAGATTTGCATTGTTGTTGGGGTTAGTTTGTCATGGACATAATCATTGCTGAAAAGTTCATAAAATGAACATGACAAAGTGTGAGCATAAACAAAGCACCTATGCACTACTCGTTACCTGGAAAATAAAATAAATGATCATAAAACTGACTTGGTGTACAGTTGATGAATGATGATGGTATCAAACAACTCTCATTTCAGTAAACTCTCATTTCAGGTGCTATCATTTCAGTAAACTCTCATTTCAGGTGCAATCATTTCAGTAAACTCTCATTTCAGGTGCTATCATTTCAGTAAACTCTCATTTCAGATGCTATCATTTCAGGTGCTATCATTTCAGTAAACTCTCATTTCAGGTGCTATCATTTCAGGTGCTATCCATTCTGTAAACTCTCATTTCAGGTGCTATCATTTCAGTAAACTCTCATTTCAGGTGCTATCATTTCAGTAAACTCTCATTTCAGGTGCTATCATTTCAGTAAACTCTCATTTCAGGTGCTATCATTTCAGTAAACTCTCATTTCAGGTGCTATCATTTCAGTAAACTCTCATTTCAGGTGCTATCATTTTAGTAAAATAAGTGAAATAATTTCCAAAATTAATTTCCGTCATCCGAAGAAAGAAATTCCACGTTGGAATGAATAGGAAAATCTGAATGCATTTTCACTATTTTTTTCGTTAAATGAACTGAAACTTTCACATGTTGGTTTTTATACATTATTTTCATTCTATAAAGTGTGGATGCGTTCACTGACATTTTACCAACAGTGTATACCATCTTTAAAGGGACAACATCGTCACGACAACAGGGCATGGAATCGAAGTGCTAGTAACTGACTGAATAATAACCCACATGATAAGCGCATATTACCGTTGCTGCTGCATGAATGAGCCAGTAATGTTCAGTCACTGTGACACTGTGTTCATTTTAAGCTATGCCCTGTTGAAAGTCTGCTCTGATCCTGATGATAGAGTCCCTTTGACATACAAGACAGACTGAAATAATTATGGAACTGAAACGTCACATGAGATGATTATAATGGCTAACACCGCTTAGAAATGTCTCTTAATTGAGACGAATTATTTATATTGTATTGTATTGTATTGTAAAAAAAAAAATTAAAAAATACAAACATAAAAACAACAGGTGTATACCTGTGTACCTGTACAACTAGGCTACGGCTGTATATCAATTACATCAATCATCTTATTGTAAAGCATTGTGTTTTGATCCGCACCAAAGGAAATAATAACCCATGTCCCCCGCCCCCCCCCCACCACCACCAAAAAAAAATAAACAAAATAAATCAAATTAAAAAAAAAAAAACACGTGTAACTGTATCCCCACGGGTGTCAGGTCAGTTCACGAGTTGAAAAAAGCAATTTACGGTGACCTAAATTTAGGACTGTAGGAGGCATTTTGGCAAACATTCCTGAGGCATGACACATTTGAGGACAATACATGCACCCTCTACGGGTAATCCTAAATTTAAGAAGTTAACTATGGTCTGGTTTAGGAAGGGGGCTTGTACTTATTGTTCACCTTCACAATGGAGGAAGGCCCAGAAATATCTGGTTTACATTGGCAAGGGAAGCAAGATTAGTGAAGCATAACATAACAATGGTAGTATTGGGTGCGAAAAGTACATGTACTGTAATGTGTACACGTTCTCAGTGGGCAAAAGAGCTTTTGCTTTTGAGGTATGTCGGCCCATAGTTGAGATTTTAGGATTGTATCAGTGGGTTACTAATTTTAACACACATAATCATGTTTTAGTAGGTTTGCTTGTTGTCTGAAATTTAGCATACGGCATTGCATGTTCAATGATTCTCCAACTTGATGGTGAAACTTGTGAACTTAAAATAAAGTAACATGGAATTGACAAAAAATCGTGCGCGTCAGCGATTTTTTTTTGCTGCAGTATACTTCGTCAACTGTTATGCGTTTGTATTCTTAAAATGAATTTTTGACTATTTTCATAAAAAAACCTCCACAACCGTGAATTACCATTGTATAGAAAGGCTTTGCTTCTGAATAAATTTGTAGTTGAAAAATGTATAAAAATGTATGAAAATATTTATACCTTCTACTTGAAAGGCTAGCGTTCTAACCACTAGACTACCATGCCACTCGACTTTGATGGTGAATTAATTATTGAAGAACCTTTTTTTTTAAATTAAAATTCTATGCAAATTTCTAAGCCATTGACGACGTATGCTGCAGAAAAAATAGCTGCTCGTCCTGTTTCAAATGCAAACTGATTTATGTATAATTATTGTTCTTTGTTCTGACCTCATTGTCAACACACCCAGACAATACATGAGTTCGATGAACTAGAATTCAACTTTGAGGTTTGTATCAATCCTTATTATACAGAATGTATGAAAAACATCCTGTGGTTGGTTGGTTGGGTTTTTTTTTAATGAAAACAAAAGAAAACGTGGGCACCGTATTGATGTATAGGCCTTTTAGGAAAGGCTACAGAGATAACAGTAGCTATACCCCTCAGCCTATCCGTCTAACGGATATGACTCAAAGAATCAACATTTGTCATAAATCATATTAATAAACTACAGCAGGCACAACATACCAAATATTTAGGGGTCATTGGTGATAAATGCCAGTGAAGGTCATGGGAAATGAAAACATATTGTGAAGAAATCTCATGGAACATGCAGTGCATCCATGGATAACGTTAATTTGCAATTTTAGCTTGTAATCATGAAACTTAGAAACGTATAACTCGATATGAAGGTCTTGATTCGTAGTTGGTGATTGGAACTTCTCGTGCTCAATCTGTAGCCTAAACATGTTACAGTTAAACCACCATGGGAGTGTACATAATTGGTAATATTGACACAATTGCTTCTTTGAGTATGCTTATTTTTTGCATCAAAATAGAAATCAAACAACGCGGAGGGCAATTCGATAGAAGCATTCACAATTTTTACAGAAAACACTTGGACATGTTGGAGGAAAAAGTTTTTACCAAAAATATCAATATGCCAATTTGTTGAAATGAGTATACTTCACCCATAATCATTTTCCCAAAATGATTGGTACCTTAACTTCACATCAAGTCAGCACCGTGATCGGATAACACTCAATCCAATTCCTTGACAGTTCACATCAAGTCAGCACCGTGATCGAATTCCTTGGCAATTGATGTTGTTTTGACCTTCCATCCATGCAGCACTGAACATAAATTGCCCGTATCAATGTACAAAACAAACAATTCCACTAATACCATAACCTTTTCAAAAGTGCCCCGCCCCCTTCGGTGGTGGTATAATTAATTGCTACAGCTTGAGTAACCATAGGAGAAACTTTTTTTCATCAACAAAAAATAAAAAAGGAAGGGCCTACGCAATAATGAATTAATACAGTCAAATAATAATTTGTATCTGGTATCTCTTACCGAAGTTTTGGCGACTTTCCAGTCGTTGTCATTGTACATTTCCAGCACCCGCTGTGACATGCGTTCAGCTTCTTGGTTATAATCCATTGTATCACCGGTCTGATGCGTATTATTACCACCACTGCAACACGCTGCAGCAACGAACAGCCTCACGGCAGACGACACACTGCTTTTCACCGGCGCTGGTTTCCCGCTTAAAATACCCACACTGACAGCGCAGACACCTAATGTCACCGGCGCCAAATATCTGAGCATAATTTATGCACAGAGTGCACCAATAAGCACAATTTATCGATGAACATCAATGGTATGATTGGTAGAGAGGGAATCACGTAGACTGTGGAGAATAGAACTTATGATACAGACATACACATATACAGGCGATTAATATGATATGACAATAATGCGTCTGGAGCATGCTATAGTTAAGTGTGTTATGTGCAGAGAGGTTCCGGAAATGTCCGATGCGGTTAAGTACTAAGGCTCACATTACACAACGTCTCGACACCTGCAGACGTCTTGCATATACACAGTGGCGACACCTACTGATGCACAGCACGGCTGTGTGGCAGCTGAGGCCCCGGAAGATTTGTTTTGTCTAAACGGTGGAATAAAAAAAATCATTTTAAAGCAGTATGCCTAGCCTACTTGTGGTTCACATTATATATATATATAAACGGGTAGCGAGCAAAGAAAAATTGGCTGATTCCGGACTCGAACCCGCGACCTCTCGAATACCGTACGAGCGCTCTAACAACTGAGCTAACCAGCCCCTATGTTGGTGGGCGGTCCACTTATACCAATTATCTATTGCTCTATGGGGCCAGGTCAGAGGCCAAACCATATCTGCCGAGTAGCCAGGGATCAAGCCCCGGTCAGATGCAAACAACCTGGGTAACAGCAGTAGCGGGGATCACACAACTTGGGACACAAGCCTTTTACGTGGTTGTACACAAAGTAGATTGAAAGGGAGAAACTGACCTGAATATTACATAAACGGGTAGCGAGCAAAGAAAAACTGGCTGATGCCGGACTCAAACCCGCGATCTCTCGAGGCCACCGTACGAGCGCTCTACCAACTAGCTAACCAGCTGTTGGTGGGCGGTCCACATAACCTTTCAACCTTTTCATTCCCATTGTGCAATATTGGCTCATTGCTGTCTGAATTGCCAATAACTGCATCGTTTGGAGTACCGTGGTGGCGTTCTTTGGCACGCGAAAAACAATTCTCCTTTGTTACCAATTATTTGGTGCTTCTCTCTAGTACAACACCTGTTTTGTAACAATGTGTTTCAGCAATAGCGCCCTCAATTGACCAGCGCTTTCTGATTGGTTGAAAAAAGTACGCCCTGCAGCTTTTGCGTGCTATTGCTTATAATTGTCGCCAGTTGCACGATCAATCAAGTTCACAAATTTTGGAAGAAATCTTCGCAGATAATTGGGTCAGACATGTCTTCTGGACGACGAGATTCGAAGATAATATCGGATATATAGTGGAAGGAAATGCGTCCCTCACATCATCATCTTCATCGGAAAAGCCAAACTACCGGTCTGGTTGGTGTGAAACCCAAACATACACGAGGGAACACACACAGTGCAACCAAATTAAACAGGGAGAACTACTGAGAATTTGAGTAACTAACTATACACACCTTCCAATTTTCAACTGTACTTCTGTCAAGCGACCTGGGAGGTGATGGTGACGAGAACAAATCGATATGCTGAGCAACCTTGCCTGCAAACCCAAATCAGTCGTCAGCCTGCTTGGACCTCAACTAATATTCCCGAAATGATGGTATCGGCATTATTATTACTTGCGTGACGTCAACAAAAGGCTCCTCGATACGGTATATATGCACTGGTCCGTATCAAGAAGTCGCTTAGAAGTCCGGTATATCCATCCTTCTCTGTCCCGCAACAGATTCTGCAATCCTTAATTTTTTTCACCTAGCCAACCGCTGTGAGCTCAAGTAGACTGCCCATCCAAACAAGCCTGGCAAAAACTTCGCCCTTTACTCGATTGTTGTACTGCCAACCTCTCTCAAAATATACAGCCCTGGACGAAACCTCTCACCGGACGAGAGTATTGGTGAAGTTTAAAGGACGACTGAGCTTTAATCAGTACTACTTCGCGAAAGGCCAACAAGTGGGGACTGAAATGCTTCTTTTTTTTTAACCCGGACGGGATCCCCTTTTGAAGTTTGTTGGGGTTTTTAAAATGGTAACTTCTCCCTTTTTTTTCAAAATGACCACACATCCCTCGGTCTTTTTTTTCAACCGTGCCCCCGATTGGGTGGCCTTTGAACCCAAAGAAAATTTTTAGGATATTTAATTTTTGCAGCCCCCCCATACCCCGCGGGGGGGGGGTTTTGGGACCACCGCAAACACAAAAGAACCTAAAACCCCCTATCCAAAAAGTTTCCATAAAAGGGGGATTTGGTTTTTGTAAAAGGAGGGAGCACCCCTTTGGCAGACCCCCACCCCGGAAAAAAACCCCAAGTGGGAAACGACACCCTAAAAGGGGAATTCCCCTTTGGGGAAAAACTGGCTTTTCTTTTAAAAAACAATAAAAAAATTTCGACATTATCGTAAGGGAGGAAAGGGGCCCCGGGGGAAAAGGGGAAGATTTAAAACTCCCAAGAAAAACCAGTTCCCCCCCCGGGCAACCGGAACACCCACCATCTTTTACCACCCCCTTTTTCTGACGTGGAACTAACCCTTTTCTTAGGGAAACCCGCCCCCTTTTTTCAAGAGGATTTTTTGGAATTTAAAAAAAATTTTGTTTTTATCCCAAAAGTTAATAAAAATGGGTTTTTTTTGCAAATTTTCTTTGGAAGCACAAAGTGTCCCTCCGCAAATTTCGGTGCGGTCCACTGCTTCTGTCATTTTAACCGCAGCAGTTAAAAATTCCGTTTTTGGGCGTTCTAATAAGGGAGAACTGACGGCACTTTTGCATATTACTTTTCATCCCAAGAACAATGAAATGGTGGAAAAAGAGTATTCGAAAAATTTTTGACATCTGTTTTGGCTAATCTCTGGGGTATAAAACCCTTTTTTAAAAACCCCCCTTAATTTGGTTTTTTGGGTAAAAATAAAAAAAAATATTAATAATATTAATAATTTGTGTGTTTGGGTGTGTGTGTGTGTGTGTGTGTGTGTGGTGTGGTGTGTTTTTGTGTGTGTTTTTGTGTGTGTCTGTGTGTCTGTGTTTGGGGGGGTGGTGTTTTGGTTGTGGTGGTTGTGTGTGGGGTTTTTTTTTTTTTTTGTGTGTGTTGTTGGTTGTTGTTTTTTTGGTGTGTGGTTGTTTTTGTTGTTGGTTGTGGTGTGTTTGTGGTTGGTTGTTTTGTGTGGTGTTGTTGTTTGGGTCTAGGAAAGAAAAAACGCGTTGTTGTAAAGAAAAACTGGGTTTTTCCCTGTTTTTGAGAATTTTAACCCAATGTCTCTTTAAACTTTTTGTATTTCATTAAATTCCCACCCCCCCCTTCCAATTTTTGGGGCAAAGCTTTTTCCCCATTTGGGGAGGTTCTCGGTTAATCCCGGTTCAACTTTTCTTTGCTCAAATAAAATAGATTAAAAAATTGTACACAGTCAGTTTCCTTTCTGTATAAGTCACATAATGCTTAATAAACCCCAATAACAGTGTTTCGCCATTTTCATGTAGGTCAATATAATTGGTCTTTTATTATAAAGTTGATTTCATGTCTCGGAGAGTAATTCATTATGACACACTGACAAGCGTGAGCGCCTAACAAGCAGCCACTCATAACAGCTCTCCAGTTTTTGTGCTAAGTAAGTGTTTTGTAGCTACAAGTTTGTCTTCATTTTTATACTAGTGGATTTCTTATTACACCTGGAATCTTCTGGACGTTTTATGTGAGTATTGGTACATTTGTTTTCTTATAATAAGTGAAAAACTGTTGTATTTTTTGTCTGTCTCTGCTGTAAGATTTTACTGTGTTGTGGATACACACTTGCATCTTCATTTTATTTGTGCAGTCAACCCTGACTTAGATTATAACCTGTAGCTTGACCACAAGCCTTTTGTTTGGATCAACAACCTTGTGATTAGACAATGGAGGTCTACATTCTGTTTATTCTACTCCTGCTATCCGGACCATTGTGTCTCAATGACTCATCTTTAGAATACAGCATGCAACCTATAAGTACACTATGTAAAAAACAAAAATTCCGCCATCTTAAATTCTTGAGTCGTTCTATATCATATTATAATAATTCATCTGCCACCTTTCACCTGCAGGAACTCTTAATTTCTGGTGACATAAACCCAAACCCTGGACCTGAAACACTGAACAACACACCCACAAACGCCACTCAGCTCCATAAAATTTCCTACAACCGCAATGAACTACTCAATCTTCGCAATGCTCCATGTACTGATGCAGCTCTATGTTATTCAGCATTGAGTCAATTGAACTGTCTTGGAATACTTGCCAATCAACTCCAAACATACCGCCGCACACATAGAGGTAAAAAAGCTGGTCGCCGTAGAATGGACAGACTTACACAACGAGCACTCCGGCCTCACCAACCCCCAACAGTGAACTTAACCACATCAACAAGCGACATTGACATAACTTCAACTCCAAATGTTCATGATGAGTCTAAACTTCAGCTCTGTGTCTTGAATACTCAATCCATATGTAACAAATCGGATGAATTTGTTGACTTTGTACTTCAAAACAATTTGGATCTTGTTGCTATATCCGAGACATGGTTTAAACCTGATGATGACTTGCTACCCGACAAGTGCACTCCTGCTGGCTACTCTCTCCATCATATCCCCAGACCAAAAAAGACCGGTGGAGGGGTTGCACTTCTCTTTAGGTCCAGTTTATCTCTCAGTATGAAAAATGTTAACATTGACTACCTAACATTTGAATCTCTGCATGCTGAGGTAACGTGCAACTCTAGATCTGTTCCCCTTGTTAATATATATCGACCAGAAAGGGATGTTGATGGTAAACATGTAAATCTCTCCATTTTTCTGCAGGAATTTGATAAATTAATTGTGGATTATCTCTTGCACTCATCTGACATTATTTTAACCGGCGATTTTAACATTTTTATGGACATCACTTCAAACAATTATGCAAATCAGTTTAAAGATCTGCTCTCTGCTCATGGACTTATCCAGCATATCACAGCACCCACTCATCGATATGGTCACTGTCTTGACCTCATGATAACGCGTGAAAATACTTCACCTCTCATCTCGAATACTATCCATCCCGGCTTATCTGATCATTATGCAATCATGGTAAATATGAACCTTAAAAAACCTCCCATACCTACCATTTCTGTAACTACTCGCCACTGAAAAATGTAAATATTAAAGATTTATGTCATGATATTGAATCTCAACTGGAAAATGTAAACCTTGAAGATGGTGAGCTGGATTCTTGTGTCAGTCTATTTGAATCTACTGTCCGTAACATCTTGGACAATCATGCTCCGCAAAAAAACTCGAACTGTTAATCTACAATCTGAATCCCCCTGGTTCAATGATGATATTCGTGCTGCAAGGAAAATCCGTCGTCAACTTGAACGAAAATGGCGTGACAATGGGAAACTTGGAGTACATCAGCAAGAATACTGTAACCAACGTGATATTGTGAAGAACATGATTAACCAGGCAAAAATAACTCACTACTCATCTCTTGTGAAAGAGAGCTCTGGCGATCAGAAAAAAACTCTTTAAAATTGTTGAAAAGCTGCTATACATAAACCCAAAACTCCAGTGCTTCCATCTACACACTCCGATCAGGACCTCGCAAATGCATTTTCAAACTTTTTTGTCACAAAAATTGAGAATATCCGTCGTTCTTTTCCCCCAGTACCTGCCATTCTATCACAAACACCGTCACGCAAGGATCCACAATGTAGACTGTCTATGTTTGAGCCTACTAGTGTTACGGAGATCAAGAAACTCATCATGAAATCGCCATCAAAATCATGTGAACTTGATCCAGTACCAACTTCGCTAATAAAACAAAATATTGATGTGTTTGCTAAGTATAACACAATTATTGTAAACAGATCTCTTTCTTCCGGTTGTTTCCCTGATAGCCAGAAGGTTGCCCATGTCAAACCACTCCTGAAGAAACCAAATTTGGACAAGGAAGTTTTCAAAAATTACTGACCGGTAGCGAATTTAAAGTACCTTGGAAAAACAATCGAGCGAGTTGTTTCATCACGGATCTCTGACCATGTTCGTGCTAATAACCTGTCGGACACATTTCAGTCAGCCTATAAACCATTTCATGGAACGGAAACTGCTCTTCTCCGCGTCAACAATGACATTTTATCTGCCATGGATGATGGAAAAATCACTGCATTAGTTTTGTTAGACTTAAGCGCCGCTTTTGACACGGTCGATCACAAAATCCTTCTCTCCCGCCTTCAATATCATCTTGGAATACATGACACAGCCCTGGACTGGTGTAGGTCCTACCTTTTAAATAGGCCCCAGCATGTTTGTATTGGTAACGCTATCTCCGAGCCTGTTATTCTTGACTATTCTGTACCCCAAGGCTTCGTGCTCGGCCCACAGTGGTTTACTGTTTATACCTTTCCAGTTCGTGATAATTTGAAGTATAATTTAAATTACCATGTCTACGCTGATGACACGCAGCTTTACATTACTTTTAAATCTTCTCAAGAACCTGCCGATTCCTACATTACAACACTGGAGAAATGTATTCAAGAGATTCGAAGTTGGATGAGACAAAACTTCCTGAAATTGAACGACGAAAAACAGAATTTGTTCTATTTGGATCACGTCAGCAATTGTCTAAAGTTTCTCTTCCATTTATTACAATTGGTGACTCGCAGATAACCCCCTCATCACAAGCATGTAATTTGGGTGTTATATTTGACTCGACAATTACTTTAAAACCTCATATCTCCAACATTGTTCGCATATCATCATTTCATATCAGAAATATTAGCCGAATAAGGAAATACTTGAATAAAAGTGCTGCTGAACAAATTATACATGCGTTTGTCACATCACGGCTTGATAACGGGAATGCTCTCCTCTACGGTCTCCCACAGAATCAAATACCTCGTCTTTGTCCAGAAAGTCATGCCATATCACGCCAATCTTGAAAGAATTGCACTGGCTTCCTGTTTCACAGAGAATTGTTTTTAAACTTATGCTAATTGTTCACAAATCTTTTAATAACATTGCTTCAATTTATATTTCTGAACTGCTTAAAGTCTACACTCCATCACGCAATTTGCGCTCCAGCAACATGTCACTCCTCAAGGAACCAACTTCAAAACGGAACTGGGGTGATAGGTCTTTTTCTGTCACGGCTCCGAGACTCTGAAATCATCTTCCAGCTAGACTCAAATCTTGTCATAGTATAACTAGATTTAAGTCGATGCTTAAAACTCATCTTATGTCACAATTCTTCAAAGATGATGTATATTTGTAATTCCATTGTAGGTACATGTATCTCAGTACATAATTTTTCCCTATGCTATCATTGTATATTGTTTGTATTCATGTTTTTTCTTTTTCCGCGCCTTGAGCGCCCATGTAGTGGATATGTGCGCGCTACAAATCTTATATTATTATTATTATTATTATTATTATTATTATTATTATTATTATTATTATTATTATTATTATTATTATTATTATTATTATTATTATTATTATTATTATTATTATTATTATTATTATTATTATTATTATTATTATTATTATTATTATTATTATTATTATTATTATTATTATTATTATTATATTATTATTATTATTATTATTATTATTATTATTATTATTATTATTATTATTATTATTATTATTATTATTATTATTATTATTATTATTATTATTATTATTATTATTATTATTATTATTATAGAGAAATTGCCTTGCATTGCATCATCACGTGAGGGCGCTATACAATGAAACTTGCCAAAAGTCCTGTGGTAACCAAGTGGACATGAAGAAGAAATGAGTGAGGTACCCAAGGCATAATTGAAAAATTGGTCTTGGTACTGAAATGGTTATACAAATTATCTATTGCTCTATGGGGCCAGGTCAGAGGCCAAACCATATCTGCCGAGTAGCCAGGGATCAAGCCCCGGTCAGATGCAAACAACCTGGGTAACGGCAGTAGCGGGGATCACACAAATTGGGACACAAGCCTTTTACGTGGTTGAACACAAAGTAGATTTATAGGGAAAAACTGACCTGAATATTATATAAACGGGTAGCGAGCAAAGAAAAATTGGCTGATGGCGGACTCGAACCCGCGACCTCTCGAATATATATATATATATATATATATATATATATATATATATATATATATATATATATATCGATAATAAGTTTATTTTTTAGCCTAGCACACAGTGAAAGTGTATTTTAATTGTGTTTAGCCCAACACTCGATATGAAAGGCTACGAGTGAAAAAAAAATCAAATATAAGCCTACCATGTCTTTGTGACATATACGTAGGCACAAGCAATGTATATATTCACGGAACATTACCATTCCGAACATAAAGGGCTTGAATTTAAAGGGAAGATTGGTAATTTTACATTAATTGCAACTCTCTTAGTTCTCAAGAAATAGCCTATATCATACAACTTCTCTGTCATACAACTTCTCTGTCATACAACTTCTCTGTCATACAGCTTCTCTGTCATACAACTTCTCTGTCATACAGCTTCTCTGTCATACAACTTCTCTGTCATACAGCTTCTCTGTCATACAACTTCTCTGTCATACAGCTTTTCTGTCATACAACTTCTCTGTCATACAACTTCTGTCATACAACTTCTCTGTCATACAACTTCTGTCATACAACTTCTGTCATACAACTTCTCTGTCATACAACTTCTCTGTCATACAACTTCTGTCATACAACTTCTCTGTCATACAACTTCTCTGTCATACAACTTCTCTGTCATACAACTTCTCTGTCATACAACTTCTCTGTCATACAACTTCTGTCATACAACTTCTCTGTGATACAACTTCTCTGTCATACAACTTCTCCGTCATACAACTTCTCCGTCATACAACTTCTCTGTCATACAACTTCTCTGTCATACAACTTCTCTGTCATACAACTTCTCTGTCATACAGCTTCTCTGTCATACAACTTCTCTGTCATACAACTTCTCTGTCATACAACTTCTCTGTCATACAACTTCTCTGTCATACAACTTCTCTGTCATACAACTTCTCTGTCATACAACTTCTCTGTCATACAACTTCTCTGTCATACAACTTCTCTGTCATACAACTTCTCTGTCATACAACTTCTCTGTCATACAACTTCTCTGTCATACAACTTCTCTGTCATACAACTTCTCTGTCATACAACTTCTCTGTCATACAACTTCTCTGTCATACAACTTCTCTGTCATACAACTTCTCTGTCATACAACTTCTCTGTCATACAGCTTCTCTGTCATACAGCTTCTCTGTCATACAGCTTCTCTGTCATACAACTTCTCTGTCATACAACTTCTCTGTCATACAACTTCTCTGTCATACAGCTTCTCTGTCATACAGCTTCTCTGTCATACAACTTCTCTGTCATACAACTTCTCTGTCATACAACTTCTCTGTCATACAACTTCTCTGTCATACAACTTCCAGTCTGTCATACAGCTTCTCTGTCATACAGCTTCTCTGTCATACAGCTTCTCTGTCATACAACTTCTCTGTCATACAACTTCTCTGTCATACAGCTTCTCTGTCATACAGCTTCTCTGTCATACAACTTCTGTCATACAACTTCTCTGTCATACAACTTCTCTGTCATACAACTTCTCTGTCATACAACTTCTCTGTCATACAACTTCTCTGTCATACAACTTCTCTGTCATACAACTTCTCTGTCACAACTTCTCTGTCATACAACTTCTCTGTCATACAACTTCTCTGTCATACAAATTATCTGTGAACGTTTCATCACAACAAGTGCTTCACGTTTTTGAGAAAACGACGAAAAACTGTGACATGTTTTTTCATAGGCTTAGTGTATATTTTTACACAAACGTTTTTGGTAAAAGCTACATAACAATTCCTGTTATGAAAGCACTTCAGGCGAAACAATTTATCAGGATTATTGATACGTGTACCAAGTGAGATTTTGCATAACAATTTGTTAATTGTATAATCTGGGTATAGCCAATGCTGTACCTTCCCTTTAATAAAGTGATGCCTAAGACCCCCATCTCCTGAATATACTTCCACGATGCTTTAAATATTACCAGACCAGCATCTACCAGAGTCCGGCATTCTCCTGAAGACGATAAGAGAATACCTCCTGAAGACGATCAGAGCATACTGATCGAAACATCGAGTTGTAGTCTCCAGTTCTTTTCAGAACTAATTACTACTCAATTGAGAATTTTACATGGAGTCTTTACTTATCCTCTTCACCATGCAAAACTACAAACATTAAATAACACCTGTTTTATAATAATTTCAGAATTGGATTCTTATTACAAAAAATATCATACTTTATTTTGCCTATTTTTCATGTCTACTCCAATATAGAAATAAATGTTAAATTGAACTGAATATTGAAGTCAGTCAGGAAGTATATCTACAGTTGTGATCACTGATTACAGCAAAGCGTTCGATCGCGTGGATCATAACATTACCATAAACAAATTACTGTCAATGGGAGCACGACCCTGCCTAATTCCCTGGCTTTGCAGTTTTTTAGCAAATCGAGTACAATGTGTCAAATATAGAGGTACGCTCTCGGACTTCAAGCCTCTGAAAGCAGGGGTCCCACAAGGAACAAAATTTGGTCCCATAGGTTTCTTGGGCATGAGTAACGATGCAGCCATCTCCAACAACATCGTCACATTGAAATATGTGGACGACATGACCCTTATTGAAAGGACAATTAAAGACAATGTTAATAACAATATGCAACAGGAACTGAATGAACTCGAAAGATGGACTAACAATAACCATATGCAGTTAAATCCTACCAAATGCATGGTTATGAATGTTTCTTTTATGAAATTTAAGCCTCATATGCAACCATTATCTTTGTGTAACGAACCTCTCCACGAGACAGACTGCGTCAAAATCCTGGGTGTGCACATCACTTCTGACCTTAAGTGGGATGTTCAAGTGAACGACATGCTGAAACGGGCCAATGGACGACTTTATATGTTGAAAGTGCTCAAAAAATTTGGTCTTTCAGCTGAGGACCTCATCACAGTTTATGTTGGGTACATACGCCCGCTAGCTGAATATGCAGCGCCTGTCTGGCACCCAGGCCTCAATGATGAGCAGTCTGTCTCGTTGGAGAAGAATCAAAAACGTGCTTTCAAAATTATTTTAGGTCAAAATTACTTCAGCTATGACAATGCTCTAGAAAAGTGCAATATACCAACCCTCCACTCTCGTAGAGACAAATTATGCCACACATTTGCCAGTTCACTCTTCAACTCAAACCAATTCCGTCAATGGCTACCATCAACCAGGGGGGATCAACATAACCGGGGTCTTAGGAATTCGAACAAACTGACAATCCCTAAATGGGTAACAAAAAGGTATCTGAACAGCCCAATCCCCTTTTATGTTAAATTACTGAATGCTGAAGCATAATTTTTTAATTTTTTTTTTTCTCCCGATCATGGCTTAATTTTATATTGATGAACTTTATTTCTTGCCTTAACTTTTTAAGTATTTTTAAATGTAAATTATTAATGATTGGTGTATTTTTTTAATGTTTCATGTTATGTGTTTGTGTATTTGTTTTCAATCACTCAATTCAACTTTTTTGTTGCAACGTGATTTTTAATAAACCTTTAATAATAAAAAAATTAAATAAAAAAGTTCAAAGAATATTCTTTTTGTATTGTATTGAATGACGTGGCATATTGTACACGGTACACATGTACGCCTCAACAAGCTAACATACACCGACGAATGATTCGAATTATATAGTAAGTGTAAATGTCTCTGGTTCCTGGTCTCCGCGCGCGTCGCCTCAGACCCGCGCGTCGGCATTTTTAATTTTCTTCTCTTTTTTTGCTATGAAACAATGTCCAATTGAAGCCAAAATTGCTGGACCGATTGGAATACTGCCGTGCTGTACTTTACACGACTTTTTCAGCGCACCGATTTTGAAGCCGACCGATGACCAGAAACCGGAGACAAAAGATGTGAAAAACGTGTTTTTGTTTGTTTGTTTTTTCGTTCTCAGATCGGCCCCTCCTTTTTGGCCCCTTTTTGGCCCCCTCATTGTGGCCCCTCCTTTTTGTAATATATAGCTGATTTTCATGAAACTTCAGAGGTAGGTTATTATGTTGAGTTTGACGAGAGGTATCGACTGAGTTCATACAAAATATATACATCATCGTGAGGGGACTATACTATATCATTTTTGGGTAATTTTCCAAATCCGATTTTGTCAAAAACATTATTTTCTCCATAGTTTATTTACTTTTCCTTCGTTGGCAATGAAACTTGGCACAGGTGTTGTCTTTAGTACAATGTGACGTCATGTAGAACACTGAGGGCGCTATAACCAAAATTGTTTTTCATTTTGTACCAAAACATGATTTTTGAGTATTTTTACCCAACATTTGGATTTGTTTTTACCAAAAGTACTATAACGGCAGATTACTATTTATATCACAAATTTATATATTGAGCACAAATTGAATGTCTTACAGTATTAACCAACTACAGTATTTACCACTAAAAAGTGGAAATTCAGTTGGACCTGTTCAAAATAAAATGTTGTCATAGCAACCATGAACAATCATTATCATTGATTTTGATATAGGGGTCCTAAAGAATAGTAAGGAAAAGTCAGAACATTTGAGCATGATCGGTCAAAGCGTTCTGGAGATATAATATGATAAGGGGACCTCGGCTTGATAGGGTTAACATTTGTCGCATTTATTTCAATGTGGAATTAATGCGGTCTTCACCCGTAGTAAAAAGTCATTTTGCCAAGAGACGATGAATAATTGTTATAAAATAATAACACAGAGTGAAACAGTTCAAGGCAGGGGCGGATCCAGGGTCTCAAGAAAGGGGGACACTGCCAAAAAAGGGGCCACACTAAAAGTCATTATTATGGTAAATTTACGTGCACTTCAAGACAATGTAGTGACCATACAAAATGAAGAGCGCCCTCACGAGTAAGAGTGCATTTCTTTTCCAATCCTTTACTCGTCCGCACTCGTCCCCAAAGGCGCTGGTACACTCCGATATCTCTGAGCTCTCATTGGTTAATGTTTGTGACCCCATGTAACCCGCGGTCGCTACTTCCTGTTTATGTTCGTATGAAACTAACGATTCATTTTCGTGTTTTTAGAAACGTGATTGATGCCTAGGATGCCTTGGATTTAACTTGGAGGAAGGGTAAACGTGCCATTTTAGCTTGTGTGTTCAAGTGCAAGTGTTGATCTTCAATATTTCCATTTTTGTCCATATTACGGCTGAGTCGCTTCGCCCTCTCCTTGGCCGTGTTGCACTGGGTGCCAAATCGACCGACGTGGTTACCTCCGTAGTCGGACATTAAAAACTAATACATCACCACATATGTAGGCCTGCACTATAGCCACATACATGCACGCTACTAAAAACACAGAGAAATGCATTAATGTGCTTAATTATTTATTCTCGGTCTCCATGTTATTGTTAAACAGGTCTGGTTTAAAATCCCACCAAGATTGACATTTTGATTATAAATGTTTTCAGTACCTGTGAGGGCAGAGTTGGTTGATTAGCCCTATATGCGCTGTAATGGCAGCAATTGAGCTGTATACTCCCCAGGGAGCTGAGATGGTTTCAGGAATGATTTATGAGCTTTATGAGCCTTATGAGCAGGGGTAATAATATAATGCGCCTTGAGCACCACTCAGTTGGTGGATACGTGCGCTATATAAGTCCACACATTATTATTATTATTATTATTATTAATATACACAATCGGCGACTCCGAGCTAGTAGTGGTCACGTGATGTATAGTGGGTACAAAATAACAACAAACCAGCAGTGCGCTGTGTATAAACATAGGGAGCTCCATGGAGGGTTTTAAAACAACGACCCATTGATAGTTGAATGGCAAGGGAAGGCAAACTGAATGTTCAAAATCACGTTATATTCATTCTAGAATCTCTGTGCAATTTAGACTCTGGAATTCACGTAATGCTTTGTGACTTTGTCAAAGTCGTAGGAGACTGGCGTACTACTATACTGTATTTACTAACAGTCGTTTTCCCGGTTTCGGATTTTCCCGGTTCTGGATAGCTGCAAATTAAAAAATCTGTTTAATCCACATCGCTTCAGAGAGAAAATTTATACTTTACTGAGGTGAGGAATAACTAATGAACTATCTAATGTGTAATTTTCATCCACTAAACTGCGACCGTTGTGAAGATATCGATCATTTAGTGACGCAAACTCGGTTGAACACTAAGTCGAAAACGTTAAAATACGAAGGTCCCCAAAAAGCGACATTGACGTTCTTTGCTGCCGACTGGAAAATGTAGTTACGTTTTTCAACATTGAATTTTTCTCAATTTGTGAAAATTTCATTTTTTTTTTAAGTCTGTGGTGTATTTTTTATATAAAAGAGTTGAACAAACATTGAAGATCGCCCCAAAATGAGTGGTGGCCGAGCCTTGCCCTAGTTCTGGATAAAAACTTCTTCGCGCATTGATAATGTGCGTAATGTTTGGAAATTAAAATTGGGAACATCTCCGATCGATTTAGAGAACTTAAACTCGTGTTCCAATCAACAAATGCAACATCTGTGATGTGCCTTGTACAGCAGAAGCACTCGGAAGAAGCCATGCTTTTCCATACACTACGCGTCGCTTGCTTGGTTTGTTTACATTTTATACCCACTATGAGTCACGTGACTCCGGTCGCCGATTGTGTCTATTGGATTTTCTTTGCAAGGCTTTGAATGGGTTACAAATAACAAAATAAGTTTGCAATATGGCATCAGATTTATTGAAACAATAATTTCCTATACCATGGATGATGGAGTTTTGCCATCATTCTAATATAGAGTAGTGTTTACAATTTAGAATTATAGAACAAATCAATGACAGAAGGATTTTACTTTAATAATTGATTTGTTCTAGCATTTTAGCAAAGAGAAACACATGGCCACAAGAAGTGAGGTTATAAATGAATAATTATTTTGCACATGAGCTAGTATTGGACTGGTTAAAAGAATTACATGTATATCATAACACAATTCGTCCCTAATTTGCCATAGTGACCAATCCAATTTTGTTTAATTTTAAGTTTTCCTGCCCATTACTACATTGAGGAAGAGACCTACCATTGTATCTAATCCACATGCATGTATTCCTTATAGTTTTGGGAGATAGAGCATGCATTCAAATGACGAATGCTCTAACTGGCTATTTTTGTAATTTGGCAAAGTGACCAATACCGCATTGGTCACTATGCCAACTTAATTCGGGATTGGTCACTATGGCAAATTAGGGACGAATTCATTATTTTATAATTTAATAAAATTCTAAATCAATGTGTGATAGTAATGTGACTGGGCCTGAGAGGCCAGGGGACATTATTAGTGTTAATGGTAATCCCCCAAGAAAAAATCAATCAATCAATAAATAAATAAATAAATAAATAAATAAATAAATAATTATTTCCCCTACCTGCTAAAAAATATTAATCCAGACTGCAGACATTTTTTCAAATTTGGCCTTTTTTGGCCCTAATTGTTTTAATAAAAATCTTCACATAACACAATCCGCCTTCAACCCCAGTGGCTAGGTACTGTAACAACATTTAAAACTAAAGAGGGTTTGGGGATATTTTTGGGGAAATATTAAACTTAATTGATTCATCGGGGGTGGTGTGGGAAGGAGGTGGGGGAGGGGGAGGCATGGGTGGCAGCAGGTCATGGTTCCTGCTCCCTACCATTCCCACTGCATCCCCACCCCAATCTTACTAACACAATAAATTGTTGCCACTGCTGATGCAGATGCAGTATTAAATGCTTGATGACTATACGGCTAATAAGTACATTTCCCTTCAGATGACAGTGATTATTGGAGCAAAAATTCTACTTTATACATCTCTACTACAACGACATTGAGCACAAGTCAGAATATATTTCATAAGCCACAGATTTGTGGCTTTTTATCTCTAAAAACCAAACATTAACTACATCCATGAAGCACTTTGTAGCAGCGCACCACTGATACACGTACACATAATGTACATGTACATGTACATTGCGCGCATACATAATATGTGTTGACCATATATTATAGTCACCCATGATATTTTGCGACTTCCTTCACAAGATCTTGTGAAACGAATTGGAGTGTACCAGCGGTACTGGATTGTACCGGTGGGCACGAGCGAATTCCTATCCGCATTACGTGTTAAGGGCGCAATGTTCTTGTGACTGTATTTTATCTATTGTGGATCATGGAGGAAGGGTGGATCTAGCGCAACGCTCAACATATTATTCGTTCATCTACTATTGTACATTCTCAAAACTTCTTATGTCAACGTAACTTTGACTTACTGGTGATTTTATGACTGTGATTCCTCTACAACGGATAAGAAAGTAAACTCACTTTACAATAAGGCCCAAAAAAAAAAGATGTTGAGTTGCCCTCCACCGACCGACCCAAAAGTGCTGAAATCTTGGGTCGGTTTTTTAAATTATTTTTTTATATTTTCCCGTCATTCATAGGCCTATTTATTAATGAAACTTACCAATTTTCTTTGTATAAAACATAATACGTTTGATTTGTGAAATTTTCCACTTTTTTTACCGGTAAATTTACCGGTACCCAAGACTCAATCTACATGTTTTCAAATCAAATGGCCCTTACACGTTGTGCACTGGCACCCCGCACTGTACATGTACATGTACGTGTGTCAACGATTGCGACTCAATCTACACGTTTTCAAATCGAATGGCCACTTGCATGTTGAGCATTGCACGCAATATGGATGAATTTGCTGTGTCAATCACAGCGACAAGTACAACAAAAATGCTTGGGATACTTTTATTCTGAAGCAAAATTCCTTGCTGATAGGTATACAAATGAAAAACATGGTATGTGGTTTCAGTTCCAATGCATTTCAATCTTAAAATGACAGTCAAGGAGAAAATAAATAAATAAAAAAATTAAAAATCCCGACCGACCGACCCCTTCAAATATTTTCACTGGAGGGCAACTCAACAAAAAAAAAATTTTGGCCTAATGTTGCACTAATTGTAGTCTCATTTGAAAAACAAAAATCGTCTGTCGAGACAAAATGTCATGTTGGTGTGGAAACTGCTCGAACAAGATTCCTTTTATCTACTCGGATCGTATAACGAGTCTATTTATCGCATTAAAGCCACGTATATGATAATCCCCAAAACATGTTCCGTTACCGTTTTAAGTAAGACTTCTCAGACCTTGTGTAAATAAAGTTGATGCACGTGGTGTAAAACATTCCTAATTGTCTTCATTACGAAAACTCATGACAGAAATTCCACATTGGAATGAATATAAATACAGTGGAACATGCTGTAATTGTCACAGATTGGTCATAGATCTTGATTCTTATAAAGTTGCATTTACAAACATTTTACCAGAAGTGACTATCATGTTCAAAAGTATTTTAAGTTGAGACTGCAGGATTCAAGTATTGACATGCACCCCTAGAAAAAGTGGTGCACCCCTAGTGCCCCCTGAAAATTGGACCCTAGTTACGCCACTGTTCTGTTCACTCCGTTCAAATGTTAAGTCCGAATTTTAAAAAGTCGTTTACGAGTAATTGGAACCGAAAAATGGAACCGGGTAATGACAGTTTCGGTCGGGTATCCGGATACCTGGATACCCGGCACAGCCCTAATTTTGACTTAATCATAATTCCACTTTTCCAAATTTTTATGAAATAATTTTTAATTTTAATGAATTTTTTTTTAAATTTCATAGTTTTTATGAAATAAATTATCATTTTATTGCAATTTTTCTAAATTCGACTTTATTTACCAAAATTTATTTCATAAAAATTTGGAAAAGTGGATTTATGATTAAGTCAAAATACTTTTAAATACACCGCAGTGACTCGGTAATCTCCGTCAGCTTTAGGCCTATTTGCATTTTGATCATCGATGGCGTGATTTTGGCACAGGTTTAAACATTTTAAATGTGTGAGCAACTGTACGCAAAAGGTCAAATTTTTCCATTGCAATTGATAAGGCCAAAAAGGGTCATAGTTTCTGGTCTCCCTGGGCGTCGCCTTCGACCCGCAAGTCGGCATTTTAATTTTATTTATTTATTTTCCCTTATCTTTTTGCTATTAAACGATGTCCAATTGCGGCCAAAATTGCTGGATCGATTGCAATTCTATTGTGCTGTGTTTTAAACGACTTTTTCACATAGGGGTATGAACGTTTGCCCGATTTGTGTGGCCCCTCTTAGCCACCATACTCTGTGTATGGAAAATTTGGTCTGGTTTCAATAACCGTGTATTGGCCTATGTATCACGTATTTTACTGGTTGGCCAACAAAAAAAATTAATTATTACGGTAACAAAGTTTTTTTAAATAAAAAACGCGTCACCACAGTGATTTTGAAGCCTACCTACAATCAGAAAGTGGAGAATTTATTTATTTGGCCTAATATCTGATGTTACTTTCGCAGGTTGTTTGTTTTTACTGTTATTAAATTTGTATTATTCTGTTAATGAAACCATGAATTCTTCGAAAGCACAATTTAATGGACAATATCGTCACGATTAGAGCATACTTTTGACAGGGCATGGAATCGGTGTCCTACTTTTTTAGTGACTGAAAATAATACCCCGCAAGCAGGCGCTGCAGCGTTAATAGGCCTATCATTAAACTACAGCCACTGGCTCATTATTTATGCAGCAACCCAATTATCTAGACCAGCGCGCGATCATGAGGTATTTTTGTCAGTTCATCTAAAGCTAGGACACCGATGCCCTTTCAAAAGTTTGCTTTGTTCGTGACGATCTTGACCCGTTAAGCTCAGAAGTAAACAAGAGCTGTAACAGATATTGATCTGTTATGGTGCGAAGTTAGAGCGCCCTCCAGAGTCGGTACTTTCGTACTCGCTTACAAGAACTACAATTGTTGTGTCTGAGAAAATTGAGGTTCAAAATTGCTGACTTCAAATGCATTTCCGTACTTTCTGAATACAAAGAGGCATGGAGACATTTATATATTACATAATTGTTATGATTTAATTGATAAACGTGTATTTAGGCTAATTTGTAAAGTTAGAATTACCAATGAAACGATCCCATGCTTGTGCTTACATGTACCTTCGAATACGTAACGTATACATAGTATTTGCTCCTTGAGAAATTCATGTATTGTCGATTTGTGTTGCACTAATAGGAGTTTCTTCATTTCCCTAAATGATTGATCGAGTCGTAGAGTAAGGACCAAATTGACTTTGTTATTGTTTCGAGAACAATCTGTAGTAAATAATTAGGATACACCTTATTGCATGGATTTAGGGTTGACATGTTAGATCTAGTGTACATATAGTTTTCCATGTTGAGGTACTTGCCTAACCTGTTTGTAGAATTATTGTCTTCATCTCGTTCCCTTTTTTGTTCTCTTTTCCTAAAGTTTTCACGGAGTGATTGGAGTATGTGTATGACCTTTGCGACTGAACCAGTTTCAGAGAAATAAAGTCAAGAGACACTCCCGTGGAAACATCTGTCGAACTTTGTTTAATTTTGCGATCTCAGTGACAACAATTACAAGGGCGCTTGCTATTTCAACCAGAAAAAAAAAACCTAGGAAAACCCTCAATCTACCACAATAAGTGTTCTGGGTTTTTTACGTACATTTCTTTAATAACTAGTAGTACACGGGATCTACAGCTTAACGTCCCATCCGACAGACGAAGTAATTATAATGTGCAGTAGTAGTGACTCGGCTAGGTCTCACGCACTTTGAATAATTGCCTGTAAGCGGCAGTCCTTTAAATTAAACTTACGAACTTTCTTTTTCAAAAATGAAATGTGCGTGGAGAAGTTTCTACAGCTTCTTTCAGTGATGAAACAAATAATGTCCACACACAAACGTGTGGGTGGAGGAGTGTGTGATTCTTTACGAATTCAAAGGCAGTGTTAAGAGAATTTGCCGACGTCAGACAGTTGGATATTTTCCTTCGGACCGTGATTTTTATGGCGAGTCGTCCAGGAGTTTAACTACAAGTTAAGATGTGAACAAGTACACAAGCCAAGTCACCAAATTAGTCAATAATCGGACTATGAGCAGTTTCGAGTAGATAGCCTCTGAGTGCTTAAAAATCGCCAGCCAGAAAATAAAGGAGTGCTGTTGGAATGTGTATGCCACTTTAATTACGATCATTGTATAATTTACATTCATTCAGAGGGCGCTGTTCAATAGCTGCCACTTTTAATTTTTCTCTGCCGTAGATTATAATAATTATGTGAGATATCTACCCAGACCAGAAACAACAGCTGCAGCACTTACACCCAAACAGAGCACCATGAAGACGAATCTCCAAAACTCAAAGCAAAAATACAGAGTCTGCAGGATAAACTAAAAGACCTGACAACACAACTGAAGGAACACAGAGATCTGAGGAGTTCCTACTCACAACTCTCCATTGCCTTCAGTGAACTAAGCAATCGTAACTGTTTACTGGAAGCAGAAAATGCTAGCCTAAAGCCAACATTAACATTGACACACATTTCAATGGCCCAACATAACCAGATCAAAGCTCAACTCATCTCACACTCCGGTCCATGTACCATATCTGTTTCTAATGGCTTCAGTGTCTTAGAAGATACTGTGCCTGATGCAGTTGAGAACGACCCTTCAAGCTCCTCTCTCGTACCTCACCCACCAACGTCTCAGTCACTGTCCAAGCCACCATCTCAGTCACCATCTCAGTCACCGTCCAAGCCACCGTCCAAGCCACCGTCCAAGCCACCATCTCAATCATCGTCCAAGCCACCATCGTCAACTTTCCCCCTATCTTCCCCACCTTCATCGCAGCCTACACACACTCCATCATCGCTATCACCAGAGATTCTAATCTTCAGCAACTCAATATGTAAACGCATAGATGAAAGAAGATTCTGTCCAGGGAAAACTACAAAGATATTCGCAAAGGGAGGGGCAACAATAACCGATATTGAAGAAATGGTTGAGACATGCCCGTTTGGCCAACCTCGGTGCATAATTCTTCAGGCATGGACAAATAGTGTACAACATGACTCTGTTGCAACCTGCGATGCCACATCAAGATCACTGATAAACACCACTCTCGATAAATTTCCTTCCGCACACGTCATCATCTCCAGCATTCTTCCACGACTGATCCCTACAACTAGTAACAGCCTAGCAAACCAGAAGATCCGCCAACTGAACAACATATTTGAACGCAACTGCCATCAAAGCTCCAGAGTAACATTCGTAGATCACACCCCCTCCTTTGTAGCAGCATCATGCACGATTCGAGATTACCTCTATTGGGATGAAGTTCATCTAAACAACCACGGCATAGCAAGACTCGTCACCAACCTGCGTAGTGCCATCTCACACCTACCAGGTACCCTCAACAACCAAAGACTTAATTACAAATGTACATGTAAGTAATTTATACAAACCTTCAAAATTCAGAAGTAATTTTAGGAGGAAATTGATTAAAATAAACCTTCAATAAATAATATCAAAAATTCAACTGGCAATGGAACAAATTATGTCTGTGTCACCTGTAAGAAAATATAGGATTAATTTCTTCAAGCATTTCTTGTATAAATTGTTCACAGCACTTTTCATACTGATTGTGTTAATAGTCTAAATGACCAAAATAATTACAAGTGGTGGTGTAATTCATGTTTCTTTAAACTATCGTATAATGAGTTACCATTTGCAGATAAACTGATAGATTATGATTGTAGTCTTAGCAAAGGTTTAAAAATAGCGCATGTTAACATACAAAGTCTTCGAAATAAGATTGATCATATAAATATTTTCTTACATAATAATGATATTAACATACTTTGCATAACTGAAAGTTGGCTTACAGATGACATTGATAATAATGAATTAGCTATACCTGGTTACAGCATCTGTCGTAAAGATAGAGATAACTTAGACCGACAACATGGGGCATTATAAATTATATCAAAGATGGAATTAATTATATAGATAAAACTAATATTTCAACTGATAATACCCTTGAAGTCCTGTTAGTTGAAATTGTATTACCTAGTACCAAACCTTTGCTCTTATCTACTGTATATAGAGTTCCTGATGCTAATACTGATTACCTAAATAATATTGATAACTTATTTCAAACCTGTCTTTCTATTTATAACGAAATAATTATTGTTGGAGATTTTAATTTAGATATCTCAAAAGCCAGTAATTCTAAAAAGATCAATGATTTTGCCAAAAGCTGCAGTTTACAGCAATTAATACATGATTACACAAGGATTACCGATAAAACAAAAACTATTATAGATCTTGTTTTTGTTTCTCGTTCTGAAACAATTACTGAATCGGGCGTACATAGTCTTGGTTTGAGCGACCATTCTCTTATTTATTTAGTTAGAAAATATAAACAATTAAAACATCCACCAAGGGTTACTAAATCACGTTCCTATAAGCATTTTAACACCATTGATTTTCTCACTACACTTAACAATAGAAACTGGGGGGAGGTAACCACTTACAACAATGTAAATGATGCATGGTCCTGCTGGGTCAACATGTTCAATTATGCATGCAATAAGCATGCACCCATCAAACAAAAGAGGGTCAAAGGTTTCTTACCAGAATGGGCTACCACTGAGTTTCTTCAATTAAGTAAAGATAGGGACTATTATTATGCTAAAGCACACAAAACTAATGATGCACAGGACTGGGCTAAAGCTAAAACATTAAGAAATAAAGTAAACAACATGAACAAATCTCTTAAAGTAACTTCTTCCAAAATGAAATTAAAAATAATATGAAGGACTCAAACAAATTGTGGAAGTCTATTAAGAAAATAATTCCAAGTAAGCAAAACAAGATTGGGAATGTAAATACTTCTGAAGGTTTTACAACCTCTGAAAAGACTACTGCTAACGAATTTAATAATTATTTTACATCAATTGGTATGAATCTCGCAAACAAATTTCAAACTGCTGATCAGAACTGTACACCTATTGTTAATCGTAATTCTATTTATAACATAAACTCTTCTTCTGTAGATTATGATCAATTTAAATTTTGTGAAATATCTTCCAGTTACATTTATAAACAGATTTGTAAAATGTCAAATAGTAAATCTCCTGGTATTGATTGTATTAGCACCAAATTGTTAAAACTGCCGCACCTGTCATCTGCGCTTCCCTTGCCTATATTTGTAATTTATCCTTATGTACATCTGTATTTCCTAGTGACTGGAAAGCGGCAAGGTTACTCCAATTTATAAGTCTGGTGACAAATCAAATGTTGATAATTATCGTCCTATATCTGTGTTATCTATTGTATCTAAAATTATTGAAAGATCTGTTCATGACCAGCTGTACTCTCATTTATTGTGTAATCATATATTAAACGATTGTCAATCAGGTTTTAGAAAACATCACTCAACCACAACCACGCTAATAGATGTTCAGGATTTTATTTTAAATAATACTGATGAGCGTTGTATTACTGCCGCTATATTTCTTGATCTTAAAAAAGCTTTCGATACTGTAAATCATAGACTTCTTATTTATAAACTTAACATGTATGGTGTAAGGGGAGATGAGTTGTGCTGGTTCATATCATATCTTAACAACAGAAAACAAGCAGTTAGTATAGGCAGTAGTTTATCTTCATTTAAAAGTATCAATATAGGTGTTCCCATGGGGTCTATACTTGGACCCTTGCTTTTTCTTATATTTGTAAATAGTCTTCCTAGTTCTGTAAATTGTAAAACTGTAATGTATGCTGATGATACTACGTTATTATTTCGTTCATCAGACCCACAGAATCTTCAGAGTGACCTTAAGAATAACTTTAAAAATATCGGGAAATGGTTCTTAGATAATAAGTTGACATTGAATATCAACAAAACAAGTTAATGCTTTTTGGTACAAACAAATGTTTGGATAAGTTTAGTAATATTTCCATAACTTACAACAATGATTTAATAGAAAGGGTTGATAATTTTAAATAACTTGGTGTTATTTTGATAGCCAAATGACATGGCTTAGTCATATTAATCATGTATCATCAAAAGTTTCAAAACGCTGTGGTGTCTTAAACCGTTTAAAGTATTATTTACCAAATTGTACCTTAAAAATGCTTGCTGAAGCAATGATCATACCTAATTTTGACTATTGTAGCCCTGTATGGTCAAATTGCAACAATGAACTAAAATCTAGACTTCAAAAAAATCAGAACAAATTAGCTAGAATAATCTTATCTGTAGACATTAGAACTCCTGTTAATGACATGATGACTTCCTAATTGGCTCAAATTAGATGATAGGTGGACTAACCAAATGCTTATTATGATTTTCAAATGTTTAAATGGTACGTCTCCTTATTATTTGTCTGCTAAATTTAAGTTCACCCACTCTGTACATAATTATTCTACGAGAGGTCAGATTTCAAACTCACTCGCTATTCCACATTGTAACTCTAATTCTGGTCAACGCATGTTTATAACTAGATCTTGTCAACTATGGAACAAATTACCACAGAATATTCGCATTAACTATCACACTATGTCAATCAACCAGTTTAAAAATAATACCCTCATTCACTAAAATTGTACTATTAGTAATATTATTTAATATCCAATTATTCAATTGTATTATATCTAGTGTATATATTATCCATATCCACACATATCTAACCTTGTATTCTGAAATAGTCCTGTGTGTTTGATCTACCGGTACATTCTTTTTAGAAATTATTGTAAATGTATACATGTATCAGGGCCACCTTGGAAAGCAGTGTTACTCACTGAATGGTGCTACCCTGAATAAAGAAAGCTTAAATAAATAAATAAATAAATACTACTGTGTGTTTCAGCCATTGACTCTTGATTTGTGTTTGCTGTGTTTGGTAAGATATTTGTGCTTTCATTGTGGTGGTTTTTCTTCACTGTTTGGTAGTTAATAGCTAGATTTTGTAGATTTTTATCTTCGTTCAAGTGTACTGTTTTGCTATGTGTATTTAACATGGCTGCCATCATTCGTGCCTGTGCTCGACTTTTAATCTTAGTGTTTTTGCATCTTGTTTGTGTTCAACACAAGTCACACCCAGTTCAATTCTTTGTTGACGCTGAGACTATCAGAAATGGTGCGTCTTTTGAGTATTATCCCTATCCATACCGCGGGCGCCAAATGGCACATATTTGTGGTCATTGTTCCAGACCAGGGATACAAATGGCACCTTTGCAAACGTATTGTTTTACGACCGGCGGAGCTTATTGGTCCCCAGCCAAAATGCTTAGGCGAATTTCATGACGGTCGCCCTCCATCGACGATTTAATTAATCCGCGCATAGTTAGCGTCACCCCCCCCCCCAGCCAGCGCGTTATTCAAAAGAAAAAGTGGCTGCGGGATAGTCATAGTGGCTGCCGAATCGAAACTTAATCATGGACAGCGATAGAAATGCTGCCATTTTGGCAGAGATATTTGATGATAGTGACTCGGAAATGGAGATCGACACGGAGAATGATGAAAGCAGCGATGATCAGGGCGAAAAAGGACATTCGAGCGACGTGGATCCGCAGGATGAGGTATTTATATTGTGTAGGTCATGACCGTATAACATTAGTTAGGCACTAGGCCTACCCTTTTCACATCAGTTTTAATTGGATTTTGGAGAATAGCTTCATTTTAAGCTGTATGCAACGAATTTAACATTGAGTGTACATAAATGCCAGTTCTATTTTACGTATGCTCTTTTCCGCGTAATTTCATGTTTGACGAGATCGTGAGTAAACTATTGCCCCCCAACAAAAAACCACACCAAACATCTATACTCTAAATAAATGGCCAATTTAAAAAGCCAAGATGGCCACCATTGGCGGCCATGTTGGATTAAGATTATCACGTGATTATGTTATTCATTTATGTATTCAAAATATAGAAGACGGCGTGTAACATGTTATTAAAGACGAAATATATGCAATTGCATTATTTTTGCATGACACTAAAAAACAAATGGATATTTAATTACATTACAACCGTTGCCATGATAACTGTGGACCTTCCCCCCAAATTAAAAATTATTGTATTACGAGATTATAAAAAAAGTCCCAAAATTTCATCAATCTGGTCATCAAAAACAGCGGAAATAGTGCCTATTTTAGGCACACTTTCATAAATTATACTGTGTGATAGAACGAAAGCACCTCATGCATTTGTCTCTTCCTTCCGCAGAAAAATGCCAAATCCAGATGGAAGAAAACAGACTTCAGATCGGGTTGGAAGAGATCAGTCATCTCAACAGGAAGCCGATGCAATTCACCGGAAGCTCTGGTCCTGCAGGTGACTTCTCAGGCCTTTCTGCAGTACAGGTATTCCAGTTGTTCTTCTGCAGTGCCGTCTGGGATCTGCTTGTAGACGAAACAAACCGCTACGCAGAGCAAACTGTTTCAGAAACCTCCTGGACCCCCACTCACTCGAATGAAATGATGGCATTTGTAGCGCTACTGCTTGCTATGGGCATCAACAAGTCGCCTCAGTACAGTATGTACTGGTCAACATATGAAGTTCTACGGATGTCATTTTATCCATCCATAATGTCAAGAAATAGATTTATTTCCATTATGCGATTTTTTTCACCTCTCCGACAACCGGTTGCCTGAACCAGCCTCTGGATGTGACAAGCTTAAGAAAGTTAGGCCTTTGCTGAATGTCCTCCTCCCATATTTCGCAGCCTCTATTACCCTGGACAGAACCTATCTCCTGATGAGAGTATGCTCAAATTTAAGGGACGCCTCGGGTTTCTACAGTACATGCCCAGAAAACCGGTCAAATGGGGAATTAAGGCATTCTCTTTTGAACGAGTCAGAGACGGTTACACCTATTCGTGGATGCTGTACACAGGAGCTGCTGCCAAGGAGACAAAAACTTCAAGAAGGCTACATGTACATGTAGATACCGATTCATCCCCTCAAAGTGCCATCCTCTGACCTAACCATCCCAGGAGAAGTCGTCGTTGAACTTCTAAATGGACTTGAACATAAAGGACATGTAATTTATTGTGATAATTACTTTAACAGACCAGCTCTGGTATCCAAACTGTCTCAATTAGGATTTGGATGTTGTGGTCCAGTGCGTTATACTACACAGGGAATACCGAATGCAGCCCACCCAAAGACAAATAGAATGAAAAAGGGAGATAACCCAAAATTTTATGAGAAGGCTGGTCAGTTATGCATTGTTTGGCATGATAACAAAAATGTTGTACTCCTAACAAATGTAGGTGATTGCCAAGTAATTACAAAACAAATTCGGTGTAATTAGAAGAGCGAAAGTGGATTTCGTGAAATTGCTAAGCCCAAATCTATAGATAACTACAACAAATTCATGGGATGGAACCGATCTCGCTAATCAAATTTTTCAGTACTACACACATACACACAGAAGTTTGAAATGGTGGAAACGAGTGTTTTTCAGTATGTTGAACATATCCATGCTCAATGCCACGGTAATTTTCAACAGCATACCAACAAACAAGCATGTCAGTAATCTTGACTTCCGTCTTCAAGTCATAGACGGCCTACTCACAGGTTGGGAACGTAATACAATGCTGCGTTTTACACGATCCAATGCGAATAACCTTCCTGTTCGGCTGATGGAGAAAATGCATTATCCTGGCAAAACCCTTCCGGAAGAAAACGTGACTGCATTGTTTGTAGCAACCGGCGATTACACAATAGAAAACAAACGAGGATGATATGTAAACAATGTACATATCCGATGTGCGTAGTTCCTTGCTTTGAGAAATACCATACTTTGCACTTTGCATAAATTGCAAACAACCTATTTTGAGATAACCGACTTGCCAACAACTAATTATTGTTGTGGTAAGCAGACACCTTAGATTTATGTGTAAACTATATTAACGAGCATAATTATTCAACCTTACTGTTCAAAATAGAGTGCAATCGCCGGTGAATGTATTTTCATAAAATTATAACCAAAAGTGGATTTGTTATTGTAAATTAATCAGTTTTTGCCACTCTTTGTACACATTCGAATCCCATCACTCTTGGCTCCTACCCCCTCCCCCCTATTCAATGTTGGTCAACAACTGTGTTCGTGTGCCCACAATCCCAACCTACATTGAATGGGGGGGGGGTCATTTTGATTGAATGTCCTTCAATCAATAGATAGATAGTTCAGAATGGCGTAAACATAATGTTAGAAATTGTAAATGTGTCCCAGTATTCAATAAGGCTCTTACTCAGAAACAGATTAATCTGATAGAAAGTATCCAAAAAAGAGCCTGTAGAATTATCCTTGGTGTTGATTATGTATCTTACAACCTGGCCCTATCAGTATGTAAATTTCAAACCCTGGAAGTGAGAAGAGCAATATCTGTGTTGATTTTGCCACTGCTTTAGCTAGCCATCCTCAGTATCAAAATTGGCTCCCTTTGAAAAATCCTGTTGACTGTTTTTTGAGACAAAAGGTTAAATATCAACAGTATTTCTGTAAAACTCAGAGATTTCGTAACAGTGCCATTCCGTATTTTATTAATCTACTTAACACTACAACACACATATAAATTATTACATTATTTAGCCACATATTTTTAATTTCTTAATTGTTTTATTACACCTGTTTTAGCGTGTTTGTATGTATATACATTTTAAATTCTGAAATTGTAATTGTTTTATTTTAATTGTATTAATTGTAACACATTGTAAAAAGTGCACGCAATTCAGCCTTTGGCTGCCATGTGACATTTTTAGTGTAATAAACCATCAATGAATGAATGAATGAATGTAATCATGCAAAGTTTCAAATCTTCCAAATGTTATTTGTAATACTTAAAGGCACCTGGAAATAGGTTTTTTATTGATTTAAACAATAAAGTATATGTGTATTAACAATAAACAAATTGTTTGAGTGATTATTTGTCAGGATTTATATGTTTAAAAAAAATATGAAGTTGTTTGGAGGTGACTCCGCCCTGTCCCTTTTGTGACGTCATTCGAGGAAGGATTCGCCGCTGATGGAACATCGACCCCCTCGACGCCCCTCGAGAATTGCCTGTGTTTACACACGTGCAAGTAGTGACCCGTGTGGTTTGGTTTGTTATAAAAAGAATTTTTCCGGCATTTTCCCAGCAATGCCGACCAGGTGTGTGCTGCTGGATGCAACAAAACAACTAAAGATGGGGTCAGCCTGCATCTGTTTCCAGCTGATCCCAAATATAGGCGGTTATGGGCAGCGAAAGTCAGGATAACGAGGGCAAAGTGGTCCGGTCCGACGTTGTTTTCAGCGCTATGCAGTGACCACTTCGAGCCGTCGTGTTTCGAATCCGGGATGTACCACACATTTGACATGACAAAAAAAGTAATTCTGAAACATGACGCCATCCCAACCATATTCCCAGTTAGTGGGAAATCTAAGAAGCAACCCGAAAGACGTGACAAACCTACAGGAGCATTTGCCAAACGTGAAAAAATCCGGGTAAGTTTGAACTTTGAAGTGCATGTTGTGTTCTCTTTATACATACTATGTACATGTAACGTTATACTACTTTTACTAGTCAGTGTAGGTACCGTTTTCGTAGCACTAGCGGCATTGCTGCACCTATATCGTGAAAATATCCCCGCCTCGAATGACGTCACGAACAGCGCCACCATGTGTCAATGTAAAGGGGGGGCCTATTCTAAAGTCGTAAATATAATAAAACCACTATTTCTGTAACCTTAGTTACTTGTTTATTCACATTCCACTCATAAAAATGTATATATTTATGACAAAAGCTACATTTGGACAAAATACCAGTTCCAGGTGCCTTTAAAGCTGCATGCTGTACAGTGGAATTGCACACATGTGCATGTACATTAACTACAGAGTGTAGAGTGGTGGCGCTCTTCATTAGAAGCCACCAAAATTGCTATGGTACACAAGGATTATCTGCACCAGTATTTACCTGGTATGGAAGGTCACACTGTGAAAAATGGGCTGGTACTGAAAGGGTTAAGTAACTTCACATCTTTATACATTTCAGTCTCACTTTGTACTCAAATCAGTTTTGCCTCGTCATATGGTATGGAGGCTGTGCCGTACAGGATTTAATTCCTCTAAGGTGCCACTAGTTAAATGGTCCAAACATGGGCAAACTAGTCTAATCATACCTGGTCATGACCCTCCGCAGGATATAACGATATTTATGGATATTTCGGTTAACCCTGGTCCCAATAGTACAGGGTACACCGACAATGATGGGTCGCATGTCAGTCTTTCAAATAAAACAAAAACATACTCCCGCAGTCAGCTGTTTAGAATTCGAAAGACTTTTCATTGCACTATTCAGACTGAATTATTTCAGATTCCGAAAAGCAAATGGAATTCTTCAGTTCAGGGGAAGGAGAGCAGGTTGTCGTAACAACGTACGTAAAATCTCTGTTCATTTGGGCCAACGATTGGATTATGTTCATCATTTCCCAGTTCTTGAAAACCGTGTCTCTGTTCTTAAACCTGTTGTGTTACATTCCATGAACAATTCTGATAATCCCCTTAAACTTTGTTGCTTGAACACAAGATCTCTAAAAAACAAAACGGCTGATTTTGTTGCATATGCTATTCAGATCTCTTTGCTCTTACAGAGACTTGGTTTACAGACATGGATGTTGCCCACAAGGTTGAAGCCACTCCACCTCGTTTTAGATTACTCGATCAACCTCTGAAAAATCAGGTTGGTGGAGGTACTGCTTTACTTTTCAGAGATCATCTGCATGTCAAGAAGATTGCTGGGTGTGAAGTAGACTCCTTTGAGTATTCAGAATGGTCTGTGGGGATTAATTCCTATAAACTACGACTGGTGATCATTTATAGGCCACCATACTCAGTAAATCACCCTTTTACAGTAAATCGGTTTATCACTGACTTTGCCAATTATTTGGAATCGATTGTCTTATCACCTGAGCCACTTCTAATAACTGGAGATTTTAACATCCATGTTGACATTTCTGATGATCCAAACACTAATCGTTTTTTAGTGCTTCTTGAATCTATGGGTCTTCAGCAACATGTTAACAAGCCTACGCATGAGATGGGTCACATACTGGATCTTATAATTACTAGGCAATCATGATTCCAGATTTGAAGAGAGGAAGACTTCTTCTCAATATAAACCAAGATTCCTTACGAAAAAACAATAGGGAAAGTGTTCCTGGTACTGCTTGAAAATGGTTCAACTTTGAACACTTCTAGCACAGCTCTTGTTGAAATCGATGATCTCCAGCATTTACACTTCAAAAATGCTGGTTACATATGTTACTTCTGTCATAGAAGGATGGTTATGTAGTCAAAACTGCTTCTAGGCCTATGCTTACTCTCCTTGAATCTATTCAAATTACTAAAATTCAAATTTGTACTTTGTTGTCTTTATTTTGTCTTGAAATGAAAACAAAATCAGATTAATTGGCACCTTTGCTGCAGCTTCCCATAGTATTCGGTTAATTTTGTAGTCAGGTAATTTAATACCAATGTTGTACGTACACTCCCTTTAATGGACACGTTATTGTTGCAGGTAGGTAAATATGCCCTCCTCACTGGCATTATTTATGACCACTTGAAAAAAAAACATCAAGGTAAAAAAAAGCCTTTTAGATATTGCTTTTAGATGTTTCAGTAATGCTTTCTGAATAATTAAATTGTCACTCTGTGGCATTTACGAAGGCGCAACGGAACGGTTTGGTCTCAGAATTTTACGAAGGCCTAGATACTAGATATAGGCTATCGCCCCGCATGGTATATTTTTTCGGCAGTACATATGGCATAGAAATCTACTGATTAGACTAGGTTTTTCCACATTTTCATAAATTTGTTTTTGGTAAATTATTTTATACATTTTTTTTACTTTAATTTTAAAATTAATTCAGAAGCAAGGCCTTTCTAGATAATAGCTATTCACGGTTGTTTATATTAGGAAAATAAAGTCAAAAAATCATTTTTTTAGTATACAAATGCATATAGTGGACGAAGTGTACTGCAGAAAAAAATCGAGCCCCACACATGCCCATTGTCATACAGTGCACGGTTCCATAAAATGACACAAGTACATAATGTACATGTACACGTGAAGAGCGATCATTTGTCGACCGTTTGACTTCGAACGTGTATGAGATCACAATTCACAACTGCACCCACGACTTAATTATTGCTCTCGCGGTATATAAACGTAAAGTACCGGTCAATGTAGTGTGTAGGTAGCTACTATATGTACATATTCGTGTCGGCGTTCGATAGCGGAATTTCTTGAGATAGTATAACCGGTACAGAATGTGGGTAGGCCCTACCGTACCAGTAAAAGCGTACTATATACTTGTACAACAGCCACTCTGCAGAAGGCAAATGTATTTTGCACACCAATGCACCAAAACATTAGGGTTGAACTTTAAAATGCAGAGCATTTTACTTCGAGTAACGAAATTGAACACGGGATTCACTGAAAAGTCTGCCTAAAAGATTTCTATTCGCTAAATGATTTCACTGAGTGCATTGCTGAATGTGTTGTAGATCAAGATGGGAGAAACCACGCACGACTCTGAGGAATTGAAAGCAGCTTTACTGGTGATCGAGACGGTCACTGTGATACAGAAGGCATTCCTCCTATCGGCAGTGGGTCTGGGATCGCTGATCATGGGGAGTAAAGTCACTCCCGATGACTTCACACAGTGTGTCAAAAAACCGACTGCTTTGTGGTTAACCATGTTAGTGGTAGTCTTTGTTGCTCCATTGACTGCCTACATCTTGACATTATCTCTGCAACTTCATTTCTCTGACGGTATCACTCTATTAATAACCTCCTGTTGTCCAGTTGACATATTGTCTCCTATTTTCGCCTACTACTCCAATGCTGATATCTGTTTGTGGTGAGAATAATAACTGAATAACAGTTTCATGATACAATTGATAATTAGAAAAAATGTAAATAATCGATGTTTGTATGTAAAACTTACTTCACAGCAAAAACTGTGATTTCAACTCTATGCATCCATGTTCTTCATATTGGGCTTAGTGACATTTAAACCGCCCTGATTTTGCAGTGTTCATGTGAAGTTGATGATGGTATAAATCCATTCTATAATTTTGATTTTGTCTGAGATTTTTGAGAAAAGTGAAACAATTGCCAATAGTTTATCAGAAAGATCGAGTATTCTTTCCCGAATTCAATATTTTCTCGTAAACAACATACCTTAAATTCAAGTTTCTTAATGTTCACAGGTTGATTTGTATTTGTATATCTTGATTTAAAGAGAATAAGCAGTTCTGCCAACATCACCAATGTTTTACTACTGGCCTTCTCTTTTAGTAGAGGCATAGAGCTACCTCTATGGTAGAGGCAAAACGTATACGTCCCGTGACAAGTATGCTGGGACAAAGGTTTGAAGGTGGTTTCTATACAATTGAAAAGTGCTGAATAAAATGAGCGGCGTGACCCCGCAAAATGTCAGCATTTCGCGCAATGGCCAAAATCTAATATGGCCGACATTTGCACATAAATTGGCCTTTTGGGACAACAAGCTGTCTCAGAAAATAAATGTTTGACTTTTGGTGGTATCTAAGGTCAATTTCTCGAAAACTGATGTCAAACAAACTTTAGGTTCATATATACTGTCCAAAAACCAAGATGGCTGCCAAAACTCAAAGATAGACGCCATTTCTACATGGATTGGCTTATTTCAACAATTACATTTGATAGCAAGCAGCTTTTTTATTAGTTTGGATGTTACTTAACGTAATTCTTACAATGGAAGCGAGGAAGCGATGGGCTCACAAAAGCTGCTATGCATTCAAGATGGTAAAAAAAAAATTCATTCAACAGCATGGCACCCAACTTGGATTTCAAAATGGCCGGCATTTGAAACCAAGCATTCTTCATAACTTAGGATGTGAGTGCAATATGTAACCCGTAGTTCATCCTCAAAATAGCGGGAACCGAAACATTAAACAACTCCCTTTTGAGTAAACAAGACCCACGTAGGAAAATTCAAGATTGGTGTGCACATACAGAAAACTATAGGTTTATTATCTGTATCATGAAAATATGTTGAACGAAATGAAGTAATAGGAAAAGAACAATAAATTATACAATAATCAGGATCCTGGAATTTAATTACATAAAATGATTAAAGGCGCCAAATACTAAGGAAATTATAACGCGTTCGTCCTCCGGAGCGATCTTGAAAAATCTTGAAGCGGCGGAAAACTTGAAAATGGTGTGTCCTCAAAACGTGTAGAATTATAATATAGGTTGATACTTGCGGTTACAGATGATAATGTTGCATGGCTGATGTAATCTCAGCGTACTGGGTGTATATAGGGTGCTAAGGCGATCCTCAATCTTTTAACAACGTGCAGTCTATATGCTGGTGGGTTGTCCCAGTAGTCCGAGCTATAAAAAAGAGCGTATTGTCCATGCCATAATTACATAATTCTACAAACCATACAATCAATGTAGGCTGGATAAAAATTCCTGAAGGCCACCTCACATTAGGTGATAAAATAAATTAAATGAGAACAACTTCTCCTTGTAGAAAACATTAAGAATCAAAAGAAATTGTCTCACTTGAGACAAGCTCAGTAAACTATCGAACTATCAAACTTGCCAACCTCAAAACTTTATCATAAGACACAGCTTGTGTCTTTAAGTTTCAGGATGCAATAATTAAAACAAAGAGCACAAGAAATACTTAAATATAAAATGTAAAACTTGAAATATAAATTTAAATGAAACATCTCTCATAGAGTTAAATATCTGTCCTCCAAAACTCTATTACAAGACAACAGTTTGTGTCCCTAAGTTTTGTGTACATTGAACAGTTCAAGAATAGAATCATATAAAAGGAACATAATAATAAAATAAATTAGCAACCTCTTCCATAGAAATAAATATTCTAATATCAAAACTTTATCATAAGACAGCAGTTTGTATCTTTAAGTTAGGAAAATATTTGCCAAATCACTAAAACACAGTGAATAAGAAAATATGCAAGATACTCATAAAACTCAAGAAATCAGACTCCAAACTTAACCTAAAGAAGTTAAGTTTGAACAAAAATAAAACAAAGATAAAAATCTCATATGGAAGCACATTAATACATAAGGTAATTTATATCTAACTTTAAACTCACCTATTAAAAAGAGCCAACATTCGTAGAGTAAATTATGATGGAATGAAGTAAAATGTGCAGAGTCGGAAAACCTCTGAAGAAACTAAATGACAGAGCTGCCTGTGATCAGGACGATGGCTGGGATGAGAATGCTAGGTCCAGCCAAACTTGGGGCAAACAATTCCCTCACCCCAAGCCCTGATCACATGGTCAAGCCAGACCCTTATTGGACAATTTAAAAGGTATCACATATGGCTCCAAAGCTGATTGGTCACTGTGTAACCGGGCATATAATTATTACAGTGATTTCACACCCTACCCCAAGCTGGGAAGGTGCCTTCAAGGATTAAGGGTCTATCACCTAACACAGCACCAAGGAAGGGAAAACTATTGTGAGGGTAAACTTGTGAACTCACACTTAATTAAAAACAAAAGCATGCAACAGGTGCATCTTCACTTTACCAAGTAACAGGAAGATTAACACCTAATCATAAACAGAAGTAGGGGTAGAACAAAGGCTAGCAGGAAACAAGAAATTAACGCTATTCACAAGGCCAGCTTGTGAATATAAGCACATATGTTTCCAAAGGAGTAAGAAATTTGTACATAAAGAAATTAATACATTAAGAAATTAATATAGTTTACAGAAAAGAAAATTAGTAACCTAAGACCTCTTTTAGGTCGGGGTTACAAATATATGAGTCCATTTTGTTGGCAATACTGCCAAGGATTTAAACAAAGATATACAAAAAGTACGTGAGAAGCTATTGAGCCGCATTTGATTGCAGCAATTCTGGGTTAGCGATACCCACTGTTACCATCCAGTGCTGCAGCTTATAGCCTATCTGTTCTGTCCAACTGCTGTTGGGCCCATATCAGCAACCAATGAATGCCCAACGAGCACCAGTACACCATTTTGTGCCATTTAAATTCCAGTTAAAGGTCCAATATCAGAAACCATAAAGTGGCAAATCAGCACAAATGTGCTGTTCCAATGCCGTTAAGGACCCATGAGCAACCAAACACTGACTAGCAAATCTACACCGCATCCAAACACAGTTCAGGACCCAAAGTAGCAAATCAGCACAACAAATGTGCTGTTCATAATAAAGCCATAATAAGAGTGATCGAGACGGTCATTGTGCCATCCAAATACCATTAAAGGACCCATACCAGCAACACAAAATAAAGAGTGGCAAATCAGCACAACTGTGCTGTCCCAATGCCGTTAATGACTTCATACAACAGCAACCTGAAGTGGCAAATGTTCCGTATTCCCAACCAATTAGTGGCAAATCAGCAACATTGTCCTGTTCTAATGCCAAAAAATTGTGTCATAATGCTGTTGCACCTATTTCCACAACCATAATATAGAAGAATGGGAATCCCGGTACTGCCACCAAAATGAACAATTTAGGATCCACTGCATTATAAAATGTGGGTAATAGTTTCAAAGGAAATGGACTCCATGTGCTATTCACAGTTCGATTTGTTAAGTAATTTTGGTTTCAAGTGGCTTGAATCTCTAGTAGGTTAAAAAAATAAGCTTCTTGGCATTACACAAAATGTGGATATTGCCACCAACATGGATTTCTTATGGTAGTATTCCCAGCTTGAGTTATAGAGAACATTTGGTCTCAAGTGGCAACATTTTGAAATCTAAGATGGCAGCTACCCATTGTTGCTAGCCTATCGATTTCAGATTTGTTTAACTCGATCCTTGGCATTAAAAGTGACCTATACAACCCAAAAGGAAATTACCAGCTTTTGTATGAGTCATTATCTGATGCTATTGTATGTAGGATTGGCAGCCATATCGGATTTATGGCAGCCATATTGGATTTTATAGCAGCATTTTTGAGCCCATCGCTTTTCAAATTGCAAGAATTACCTCAAGAAACATCAAAACTAAACAACAGCTGTTCCTGCCACTTTTTAATGTTGAAATAGGTCATCTTTGATTTTTGGACAGTATTATATGAACCTAAGTTTGTTTGACATAGGATTTCGAGAAATTGACTTTAGATACCACCAAAAAGACAAAATTATTTATTTTCTTGCCCTGATAGGCCCCTTTACGTGCAAATGGCGGCCATATTGGATTTTGGCTGTTTGCGCGAAATGCTGACATTTTGGCGAGGGTCACCCCCGCTCATTTTATTCAGCACCCTTCAATTGTATAGAAACCACCTTCAAACCTTGGTCCTCGAAAACTTGTCACGGGACCCACACGCTTTGCTTGTAATATTTACTACTGGCAGACTGTGGAGGGAACAAGTGTCTCTTTAGATTCTCATGTTTTTAACAAGTGTTTTTCCCTTCTTTAACAATGGCCCCTTTTTAGCAGCACACCCCCTTTGTAGCAGTATCCCAAGAGCTAAGAAAAACCTTGTTTATTTTACAATGATTGTACGTCATTCGTTTTAAACGGTCAATACACCTTGCTGGTTGTGTAATCTAGTAGGCCTATATAATCAAGTATAGCTTTCGAATTGTAACCATTTAGCGGTGAATTGATCTTTTCACGGAACCATTTTAAAGCCTGACTTTAAAAAAAAATAATAATAATAATAATAATAATATGATGTTTAATATTAAGCTTATGGTTTTATCGTAATTTGGATTAAAAAAATTGGACCCCCTCCTTCGATTTTTGAAAACCTTTCAACGCTCCCGCGGCCGTTGGCTGTGCACTTCCATGGCACCCTACATTGCCCTTGTAGCATGTGCAATATGAAATCAATACTTAAGCACCAGCGGCCAAGAAAACCAGCGTAAAACTCCCGGATGCTACGACTCGCTTGTGACGTCACGTGTAGGAGTCGTAGTACCACAATCCAGGAAGTGGCTATCTTTTAACGTGTGTTTACTTAGAAATGTGCCGTTTTTTACAATATTTTCAAATAAAGGCAGTTAGTATACCTAACTCTTGTGTCGTCGGTGGATGTACATGTAATACTGCCAGGGGGGTGGGGTGGGGTGGGGGGGTGGGGGTGGTTGGGGGACCGGGCCCGAGCTGGAACTTACACAAATCAACCCGGGCCCTTTCTTGTTTGAGCTCCCTGAAAACATGAAGTGTAATCATGACGGGTCTCTAAGTCTAAAATATTGATGATAAAAGGCAACGGAAATCACGTGTGGTTAGGGAATGATGCCTGGGGAAGGGGGCCTGACCGTGCGCTCTGCCCCCCCGGCCCGGCGGTAACTTGTTCCGCTACTGCTGCCAAGAATCCTGCCACTAGCAGGACTGCAGCGGTTTGTGAATCGAGGATTTACAGCACCTATTCTACCGAGGATTGCTGAGATTTCTTTGTCAAAGATAAAATCTAACTTAAAGTTTGGGGTTGAAAAGCTTTTAGTTTTACAAGCTGAAACATTCCAATATGTCATCACGGCCAAGCAAACATTCGGGAATGGCATTCAAGAACATTTAGTGAAGAACCGGGTAAGCAAATTTTACAAACCCAACCTGTTGATTTTTTGCTAACATATACATGTACATCGGTCATACGGTATGTAAGTACATAATTCGCTCTCTACATGAATGATTTATCATTTTGCATAGGCTATTGAGTACTTGTCTACTGACATTTAATATGACATGAGTAAAAGTGCATGATGGTACCATAAATAATAATTCTGGCCTTGAAAAATTAATGAGGACAATGTTTTGTAAATTTCCATACTAAAATATTTTATGGCAAATAAAAATACATACTGTTGGGGTGCAGTCAATTAAGTTGTTGTCTGTTGCGAGTCATTCTTCATCCTTTTTTCTGTTGACCGACCTGCCATTTGAACCAACTCGTCAAACTCGTACCCAGGTCATCCCAGGTCAACTTGTACCAATCAAGTTAACTCATACCCATGTCAACTCGTACCCACAAAAACCTAGATTCATATCAGCTTGTTGTAATGAATCTAGCTTTCAGAAACCAACAATATGAATTCTCTGTTTGTGAAAACAGACAGATTTTTCTTATAGGTTTTGACCCTCTAATAAAGTCTCACGACAAGTGTCACTGTTTATTTTATTGATCCTCATAAGGTTCATGTAAAAATGCTTCCAATGTATTGAGACATGAAGGGCAGGTTGTATTTTTATTTTTTATTTTTTATTTTTTATTTTTTTGGTTTTCACTGTTTATGTATTTTTTTTCTTATTAAAGGGGCAGTATCGTCACGATCAACAGGACATGGAATCGGAATGCTTGTTTTAGATTAACTCAGTGACTGAAAATAATTTCCCACATAATAAGGTTATATTACTGTTGCTGCTGCATAAATGAGCCAGTAATTTGCAGTCACTGTGTTTATCTTAAACTAGGACATTATCAATTCCATGCCCTGTTGAAAGTGACAATACTGCCCCTTTAATTTATTACTTTATTTTTATTTATTTAGTGTTTTCCACTAGGAGAAAAATCCATCAGGGAAATGAAAGATGGTGGTCCGTTTAAAGGATAAGTTGAGGACACAACTAAACCACTATATGAATAAGATGTTGGTATGAGTTAAAGGAAAAGTATTGGCGTGATTAGAGGAGACTTTCAACAGGGCATGGAAGTGGTTCCTTAGCGTAAGATGAATACAGTGACTGAAAATTACTGCCTTGTTAATACAGCAGTCCAAAATCTAAATTTAAAATTTAATCTAAAAATAAAAATAGCACTTTGATTCCATGCCCTCCTGATTGTGACTATATTTTCTTTTTAAGGTGACAAAGGAAGATTTATAAAACCAAGGCTAACAAGGATATCAGTATTGTCCATGCATTGAGAATTAACTCTGTACTCCTAGGCTACAGTACATGTGAACGGGAAATCTGGCAAAGATAGCTGCATTGAGATAAAAGCGTAAGGACAACTTTACATGTACAATGTACATGGAGTAAATTTACCGACACAAAACTCAAATGAACCAATTATCAGAAATACAAACAAGTTTGTGAATTTAGAGACAGACACTATTTTGTCAACAATTGTGCAAAGGTATTTTGTCAAAAATTGTGCAAACGCAATGTGCTGAAAGAAGCACTCAAGCAATAACACCAGCACGATTATGAATATGAATGAGGTGAACTATCAAAGCTAGCAAACTGCAGATTTTTGTCTGCAGTACGGGTACATCTTCGTCCATGTATACTAAAACCGTGTACCTACCATGCTTCGACATATTTTATTCTTCGTTCGATTTCAAAACTTATAATTTACAGAATATATAAACATAATTATAAGCACTGTTAAAATATTTACGGAGCTCTGGAAGTGTCATCTGACTTGTTGATATCCTAAGATAATTTATCTCAGTATAACGATATTAACAACGTAAGATGATGACATTCTGATAGTAGGATATCTATCGTCTTCCCCAAGATACCGTAATTTATCTCAGGATGTTGACATACTGAAAGTAGATAATTTATCGTACTGAGGTTAATTGTGCTAAGTAAGCAACATGCAATTCCCACGAAAATCACCGTGAAATTATGTTAATAATAGTATTGTACTTAGATTCCTGATTTTTTCTTTTCTTTTCTTAGAAAGTTATAACATTAAATGTTGCTTTAGAGCCCGTCTATTAAAGCGCTTGCTTAAAGGGACTTAAAATATCGTCACGATCAACATCGTCACGATCAACAGGGCATGGAATCGGGTTCTAGTTTAAGATTAACTCAGTGACTGAAAATAATACCCACATAATCATATTACCAGAATCATATTATCAGAATGTGGGTTCGAATCCCAGCCTGGCCGGTCACGGCGCTTGTGTCCTTGAGCAAGACTCTTAACCATAATTGCTTCGTCCTTCGGATGGGACGTCAAGCCGTAGGTCCCATGTACTATAAACATCAGTGCACGTTAAAAGAACCCATTATGACACTTGTCGTGCAAGAGTAGGGGTTTACCCCGGTGTCTCTGGTAATTGCTAATTAAGCAACACTTGGAGAGGAGATGGGTGCCACCAAGTGTAGTAGTATCACCCACAGCAATGACTATGAGCCATCAAGATGTCGCCCCAACGGCCTCCAAGGCTATGGGATATACATACATACATACAATCATATTACCGTTGCTGTATGCTGCATAAATCAGCCAGTAATTTTCAGTTACTGTGTTGATCTTAAACTAGGACACCGATTCCGTGCCCTGTTGAAAGTAGGCCTATGCTTCGATCGTGACGATGCTGCCCCTTCAAGTTGGGTTTGGCTCTTATTTGGCAATGAACATTCATTTTGTTTGTGTTGCCTTTCCAAATACATGCCTTTCCAAATACATCTAGTTTACCCCCAAATGAGTGTTCACAGCCAAATAAGAGCCAAAACCCCCGAGTTACGCAAGTGCTTTAATAGATGGGCTCCAAAGCAACTATTAATGTTATAACTTTCTAAGAAAAGAAAAAGGAAATCAGGAAACTAATTAACTGAAATCACTCTTGACTGTTTAAACTTAATGAGGGAAATCTTTCTTTTTTCTGAATCCCTTTTTTCGCGAGTTCACCGTTTTCTTTGAACGTTTTCTTTGAACAAGTCCGTGCAGCTCAGCTGCCCGCTACAAGCTACAATACTTTATAAACATACTTTATTGGTACTTTTCGAGGGATTTAATGTTACTTTGCGCAAACCCAGTACGAGGGTAAGTAAATGATTGTGATTAATGTTCAGCCCTTCTAATTTTGGGGGTTCAATACCAAACAACACATCTCGAAACACTTAAGCTGAAATATTCCGTGAAAAACTACGGAGCTCTAGAAGTGCCATTAGACTTGTCGAGGATCTCAGAACGACGTCAACGTAAAATGACGTCATGTAATGACGTCAACGTAAGATAGAAAATTTGTACTGGGCAGTCGGAATATTAGCTCTGATGTTTAAGTAGTATTATTTTTCCGTTCACGAAACAATTCTTTATTTCCGAAATTTATGTCAAAAGGACGGGAAAGGGGCCGAACCCCCCCCCCCCCCATGAGCTACATTACTGGCTGGTTGGGCAGTTTTATACTAGTAGGCCTAGGCCGATGAATTTGGCTAAAGGCTATCTGGAGAATTTAAATTCTGTCGGAGTTGGCAAGAATTATGGGCTGTCGGAATAGTCAGCAATCATTAAGTGATATATATTTCTTTCTTCTCCGAAACTAATAATACATATCTGAATAGAAAGTTAGCTCATTTTACGTTTCTTCATATATTTAGGGTTTCGGCCTGGTCGCCGAAACCCTTTTGTTTTCGTTCGATTATTTTTCTTCTTGTTTCCGCCAAAACCCCATAGGTTTAACACGTGAAAGTTGTCGATGGATGATGTCATACTTAGCATCGTCACATCAATACAAAACATGCACCATATGAAAGCCCGTAACGTGAATTAGTGCCTAAAACAAAGTACGTCATCATAACGTCAGTAAATATCATGTTATTCACATTTTAGTGTGACGCTGCGGGGGGTAAGACGTCTCGACCCTTGTGACGACTCGACAGGAACAACTAGGATCCACGACAGCATTCGAGCCTTGTGACAACTCGACCTACGCATTTTCACATAAATACAAAACATGCAGCATGAAAGTTCGTAATGTGACTCAGTTTGTAGAACCAATTACATCATCATCACGTCAGTAAATATTATTTTATTAACATTTTAGTCTAATCTGCAGGACGTATAGATTGGCGAGAACGGACAAGTCGACCTAAACAAATAGTGTGACCCTGCGGGGGTTAAGACATCTCGACCCTTGTGAAAACTCGACCTACGAGTCGTCACATTAGCACTTGGCATTTTCGCATAAATACAAAACATGCACCATATGAAAGCCCATAATGTGACTTAGTTTCTAAAACCAACCACGTCATCATTACGTCAGTAAATATTATTTCATTAACATTTTAGGAGGGGACTGTGGGAGTCAGAGGCAGTCTCATTCTTAAATATATTATTAAAGGAGGATACTACAGGAGACACAGGCAGTCAGACTACACGTAGGCCTACATATCAATTTTAAACTACAAACAATACACTTACTGGTCAAGTGTCCATTCAATTGTATCTCTGGATAGCCTGGTACTGGAAATATACAGAGTTTCAAGAACACCTGGGTGGAGGCAGATGGCTCCAACCAATCATGCAAAGCTATAAGCAGGGTTTTGGGACATGGGGTCCTCCATATTCATATCCAGTTCTGTCATCTTTTGTGAAGTCTTTGGTATTTCTTTAGCCTGCAGATACTGTTCGCCAATAATAGCTGGACACACGATAACCACAGGATTACCCGTGAAAGAAAACAATATGTAAATGAACTGCGCAGGTAGACATGAGCAGTAGGGAGTGGGTGGTGGATTATTGAAGCTACACCTCATCCCAACAAAAAATAAAAACAAAAACTGATCAACTAATACGCGTTTCAACTCGTACTAATACCAAATTGTATTCACACGAACTCGTACATAATTTGTTTTAAATAAAGTTGAAATACAGATGTGTTCAAAAGGTTCAGTACTTTGAAATTAAACAAAAATGAAATACGTGATGGTCTTTCTGGGTTGACCTGGGTACTTTTTACTCAGATACAAGTTAACTTGTTTACGAGTTGACTTGGGTAAGATTTTTGGGGTACGAGTTGACTTGGGTACGAGTTAACGACGAAAACCTCGGGATCAATTTAACCACCCCCCCCCCCCCATCACTGCCAAAAAATCCAGTGACATCATCCCCACTGCAAAATACTACATCCATCAGACTCAAGACCAAAATTTGTGCAGTTTTTTTATTTTAATAATAATTCACTTTTTGCCATGGTGAATGAGAATTTAGAATGGTTGTTGGGTCGCAAGCCTCGGGACAAACTGATCATCGATAAATAGATTGTTTACAATTTAAGTACATGGTGTACAGTGTACATGGACATGTACTGTACATATACAGTGTATACAATCCGAATGGCTTGGATGTTCACCATTTCGTCACAAACTCTCAACATTCGCCGTGTATTTCTCACACTAAACAACAATAGTTATATTTCCAACAGTTATTTCCATGCATGATTTTATCACGGTTATTCAGTGATTGAAGGGAATTACCATGCATTAGGCATTAGGCAGTCGGCTTTGTTGTTTTCGCTGAGTAGATCGTCGGATAGGATCGTCGGATAGGATCGTCGTATGTACTGCTCAAATCGGTGGCTCAAATCGGTAAGGTTCTGCATCACGAATCTTGCCTTACTCGTCACCTTCGTTGCCCTGTTCCCCTTCGGTAGGGCTCCCTCGAGCGCTAAAATCATCATTACTAGTTAAAGGAAACATTTCTTATTCGTCAACGCTGTATTGCTCCCATGATTCGCTAGTGTCAGACATTTTAAGAGCTTTTTATATTGATATTCCGTTGTATAATACAACAACTCAAGCAGCTCGCTTCGCGGGGGCTACTACTGTTGACGTCATTAATGAAAAATGAATATATGCGGGAGACTGACGACGCGGGGGGATTTTTCAAAACTCGCTGTGAAGACGACTCTGAACGCTGGTCAAATAATTGTTTACATGAAGGAATCATCTTTTATTGAATGGTACCTTAAATTTAGTAATCATTAAGCATAGGCTATAATAATTGTTAGTGTCTCTTCTTTTTTCAGCCTGACAGTTTTCGTCCTCTCCACTGCCATGTCAGTTGGTTTGATACCGCTCGGTGTTTTCTTCTGCTCGTCGGCGTTCACAGAGCTCAGCCTCGCACATATCCCGCATGATACTGTTATCGTTATCCTCATTGGAAGTATGTGTGGCCTCACCATTGGTATGTTGTTCAGAAAATACCAAGAAAAACGGGCCGACTATTTCGTTATGGTAGGTCAACAGAGGGCACAAACACCCGTTTGTAGATTCTATGAGAGCTAGTGCCCAGAGATCCAGTATTTTTGCTATTCTCGCTAAATCTTGGTGGTTTGTCAACTTGTACCTTCATTAATACCGAAAATGTAATTGATGAAATTTAACTTTTGAAAATGACTTATCTAAGTTTGGTTCTGAATGTTTGCTTTTTTCGAGCAGGTTTTTAGTTGCGCACCTATAATTGTCATCATTGCTATGGTGGTAATCGTTGGCGTTCTACTTCCCCATTCCTTCCAAGCCTCAAGTGTGGAGACATTGTCTGTTCTCATTTACCTTCTCGTCATACTCGCTGGGACTTACATCATCGGACTACTGGCCAGACAAGGGCATGAAACATGCCGTGCTATGACGTTTTGTGCGGCCAACAAAAGTACCCTTCTGGTGCTTATCATCATCCACAACTCGTACACCGGTCAAGTACTGGTAGAGGCGTTGCCTTTACCGACGTTGCTATTGATCTTGTATATTACACTCGGAATTTCGTTATCGGCAACCTATCGTATTTATACATTTTTGAAAAATAGACCTTAATGTGACTGGACTAAACAAGGAAGTATGTACCAGAAAAAATGGTTTGCTTTGAGGAGCTCCATTAATTTGAGAGTCGACCGGGCCTCTCAGAAATTGATACAGTCCTCATAAATCTTTAGGCCGACACCACGCAGTCGGAAAAAGTCAAAAAGGGGTCTCTAACAAAATGAGTGACATCTCTGAGTGCTGTAGGATTGCTACATTGCATACGATTATGATGAGTGTGGAACGTCCAGTAATTCAAACGCAGATTTGGACGCATGCGTGGATTTTGACACATGTATTACGTCATCCTTTTGTTGTCAAAATAGTGTACTGTAATAGATATTACTGTTATATATCACTTAATGAGGCCCTATTACTAATGTATATCTGTTGGAGTTATGATTTGGGAACTTAAAGACAAATTCATCTTCAAAAATATTCATGTAGTAATTAAATTACTAACTTATGATCAATGAATTAACATGGAAAGTGAGTGACCAAACCCTAGATTTTCACTAGCCAAAAACGGCATCGTAATGTTAGAAGGTGAAGGTGTACATGCGTACGTGCACATGCACTCTGCTTACGGTTGCCCTGCTTACGGTTGTCGCGCCCATAATGTCAAGTAAAACATCGTTTTAAATATTTTTATATTCAGGTGAATCAGAACAAAATGGAGAAAAAATGTGAGGAAGTGACACCACACAACCTTGAAACAATATTACGAAGACAAATGTTGGCCTTATAATAGTTGTCCTCTTGATCTAATTTCTACACTAATTTGGATTCATACCCAATGTCTCTTAGATCGTTTGTGAGAGCTGTATACTTATTGCATTTGACCTTATAGCGTTTTCAACATTGAATTCAAATGGTACTGTGAGTTCGACAAGAATAATCTTTTTCACATTGTTATAACATGGCAAGATCAAGACGGTATGAAGTTGGGAGAACATTGTACGGTACAGTATTCTTAGTGTGTCCTGGCAAATCAACATTAATTGTCATTGTATTACAGATTGGTAATTTGGATATCATACATGACCTGTGAAATATTATGTACATGTCTCCACGTATAGGCCTATCTTTCCTGGTCAAGCATAGATTTACAGCCGTTTAGTATATGATGTAATGTTTGGGTGTTACCACAAAGTTTACATTTTGTTGACAATCTCTTCCCCATCTTTGTAAATTACTGAAGTACGAAGACTGTCAATTGCAGCACTCAAAGCTCAGTACTTTTGCAGGGGTAGGTTATATACTATACTTCTCCAGGAAATATCAGATTTTTCCTTGGATAAAAGTTCAAGAAATTTGCCTTGTACAACAAGAGATTCAATTTTACTTTCCTTTGACTCTGGAATTGGTTGGAGATTGTTTGTTTAATGTTTTTTTTTATCTCGATTCCAATTGTCATCTGGTGTTGAATTAATTGCGGCTGTTGCTATTGTTGCTACTTCTACATTGCCATAGGACCTCCTTGTATACGATTGTTCTCGCGTGATGGTGGCATTGATTGATGCCTGTACACGTTGATCTGCCCGTGTTTGACAGTACGCCACAACATGAGCATGGCATTCACTGTACACCTGAGAGATGAGAGGAGTGTTCAGACCGTTTGCAGTAAATTATTGCAGATGTCGCACAATGAGAGGGAATATTTAACCATTTCTTAATTTATTTAGTAGTCATAACATCTAGGGGAATATTAATTTGTGTTTGTACAAATGTGCGCGGGCACAATGCAATTCGTGTTGACCTTCAGCAAAAAAGTCTGTTGTCACCATTTAGTCCAGTAAGAATTGATACGAAAATAACCTAACCCAGACGTTTTAGTAAATAACCACATTTTTATGGCTGTCATGAACCCACAATTTTTTTTCAAATTTTGTGTTGGGGAAACTTTGAACTCTGCTTAAATTATGTTGCAAATGCCCAACTACCAATCAATCTGCCAACTTGGAATGGCATATCCCCCCCCCCCCACTCATCCTAACATTGGCTGGATTCCACAATTGGTCATACGAACAACATGGCAGATCCTGCCAGGGTGTGTGATCAGTATCGCAGTTCCATAGCTCCCTTAACTTGGAAGAGCACAATGTCTGTTCATTACATACATGGGCGTTGATCGCTACTAAGTGGGGGGGGCAGCACTGGCGCAAGTCAACATATACGCTCACCCCCATCATATTTGGGTCAAACAAATTGCGGGTTGGTAATAAAAAAAATTCTTGCATTAAAAAACAATAAAAAGGAAATAATTAAACAAAAGAATCCATCTCCAACCAAGCGATGGGGGACATGCGCCATCATTATCAACTCATTCGACACTAACGAATCAATAACCAACAAATCTAGGGGGAAAATGCCGGATGGAGCTTATCACGGCGGGGGTCATTCTAGGCGCTCTCTGATGCAATAGAATCGTTTTCTGGAACATGTATTCTGGCTGGTATTAGATGTAGATGTGCATAGGCTCCTGGCCCTTTTACCTTTTAAAACCTGACCGACTACAACAACAGGCTTGCTAACGGGCCTGCACAAACCAATATACAAATCACAATTGAGGAAAACGGATTCTTTTGAATCAACCATTCGCTGATGTTATTGAAGCATGAAAGCATTGCTATTGCTATACCCAAATCTCTCGCAATCCATTCCACATTCTAACCCAATGGTCAAATTGGTACACAGGCCTTCAATCGGCCAAATCTCCTGCCCCAGCCCCGGACAATGTTGGATCTCATTGCGCGGTCTGTGCTTCGGCTGGAGATAACATTGGTGGGGGAGCGGGAAAGGCCAGGGGAGGGTATGTTTATTGTCACGTGTCCCAGCTATTTTGGCTGGGATTGTAGGTCAACTATACCTCTGCTTAGCACTGTGTCAAATGACAAACTGCGGAAATAGTGGACTTCATTTTTGTACCGAAAAAAAGTTGAGTAAAACAAGTCAACAGAGATGTCACTGTCACTGGATGGGATTGCACCATCATTTCATAATCATTAATGGGCAGCATTTCAATTAAAATCATCATTTTGTCTGATGTCTTTGTTATCATTTATCTGCTTTATTTGGAATGTTGATTATCACTGAAATATTGTTTTGGGTAGTTTACATTTACCCTGCTAATTTTGTTTTTCAGTTATTGTTACATATTTGTAAAGCGATCAATTTAACCTCATCTTTTACTGATTAATGTGTTGGGTCTAAGCTGTCGGTCTGTCTTTTGTAAATCTGTCTAAGGTTTTGTCAGGGAACGGTCCAAAAGCATTATGCTTTAAATGTGTGTTCACAATTAATAATTACATTTTATTAAATAATTGTTACCAGCAATTTCTCTTCAAGCAATATATTATGTGCACTTTTACACACACACATATATATATATATATATATATATATATATATATATATATATAGACATATATATATGTGTGTGTGTATAAAAGTGCACATAGTATATTGCTTGAAGAGAAATTGCTGGTAACAATTATTTAATAAAATAATATGGACCATGTTTGTGCATACAGGCCTACATGTACTTTTCAATTCTCATAACGGTGAATGAAAAGGCACACAGCAGGTTTTCCCGGCGAATTTCAAACCTTTTCCATTCAATTTAATACCCGATTCATTCATTTATATCATCGTTCAATCATCAAAAAGATTCAAATTCATAAGTTCAGCATTCTATCGTCATTTAACCCAACTCATCACAAAAAAATAGTACGTTCAAAATGAAATAATTGCAAAGCTTCCATACGCTGCCTATGGAAGCAGTGCTGAATGATGCACTGAGGCGGTAACACACATTGGTCAATCATTAACCCTTTTCACACGACAAAAAAAAAGATAGATTCCTTGAGATGAATTTTACGAGCAAGGATTGTTTATCTTATTTTCCCACGAGTGACTGCTTTCGCAAGCTTTCACAGACACCAAGTAAAAAACCAACCGTATATCGTTGGTCATGCACTATGTTCATTTAAATTTTCCACACACAAATATGTGACGACAAAAGACGTTGTTAACGTAAAAACCATGTAAAACCATCGCCAGTTCGGTCTAGCGCCCTCTCTTGGTTGCTTCGCTGATAGTTCCCTGTTTTGCCGCCATTGTTGTTACTGCAATCTTGTCATTGTTATTGCATTAAAGCCGTTGTAATTAGAGCTATATTTGACCGTGTATACTCATTCTGGGAGTCCTCCATCCACCATATTGGCGCATGGAGGAAGGAAATTCCCTCCTCCATGGTAAAACCAACATCAGGATGTTATGAATACGGATGGGTGGTACTGCAGAAGCTAGCAGACCCCCGTTGTGAAGACAATTGACACTGATAAGTTTCTATATACTGGCTAAGGAAAGGTGTTAATTGGCTCTTCCAAAGTGTAGTGAAGGACATAGCGCAGACAGTGGCGTAACTAGGTTTTTTTTCCCAGGGGGTAGAGACCAGCAGTATAGCCACGGAGGGGGGGCCTGGGGGTGGGGGGGGGGGCACGTACCCCCCACAAATTTCCAGTGCCCCCAGGTGCCCCCACGATAAAATCCCGATAGTACCCCACAAAAGAAAAGAAAAAGAAATGGCGAAAAACCCAAACCCCCTTCTCCCCACTGAAAAGTAATATCCCCACTGAAAAGTAATATCCCCCTTGTGCCCCCCACTGAAAAAGTCCTGGCTATGCCGCTGGTAGAGACAAGCAATTTTTTTGACATTTCAGCAAAACAAATAAAAGGTACAGACTTAGTTTCATGTTAATGCTGTTGTGTTGTTTATTTAGTCATAATTTTGTTTATGGTTTATGTTCATTTTCACTTTCTCAAAAGGAGTGTTTTTTTTTCTGTTAAACGAATTACATTGCCGTTTGAAAATGTATTTTAATTTCGATTTTCTAGTTTTAATTTTAATATATCATAAAACTAAACTGTGGTTATTTTCATCCCTTTTTCTATTTTGAGAATTTCAAAACATTATTAGTAACACAGAAAATGAATCAACTGAAGTTTTTTATCTACATATAGGTTGTTTTATTAATTGTAAGAAGTTATGAAATTACTGAACCTCCTGGGTTGGGTTGCGCGTTGAGTTGGGTTGCGCATGAAGAAAAGTGCGCGTATGAATCCGCATGCTATGGACGTTTTACAAATACCTGACCATCATTGGTCGGCGGAAGCTCTTGCTCACGAACTATTAAAATTAGAAACGCATAACGCAGCTTAAAGCCATGTTTTCAGCAAAGATGGCGTCATGTCGGCCCAGGCCCACTTATTTTTTCTGCACCTGTTTCACCAGTCAGTCGTCAGTCACCAGTGTATAGTTTTATTGCTGGATGATTTATAGGTCCGAAATTAAATGTTAATATTCTACTCTCTTTATGTAAAAGAGTTAAAAACCACTCAGAGCTATATGGCGGACAGGTCTCTTTAGAGTGGATAAAGAGTAAAATTGGTAGTGTATAAAGAGTGAATTGGTAGCCTTTTACTGTATTTTTGAAATTGTATGATTTACTGGAAAGTTAGTACTTGTGAAAGTGGAAAAAGTTGTTTAATCACTGATTTTACTAGATACAAATATTAAGGGATGTTCATGAACATTTGTGGGTTTTTTCATGAACATTGGTGGTTTTATTGTCTATGCTATCAACGCACTATTGACAAACATATGAAGAAGTACCGATCCTCAAAATGGACATATTCCTTATAGAAGAAACGAACAAAGACTACTTAATTCGTTGGTGTTTACTTCGTCAGTAGTGGAAAATTATTGACAAAATGAAGCATTAATATCATGGTTATGAAAAGAAATCTTTTATTTGACAAAATGTTAACAGCATTTTTTTCAAAGTTTTAAAGTATTTTTTGTAAAAATTTTAAATATTGAATGTTTTGAGAGCTTCTCCAAATTATACAATTTTATTTTTAAAATGTAAAAAAATATTTTTATTTTCAGAATTAAAAACAATTTTACAACCATCTGGAATAAATTGAAGCATGATTCAACTGTTTTTCTTCTGAGGTACTTTTTCTGTGCCCCCATAAACTTTTAACAGTTTGGTGGTGAGTCATTATACCAACATAAATGTTTATGACCACAATTCTGTGCGCGTCTCAAAAAACGGCGCTCAAATTCAGCATTTTATAAGAGAATCCTTCACTGAAACACCAAACTTCTAATTTCATTTGTAAGTTACTGTACAGTTGATGATATAACCTTTAGGGCAAATTGAGAAGAGGACGCTGAAATGCATCAGCTGCACACCGATAATTTAAGTAGTCCTTATCGAACTTACTAAAAGACGCCTCGAAGTTTGTCTTGTTGTACTTTTTGCATCGGGTGCAAGAACTTCATGAACAGTACGAAGCAATGAGCCATCAACAGATTCAGATTGAATGTAAAAAAATTCTGTTATTTTACATCAAATTTTCGTTTGTTTTTAGGTTTAACATTAATTTTTTTGTAAAAACAGCAAATTTCTGTCAATTATGAAGTTTTTTCATATGTATTTTGTATTTTAACAAAAATATGTCAATAAACATAAAAAAGTAACAAGTAAACCAAAATTATGTGAAAATTTTGTATTTTTACATGCAGAAAAAGGTATTGTTACAACTTGCTGTGATTTAACAACTACTCCGTAAAATTACAAATAAAACACAACATAACTGTATAATTACATTTAAAAAATGTGTTTTATGTTTAAAGTTAAAATGTTTTTATGTAAATAAACAATTTTCCGGTTTTGTTTTGTAAATAAACAAGTATCCTACAATTATGACGTTATTTTACAAGTGTTTTGCGTTTTAGCAAAAAGTGTTTATAAACATAAATAATGTAACACATAAACCAACATTCTGTAATTTTTAAATTCTTTTTACGGGCAGAAAATTGTAGATTTACAACTTGATGTGATTTAACAAATATGATATGATTTAACAAGGACCAATTCCATATTAAACTCTTGCTCTACCCTTCTAAAACAATGGACATGCATGTTGCATGTTGCTCTTTGAATATTATTTTCTTATTATGAAACAGCCATCAATACCATTGTTATTGATGCATGAGTTCTTACAGAAAACTACATGTGTAACATGCCATTCTTTGTACTGCAACTTTTTTTTCAGCTGAATTTTCATTCAAATCACTGTCAATTGTGCATGACTGAATTTCAACCATTTCATTACGAGCTGTGTAGAACATGTCATTCTGTCATTTGCTTTTTGAATTTTTAAAATTCATGCAATACTTGTTGAGATATTCTAAAAAATATTAGGGGGAACTTAGAAGTTGTGATGGGTGTATATATATATCGCGGAACCCGCTGCTATATGGGATTCTAGCCGGCCAATTGTCATCGGGCAAGCTCGGTGGTCGAGAGGTTAAGACGTCTGCACTAGTAAGCAGGAGGTCGTGGGTTTGAATCCCGCCCGAGTCGCCTGTGTAGTTTTTTTCACAGACACTCGGAAAGCACTGAGTATACAGTGCTATACACACGTCGGTGTAGGGCAAAATTAAATCAATTGTTTATCTCCCGACGCAAGAATTTCACCAACCTATATAAAATCATAGCAGTCAAAGAAAAATTTTGTAAAAACGAAAACAAGTCTTCGTAAAGGAAAAAAACTATATTATACTACATAAAATTTGTAAATGTAAGGAACCTAAGCACTATAAAAAATTAAAACAAATGGATGCAATTTTCATGGTATACAATAATTCTGTTTTTTGTGTTTGGAACAGAATTTGTGTATCTTATAATTACAAAGTTTATGTTTTTATTTTAACATAACATCTTGTAAAACAAAATTACAGACAGACTGCTGGCAACTAATTGCCGGCAGTTTGCCTGTAATTTTACAAGTTAATTTTTCACAGTGTAGACAACCTGTATGATATCCACCGTTGTGTCAAGATTTGTTGGTAAGATTCAATAATAAAATGTAGTTTTATGGATGACGCAAGACGAAAACTTATTTGAAAATAAACTAACGTGACAATGTGTTGAGCTTCAGAAACGTGATCTGCATAGCACGCGTTCATACTGGGAATGCCTGCTGCTGATCAGTCTGGCAGCCAAACATGTATAAAGAAGGTACCAGACTACGGCTGACGTCCTTTATATGAAACTAATAAATTACGTCTTCAAGAATTATATATTTGTTTTTGGTCCTTTATATATCTGTTATGGTCCTTTATATATCTGTTTTGGTCCTTTATATATTTGTTTTGGTCCTTTATATACTTGTTTTGGTTCATTATATATCGGTTTTGTACAATATGGCTTTGCCATTAAATATATGGTTTTGCTCTTAAACATTTATTTTAATCACTATATTTAGTCACATACGGCTCCTCATAGCTTATGTCGTTTGCGTTACTGTATAAACATGATGTCCTGAACGGGAAATAAACTACGGAAGGCTTTGAATTTAAGCAGGATTTCAATACAGACAAACGAACAAACAACCTAACTATCAAACAGACAGGCAGCCATATACACAAACAAACAAAGAAAACACACATCATATCGCAAATGAAACACTGTTTCCAAATTTTCCCCACTATAGAGATGAAAGTAAATCGAATCATTGACATCAAAATGTCAGGTCATGTTGGTTCAGCAGTGATAAAATTCGTCAAAACCTGTAGTATGGATGCAGCTACAGACAGTTTGCCAATCATTTCTACAACCTTGAAAATGTAAAAATCAATATAGAATTTGTTTTCAAATTTTATACATTATTTTTTGATTATTTGCAGTATAGGTGAAAACAAAGACAGTTTATAAGCATGTCACAATAAGGAGATGCTTGATTACAGTGTCACTATCATTGTCAATTTATCATTATATTGTTGTTATAAACTTAACCTGAAAGTGAAGTATATTATAAATAAAGATTAAATTTATTTTTGTACAAGACTTAATACCAAGAGATAAATACCAATGTTGGCTTCATTTAAATCTAAAATTGAAAGGTTCTTCCATAAACTAAGTGAAAAGGGCAACCAATTATCAGATTTGATCCAGTGGATATAATTACATTTAATTTTGTTTGAATTGGGAATTATTTACTTTTTTACAAAAACTCTTCTGCGGGGCGGCAGTGGAAGATGGAAAGCACGGATGCAAGCTTTCTTCCAACTTTATCATGTAGTAGTTATAAGCTTGTTTTCTAATGAAAGGCTAATTAGCTGAAGGAAAGGAAAAGGGAAATATTTATATGGTCTTCCATGCTTCATTGTCTTCAGTAACCCCCAACTCCCCCAAACAATTTAACCCACACTTCCTGCTCTTTGAATTTGCAGCCAAGTTTAATCCAGTTACTATACATGTAGTCCCCTTCTATCCTAAATCAACTTTGTGACTTTATGCCCATAATAACGCTGAATAGGTTGATCTGGCTACCTACAACCCTGGCAAACTATTTTCATATGAGTGATTTTTAATGTTGATTTTTCATCTAGCATGGTTTTTGAAAAGCATGTGTTGGGCTAGTGTCAATATTTAAAAAAAAAAAACATTGTGTTCCAAGTCACACTTGTTAATTTCTAATGTATTGCTTAAATCTCACAACATTTCCAAGTTCAACAGCCAATATCTCAAGAACTAAATGACCTATTAGAAAACAAAAAACACAATTGAATTCCTTACATTAATAGCTTGTAATTCTTGTGAAATGAGTTACCATGAATGTTTGCCAATGGTCCAATTAGTGGCACACGAAGTAACGATTTTTTACAAATTTTAAAAGGTCATATCTCATAGCTTCAATTTGATGTATAAGTTGACAAATTTGTTATTTTTTCATAATCATGAGGAAGTCATATATGACCTTCAAACCACCTAATGTGACCTTTACTTCCTGTCCAAACAGGAAGTTCAAATTCAACACATTCTAACGCAAAATTGATGTCTTTTGAATATGAAATTGATATTGTTATTATAAAAGATGATAAATCCTTGCTCAATATGATATTGACATCATCGATGATAATTTGATTGAACCGGAAGTTGACTCGAACACCGTGTATTTGTTCTAACAAACACTTAAGCTCTAGTTTTTGTACTGTTTTTATTACTCCTTCTCAGTGGCGCTTGTCCGGCAACAAAGGCATCCTTGCTAAGCATATACAGCCTTCAAACTTAACACATAAACAGAACATATCAAGCAGACGAAACCGTTTGCTGTGACGTCATGATTACGTCATCAGGTGTCGAATTACGCTAAATCAAATTTAATATTTCAAAAAATTATATCTCATGAACTACAAAAGATATTTTCACAATCTTTGCATCATCTGAAAGATCTTGAATTATGTGATATTTCGTTTTTCGACGTGACTCCAATTTGACCTCTCCTTCCGGTCGAAACCGGAAGTTGAAAATTTCAAAATTTCAAAAAATCATATCTCATGAACCATAGAAGATATTTTCACAATCTTTTTATCATCTTAAAGATCTTGAACTATGTCACATTTCGTTTTCAGACGTGACTCCAATCTGACCTTTCCTTCCGGTCGAGACCGGAAGGTTAAGTGAAACAATATGCTGAATTACTATTCCCTGTATGTACGAATAGCCCATATCGCGCGTGCACAGAATACGTACACACAGCAATATACGGAGTTTATATTGGCCTACAACGTGAAGGCCTTGTCACACGGGGCAATTTTCGGGCAATTTTCAGGCAATAAAAGTTGCTGGCAATGAGATTGCTCGGAGATTGCCCTGTGTGGCATTTCATGCAATCCAGTGGCAATGAGTAGACTGGCTTTCTACTTTGAGGCAATCTGTACTGTCGAGGCAATCTCAAATCACATTGCGTATCAGTGATCACGTGATATTTTATCACAAGCAAAACATTTTCAGCGGCGGCCATTTAATTCTCGTTTACATGAAAAAATACTGAGGAATTTTGCCGTTCTTTTTAACTCCAAAGCAAAATACAAGAAAATAAAATGGGTTACCGAGAAAGAGGAAAATATAATTGCATTATTAAGAGGTAAGTAGACATTATTTAGAGGTTTATTGGCCTAGAATGTGCGTTTGTAAAGTAGGCGTATCGTAGACATAATTATTGCATGCACAATCCAATGGAGGTTCGTGACGGACGAAACTGTTGTACTGCATCTATTTCGTAAAAACTATATTGAGTCTACTCTTTCCCTGTTTTTGCAGTGTACCTACATGATTTTAAGTTTGCATTTTAACTAAGGATAATGACTGATCATGGGTAGATGCTATATTGTCCAGAAAAAAGGTTTAAAAACTGTGCCATGCAGTCAAAGTCAAAAGAGCATCGTTGGAAAATACTTCATTGTGTAACTCGCCTACATATATGTACAGTACATGTATGCAAATCCATGTAAATACATGTTCGTGTGTTGTTGTCCCTTCTGCAATTCTGCATGTCAGCGAAATATATCCCTAACTCAACCTAAAGAGATGCTTTTACTTGATTAGTCTGCTAGTTGTAGCCACAAAATTGTCATAGGGGCACCTGTTTTTTCTGAGCTAGGTTACATTTGTTGTTTTGTTATTATTAAGCATAAAAAGTCTGTCCCTCTATGCTTTAAAGAAAGGTCAGGTCTTATAACATAAAAAAAAGATGAAGAGCCTGCATAAAATTTAAAAAAACTAATAAATGAAGAAAAAGCTGCAGAGGGATGAGTTAATATGAGTTTTAATTGGAAAATAAACATGCAGGTGTGTTGGTGGACAACATGTGTACACCAAAATTCAGGATGGAAAATGCAAATGGGGTGGGGGTGATGAAGGTTGTTTTTGCAATTATACATGTAGAGGGCATTCTCTTACTGGAGTAATACATGTTGGCCTTTCCCCATTCAGAATTTATTATTTCACAGAATCATTTGAACATTTCTTTATATTTTGTATTTTAGCTCTCTGGACAGTATGCTCAGTAATTGGAATTAGATGCAATGGCTGGCATCAGTGAGAAATCAGTTCAACAGCCTAGAAAGCATCTAAAACACAAGCCCCAAGGTAACCAATAAATCTGTGGTACAATTATTGTAAATGTGTGTGTGTGTGTGTGTGGATGATTGCATTCCTCCTGACTGCCCTATGATCCACTCACATGTCCCCACCAACCTACATTGAAGATTGTGATTTTTATTTTCAAAAAGCAATTCTTTTTAAACTTTATCCACAATGTTGTATTCTTTCCCAGTGAAAACAGGTCAACTCGTATGCGTGCTAACTCGTACTTTTACCAACTCATACTCATTTTGGTCAACTCGACCCGTAAAAATATTTATTACTGAATATTTACTGGCATGTGTACGGGTTGACATCCGGTGGAGTACGAGTTGGTAGAAGTACAAGTTAATTTAGCAACACTATAGTGTCTGTAGTTCCTCATAATACTAGTAGTGCTTATGTCTTGTGTGGTGATGGCTGCATTGCAGTTTACTTTATATTGGCACTTGATTTTCTCACTAAAGTAGACCAGAAACAAATATCAGCACCATTATTGAGATATTGAAACAGTCACATCATGGAGGAAGGAAGACGTCACATGTAACTTTCTATTCCATTGTAAAACCTAACTTAAAGGCATTGTTCTGAAGGGATCATTTTTCTAAAGTTGCATAATTTTTCTGAAGTTACATCAATCCATCATCCTGATAATAACATATGAGGGCATTCTAAGTTATGTGTGTTTTGTTAGCATGACCCATTATTCTTCGTCCCTCTTTGAAAACATTTAATATTGTTTTTACATGATTCGTTTATATTTCAGATCAACGGTATCCATTTGTGCTACTGCTACAAGGTCTGTCAGAGTCTGTGTAACTTTGTGATCCAATGGCCAGCATTTGAAGTTTATCCATTCATCAAAGGAGTTAATGTATGATTCAAATTATTTTATATGGACTTATCCTATCTGTGGCAGTCTTTACCCTCAAGAGAATTGTTTTTTTAGGACCTCAAGACATATCTAGCTCTTTCTAGGAATTTCTTTAACATGTTAGAACAAAAATAGTACTGAGGAATTCTTATTATATTTTTGACTGGACCCAAACATCCTCACAAATGTAGTTATTAAGCAATATCTGTTGGTGATCTAGTAAAATGTATATTGCCGACAGTGGATCCCTGGCAGTTGGGCCATATAAACATAGTAAACATACCCCCAATCTTCATTGCATGGGTGTGTCAGCCTTGGAATACCTTTTGCCAGATCACCCAATTAAAGTTCCAATTTATTTGTATGCTTGCATTGGGATAGTACTGACCATCAATCCCATAAACACAATTGGTTAAACAGACAGTATTGTCACGATCAGAGCAGACTTTCTACAAACGGGCCATGGAATTGGTGTCCTAGTTTAAGACGAACATAGTGACTGAAAATTACTGGCTCATTTATGCAGCAGCAACGTGAATATGACCTTATCATGTGAGTATTATTTTCAGTCACTGAGTTAAACTAGAACTTGAACTCTGATTCCATGCCCTGTTGATCGTGAAGATATTGCCACCTTTAAAAAATAACTTTAAAATGACTATTTATGAAAATGTATTTTCAACAGTTAATGACAAATAAATACATATACATGTAACAATCAGAAGATCATTTCAGTATTGTTTGTTTCTTTTTATTTTACAGTTATCCTTCAAATTACATTGTGTTGTCTCTTCCCTATAAGTATTGTTTTAAAAAACTGAACCAAATATTTAAATATTATAACACTTGATCGAATTTGTCATTGTATTGTACAATACCTGCACACACCTCACCTCGGGAGGAAAAATGTGTAATGATCAAGCTGTGATGATACATTATTTTATTTCTTTTTTTTCAGTTTATGGGCAATCAATTTCAGGGTAACAGTTTGCCAATGCTCCCTTGACAAAAGGTTTTCAGGCACTGAGTTAATTTAAATAGAAAATCAATTAAATTTGACGTATATATTTTAACTTATGTATTTTATTTCTTTTCTTTTTATTATTTTTATCAACTTAATTAAATTTACTTTTGCAAATGGAATAATGTGTACAATTTTTAAACGAAAAGCATCAATAAATTTCCCACAATGGTTGTTTAATAAACAATGTGGCAAAAAATAGTCTAGACAAACAAAATGGTTGGTAATTTTTTTCCACAATTTTTGGGTGTTTACTTTTAAATATTGGTTTTGGTTAGCCAGTTAGCAAATTTCTAAATGGTCAGTGAATTTTGTTTCATTTAATTCATGTAATAACCAAATAATATGTTTCATTATCATTATCACCTTGAACTATGCCACATTTCGTTCGCAGACATGACCTAATCTGACCTCTCCTTTCTTTCGAAACCAGAAAGGTTTAAGTGAAGAAATATTCTGAATCACTATTCTGTAAATGTATATTTTTGCTATCTTCAGAAAAAATTAGAATTTTACCAAATTTGGCACAATTGACACCCATATTATGAGGAAAAATTTTGTGTATGACTTCACATGATTGAACCGGAACTTACGGTTGGAAGAATTTAAAATTATATTGGATGACTGAACCAGAAGTTAATGTATTCAGTATAGCACATTATATGTTATTTTTATTATATATTATGAAAACTCATACCTCCTGAGGTAACTCTTGTCTTTTATTTATTTTTATTTTTATATTCTGACCACAAAACATCAAATTTAAAATAAAAACATAGTCTTCCAAGTCACACTTGTTAATTTCTAACGTATTGCTTAAATCTCACAACTTTTCCAAGTTCAACAGCCAATATCTCAGGAACTAAATGACCTATTAGAAAACAAAAAACACAATTTAATTCCTTACATAGCTTGTAATTCTTGTTAAATGAGTTACCATAAATGCTTTGATGGTCAAATTAGTGGCACACGAAGTAACGATTTTAAAAGGTTATATCTCATAGCTTCAATGTTATGTATAATTTGACAAAGCTGGGGGGAAAATAAAAATAGGGTGTTAAAGCTATATAATGTAATCTTACCTGCTCAGTAAGGTGGAGAACAAATGGATGATGATGGACATATGTGACCGCTCCGTCGAAATGAGACTTGTCCCCAGATCTGACATTCATAGATATGTATGCTAGGTTAACAAGTAACTCACGGGCTTTCCAATGATACAAATGTTATTTCCGTAGCTTATTCCATTCCGGAATTATCGAGCGATGAAGACAATCATCACTTTGCGGCCTGTTTCGTTTTGAATTTCGCGCTTCGGAGAAAATCAACATTAAACTTGGTCCACACACAGAGCATGGCGCGCGAGCTATCGTTCGATGTACAACTCATGAATAATTAATCAGCCCTTGTACCAAACACCGGTTGTCCACACCGGCCCGCGTATTCATTCCGCCTGCTGTGTGGAGTCGCGGCGTACACAGTGCATGCACTAGGTATAGGCTAGGTGTATGCAGATAGCCAGCTTACGGAGCGGCGGGCCCAGGCCTGAACTCTGGTCTGTATAACCGGCTAAGCTGGGCCTAGAGTTGGCCGAAAGATCGTACGTCATTAAGGGTGACGTCATTCATTTTCTGGTAAACTGCGCATGCTCAGACAACTGGTTGCTTACTGTTGTCCAATCAAAGAGCTGTATTTCTTCTACCTTGCCGATTAATCGGCTCGTTGGCTAACAATTTATTTTGCGGCTTAAAACTACTATTAGAGCTCCATACTGCTTAGTCATTGCCACAACAGTGCGCAGTTGAGGTCATGACCTTTCTTTTGATACCAAACACGTACGTTTAACGTTAACGGAAATACTCGTGTTGCTGTCTCGAAAACAAGGATATTTTGACCTGTTTGGATTTAACGGAGGCCACATGAAAGACAAACATGATACAGACATTGTCCAGAAATCGTCCTTTTTTATGGATTTATTAATATTTTTATGAAAAGGTAAGACCACCATAAGATTGATCGAGATTTTATCAAACTAAAAATATAAAAACCTAGAAATCGATATGCAATGTTTTTCGATTTTTTTTTTTGGCGAGCACAAGTTCAGAGTCGAATTACACGGAAACCTCCGTTGGGGGACAAGTCTCATTTCGACGGAGCGGGTCACATATGTATACTTCAAATTATTCCAAGATATTTATTTCATGAAAAGTCAGGCCTCGTGTTGAGATTTGGAGGCAATGTGAATGAAATATTCTTTGAAATATATACATATCAAAACTATGATCAATGACGTCATTACTACGTCACTACGGAAAATTAAAACAGGTCGAAAAAAAAATTATTTCTCTATCTCAAAAATTATAGATCAGAATTTTGTCAGATTTAGAATATAAACAATCTATGTCAATGTGAAGACAACTGGAAAGTTTCATCTTAATCACGTGACCAAAACTTAATATATGAGAATAAAAAAGTAGTTTACGATACAATTTTAAAGGTAATAAACAAATTAGGCGATGCTGTTTCTTTCGCCAATAATTCAAACTAAAGAGGGCGCTATTCACAATTATCGGTTGGGCCTAATATGTCCAACCACTAAATGTGCATAGCGCCCTCTTAAACTAGCAGACGAAACCATTGTTGTGACATTCATTTAGGCTTTTACAGATCTCTGATATTGTAATCAAATTAATTACTGGCATTACTTATTTTAAATTGTGTAATTGCAATTTTGACAATCTCTGCTATTTTTTCCCCTTTCTCCTCGATGAGACTTATCGAACAAAAAAACAGTTCCAAAGTTCACAGAGCCTTCAAACTTGACAGATACTTATACCATAACATGTAGTTGTCAATAAATTTATGACATATAGTTTCAGGTAAAGTTGTGACGTCATGGTGACGTCATCAGATAGCGAAATACACTAAAATCAAATTTTAATATTTCCAAAAATCGTACCTCATGAACCACAAAAGATATTTTCACAATCTTTGCATCATCTTACAGATCTTGAATTATGTGACATTTCGTAAACAGAGATGACCCCAATCAGACCTCTCTTTCCGGTCGAAACCGGATATGGTATATGCCCTCAGTGGACGAAATTACTATTGACATGTGACCTTTTTAAAAATGTGAAGGATTGCGTCATCACCTGTCACAGTGCCATCTTGTAGCAGGTTTAGAAAAATAATAATCTCAAAAATCATAGGAAATTTGAATATGACTTCTGCGAATAAAGTGATAGTGACATCTTATATTCTCAAAAATATGTTTGATAACATCATCAAAGTTCAGAGCGCCCCCTAGCGGCAGTTTTAAAAAGGGATTATTTTCTAATGTCAGAAATTGAACCAAAGTAGGAACAAACGTTTTTCATGATCATGAGGAAGTGTCATATATATGACTTTCAAATCACCTGATCTGACCTTTACTTCCGGTCTAAATAGGAAGTCCAAAGTCAACACATTCTAATGCAAACTTGATATATTTTTGAATATGAAATTGATATTGTTATAATAAAAGAAGATACACCTTTGCAAAATATGATATTGACATCATCGTTGATAATTTGATTGAACCGGAAGTGGACTCGAACACCGTGTGTTTGTTCCAACAAACACTTAAGCTCTAGTATATTTGTTTTCATCAAAATCACAAGGGGTATGTAATTTTGTTTTCATCAGAATCACAAGGGGTGAGCATTGAAATGATATATTTTTGTTTTGTAAACAATATAAGGGGAAGTGTAGCGGCCAAACTCAGATTTCTTCATTTTGTCAAATGAGGGCGCTGTACCAGTTAAGCAGTAGCGAGTTTTCCAGAGCAACATTACTTCAGAATTTTAACGTTGGCAACTTGCAGCTAATTTCTTCGCCCAAAATAATTAATCCCACCAAGGTTTATTAAACGGTTGGTACATTAGTTTTCTCTTAATCAAATCGTAGAACTCATTTATTGATTATTGTGCTATTTAGTGCTGTTTTTAAGCCTAAAAGTTGTACGTTTGTTAATGCTTTTGTTGGTTGCTCATGTGGTTGTGGAACATGTTATTGTTAGGAAACGCATGTATGTTTGGTGTTGGTTACATTTATAGGGTGTAGCATAAACCCTTCCTCCCTGCCTGCATTTAGACACCAAATATTCTTTAAATACAGATTGGCTATGAGTGTAAATGTTGTATTGACACTAGGTTCATAGGTCACAGTTGGTAAACTTGTATCAGTCTGTCCATGTACTTTCATGTATAGGTATAAACATGAACATTGCTTTAGTCATGTGCATATTACTCAGCTATAGTTCTGTTTGAATCAAAAGATTACACAAACACTGGATAATTTCTTATGATATAAATTTTGTTTCTATTTTATTGTAGTCAATCTGTGCCTGATCATCATGTACAACTACATCACAACTGTAACGGAAGTTTGTACTACATAATAAAGGATAATTTCTGGATCTACAGCACAGCATTGCCGTCTTTAATCTTTGGTAGATTCAGGAAGGCTCGTATTGTTTAAAAAGAAATTTCATCAAAAGCACAAGGGTCTTGTAATTGTTTTTTATATATTTGGTTTCATAAAAATCACAAGGGGTAAGCCTTGTACTTTTATTAAAAATTTTCTCATCAAAATCACAAAGGTTAAGCCTTTTAAGTTTTTCTCCCAGCTCTCTCTTCAACATCACAATGGTTAGTCTTTTAGTTTACAAACGGTGTTTAGCCTTGTATTTTTTTCCTGGAAATAATATCAAGGGGGAAAGCCTTGTAGTTTGTTCCCCAAATCAAGATAGGCCCTTAGTTTTCCCTAAAATCACATGTGTGTAAACCTATTCCTCACCTAGTAATGATATCAATAATTCACCATACAAAGCCTTAAATCTTATAGTGTAAGCCTTGTAGTTAAAACATATTTTCTGCAAACTCACACGGGGTACCGGTAAACCTTTTAGTTTTATGTTTTATAAATTTTTTAACCCTCAAACGAGGTACGATGGATGAATTCTCATCCACAAGTCAGTATTTTCGTTCCCCTAAACAAATAATCAACACCACCCACATCAGTCAATGATATCTCAAGCTGGACCATAACACACATCCTACAGGGGGTTTCATTCAACAGGAGTCAGTGACGTTGTCGGGAGGGGCATCGAAAAATTCTACCAGTATGGTTTGTGCACAAATTTTGACAGCATGCTCTGTGTACAACATCAATGCATGTTGGATGCATGGGGAATTGAATACACTTCGAACTCGTCCAGTGATAAGTGGAACTATCTGTTCAGTCACTGGGCTAGTAGTAGATACTTATCTTTTGATCTCTTGCCGACAGTGTAAGTTGTAATACCCCCCCCCCTCCCCTACTTTCAAGACATACATGTACTAGAGTGGGCATGTGGCTTGTTTCAATTGTGCCAGGTATGTAAACAATTGTGCCAGGTTTCTAAGTTTATTACAGGGGCTTGTGACAATAGCTTGCACAATGTTGCACAATAAACAGTTGTGTAATAAACCATGTGGCTTGGCTTGCATGCTACAAGGAGGGCCATGCCAAAGGAAAATACAATTTGGTGTGTGGGGCGCATGAGATTATTTTGGCGTGCACATGACAATGTTTTTTTACGTGACCCTTCAGGCTCCGTACATTTTTTCTGTGATATTATAACTTTCACTTTTATATTTTTTTTATACTTCTTGTTGTCGTTATAATACTGTTTTGGCATCCATAAAATAATAATCAAAACAGAAAAAGCAAACAATTCGTTGTAAATTTTTTTGTTCTTTTGTTTCATTTTATTTTGAACTAATTAAAAGCAATTTAATAATGTTTTCAATTAATTATTATTATTATTTTTTTTTTTTTACAAACAAATAAGTTTAAATTAATTCCCGCAATACCTAGACATGTAAACAACACAATTAGATAACAAAATCGTTGGGGAAATGCCAAAGAAACCCTCTTAACTTATTAAAACCGTGTGTCAGATGTTTCTGACATGGTCACGCATTTGCGTTACGACCAAAATAAAAACAATATAAAAATACAAGGCTTACCAACTTGTTGGCAAAAGAGTGTCTGTCAAAAATTCTCAAACTTGTTGGTATTTTTGATTGACATAATTTCTCGGTTCATTTGAGTTTTGTGTCGGTAAATTTACTACCCGCCACCCCCGCCACCCCGCACTCTATACAATCTTGGCTACACAACTGGACTTGCCCCTTGTGATTTTGATTATTTTATTGATGGAAAAACACTATAAAAATACAAGGCTTACCCCTTGTGATTTTGATTAAAACAAAATATAAAAAATTTTGACAAACAAATATTAGTATTCCACGATGGTTATGGGTTCTTATCCCCACCGTACCCCCCCCCCCCCAAGGAACAAACAAAACAAAACCAAATACAATTTTTTTAAATTATCACGTTGGATCAAAGTTCCAGACTAAATGGTGTTGACAAAGGACCTACTTTTGTTCTCTATTGTTCTGACCGAAGATATATTGTCCTTTTTGTTAAAAAGAGTTCACTGTACACATGTGTACGCGTGGAAACCATTGTTGTTAGACCAACCCAGGACATAACTATCAACAGAGAAACTATTGTTCCCTTTTGTTAAACGTATATGTACTGGTAACATGAAAAATTGAAAATGAAATAAAAGACCTACAAAATGACTGAGCATTCCCTTTATTTTTCCATCACATCAAATGATGGTGAATCTCCTTTCATTGCAAACAGTCAGGTGAAGCGGTGGTCTAATGGATTAGACGCTTGACATCCGTGCAGGCGATGTCAAGTGTCCCGGCAGTTCGTGTCCCGTCAGTGTTTTTTTCTTTTGTTGTGTAGCAATACAATTCAAACCCTTTATTTAAGTCAGTTCAGTTTAACATGTGTAATACCAACATGGTCCAGATGGCGCAGCACGTTGGTTAAGCCTTGTTTTTTATCAAAATTACAATGGATATATATATATATATATATATATATATGGATATATATATATGGATATATATATATATATATATATATATATAGATATATATATATATATATATATATATATATATATATATATATATATATATATATAAATAAAAGGCTTACCCCTTGTAAATTTCGATGGCAATAAAAATATATAAATATATCATTACAAGGCTTACCCCTTGTGATTTTGAGAAAAACAAAAATATATAAATACAAGGCTTACCCAATGTAAATTTGATAAAAACAAAAATATATCATTACAACACTTACCCATTATGATTTTGATAAAAACAAAAATATATAAATAAAAGGCTTATCCATTGTGATTTTGATAAAAACAAAAATATATAAATAGAAGGCTACCCCTTGTGATTTTGATGAAAACAAAAATGATAAATACGAGTATTACCCCTTGTAAATTTAGAAAAAAACAATATATATATATATATGTATATATAAAAGGCTTACCCCTTGTAAATTTCGATGGAAACAAAAATATATAAATAAAACAAAAATATATCATTACAAGGCTTACCCCTTGTGATTTTGAGAAAAACAAAAATATATAAATACAAGGCTTACCCAATGTAAATTTGATAAAAACAAAAATATATCATTACAACACTTACCCATTATGATTTTGATAAAAACAAAAATATATAAATAAAAGGCTTATCCATTGTGATTTTGATAAAAACAAAAATATATAAATAGAAGGCTACCCCTTGTGATTTTGATGAAAACAAAAATGATAAATACGAGTATTACCCCTTGTAAATTTAGAAAAAAACAATATATATATATATATATATATATATAAAAGGCTTACCCCTTGTAAATTTCGATGGAAACAAAAATATATAAATAAAACAAAAATATATCATTACAAGGCTTACCCCTTGTGATTTTGATAAAAACAAATATATATATATATACACACAAGGTGTAAGTCTTTTTCTCTCCCTCTCTCTTCAACATCAATGTTGTAGAAAAATACTTCTTAAAACCCACGTCGTTTATCAGAAGGAATAAGCCTTGTATTGTTTTCCTAAAAGTATAGTAAGTTCCCACTATCAACACGTAATAAACCAAATCATCTCACTAAGCGGCAGTGATTTCGAGAACTCCCCCGTCTCCCAATCTATTCAGTGGCAGTAGATAAAAAAGCACGACATGTTTTTCCATTAATTAACAAAATCATCAAAATCACAAGGGGTATGCCGTGTATTCGCAGTATTTGTGGGGGAATGCAATAAATCAGCTGTATGTTAATAAGGGACAAAACGTAAAGTGACATGGTTTGTGAGTGAGTCAATTTTAAAACAAAATAAAAGAAAACAAATACAGACGGGACTCGAACTGGGATCGCCTGCATGGATGTCAAACGTCGAATACATTAGACCACCGCTTCACCTAACGTTTTGTCCTTGGGGACAAAATGTTAAGTGACATGGTTTGTGAGTGAGTCAATTTTAAAACAAAATAATAGTAATAAAAATAATTATAATTTTTGTTGATGAAAACAAAAATATATCAATACAAGGCTACCCCTTGTGATTTTGATGAAACCAAAAATGATAAATACGAGTGTTACCTCGTGTAAATTTAGACAAAAACAACAAAATATATATATAAATGGCTTACCCCTTGTAAATTTCGATGGAAACAAAAATATATAAATAAAACAAAAATATACTACAAGGGTTACCCCCTTGTGATTTTGATTAAAATATATATATCATTACAAGGCTTAACCATTGCAATTTTTATAAAAACAAAAATATATAAATACAAGGCTTACCCCTTGTGATTTTGATGAAAACAAAAATATATAAATACAAGGCTACCCCTTGTGATTTTGATGAATACAAAAATGATAAATACGAGTGTTACCTCTTGTAAATTTAGACAAAAACAACAAAATGTATATATAAAAGGCTTACCCCTTGTAAATTTCGATGGAAACAAAAATATATAAATACAACACTTACCCATTGTAAATTTGATAAAAACAAAAATATATCATTACATGGCTTACCCCTTGTGATTTTGATAAAAACAAAAATATATCATTACATGGCTTACCGCTTGTGATTTTGATAAAAACAAACATATCATTACAACATGGCTTACCCCTTGTGATTTTGATGAAAACAAAAGTATATCAATACAAGGCTTTCCCCTTGTGATTTTGATGAAAACAAAAATATATCAATATAAGGCTTACCACTTGTAAATTTAGACAAAAACAAAACAGAATATATAAATAAAAGGTTTACCCCTTGTGATTTTGATAAAAACAAATATTATATATATATATATATATATATATATATATATATATATATATATATATATATATATACACAAGGTGTAAGTCTTATTTTTCTCCCTCTCTCTTCAACATCAATGTTTAGCCTTGTAGAAAAATACTTCTTAAAACCCACGTCGTTTAAAAATTCTTAAAATTCACATTCAGTAAGCCTTCTATGTTTATATATTTTTTTTTATTTTAGTTGTCTTTAAAATCAGGAGTAAGCCTTGTATTGTTTTCCTAAAAGTAGTAAGTTCCCACTATCAACACGTAATAAGACAAATCATCTCACTAAGCGGCAGTGATTTCGAGAAGTCCCCGTCTCCCAATCTATTCAGTGGCAATAGATAATAAAGCACGACATGTTTTTCCATTAACAAAATCATCAAAATCACAAGGGGTATGCCATGTAGTAGCAGTATTTGTGGGGGAATGCAATAAAACAGCTGTACGTTAATAAGGGACAAAACGTAAAGTGACATGGTTTGTGAGTGAGTCAATTTTAAAACAAAATAAAAGAAAAAAATACAGACGGGACTCGAACTCGAAAAGCATCAATAAACTTCCCACAATGATTGTTCAATAACCAATGTGGCAAAAAATAATCTAGAACAACAAAATGGTCGGTAATTTATTCCAAAATTGTTGGGTGTTTATTTTTAGGTGTTCGGGTGAAGCCCGAAAACCTATTGTTTTTGTACTGTTTTTTCTACTTCTTCTCAGCGGCGATTTTCCGGCAACAAAGGCATCCTTGCTAAGCATATACAGCCTTCAAACTTAACACATGAACAGAACAGAACATAACAAGCTGACGAAACCGTTGCTGTGACGTTATGATGACGTCATCAGGTGTCGAATTACATTAATTCAAAGTTTAATATTTCCAAAAATCATAACTCCTAAACTACACAACAGAATTTTTCAATCCACACATCATCAGATAGGTCTTGAAAAACCGAGCAAAAGTTACAGACATGACCCCAATTTGACCTTGAAGTTGAAGTGAAAAATACACATGTGTGCAATCACACACTTTATGCACATATCACGCCCTTTAAAATTCCAACATTTGCGGGAACACTTACAATCTCAAACTTTCCAAAACAATTTTGGGTTTACCTTGTAAAAATCAAAACAACCGTTCAATCCAGTCCACCGCCATGTCGTCATCCCGCAAATATCATCAGTCGATCGTCGTCTTCAGCTCAGGGCTCGAAAAATACAAACTATAGGGGGCGCTATGCATATTTAGTGGTTGGAAAATGTTTCCAACTCGATAACAAATCACAACTTTTTACGAAAGCGTTAAAGGGACATAATATAGTTTAAAAAATGTAAATACTCGGCTGAAGTCATATTATCTCATAATTATGACTTAGCATAAGTCAATTATGACTTAATATGACTTAGTTTGATCGTGCTTTCGGCGCCCCCAATATTCTTTCTGTTGCAGTCCCATATCAAGATAGAACTTAATGAGCTCATTTTTGTCCGACTGTATAGGCATAATGCAAACAAGTGCACGGCTTTCATTTATCTGTAAACATGGTGTTGTACGTGATCAGATAAATTGATTGCTAAGATAATAAGTCATAATTATGAAAAAATTAAATCATAATTATGACTTATTTCAGTCATAATTATCAAATAATAAGTCATAATTATGAGATATTTAACTCATAATTATGAGATATTAAGTCATAATTATGATATAAAAGTCATAATTATGCTAAGTCATAATTACAACATAATAAGTAATATTTACTGGATATTAAGTCATAGTTATGACTTAATTAAGTCATAATTATTACTTAAGCCCAGCATTTTGTACTATATCCCTTTAACGCTCCCGTAACTTTTAGGTACCAATTAACATTAATTTAAAGTTTAATATTTCGAAGATAAAAATTCTTCAACCACTCAATGTATTTTACAATGATACACATCGATCAGCATAAAGCTTCCGAAAGAATACAAGAATGACGTGATGCTTATTTGCCCTTGTGTTCCGTAGCGGAAGGTGAAAACAAAAGTATTTCCATACCTCTCTGTAAGTTTGTTTGGAGACGGATTTATAAAGTACCACGATTGGAATAAACTCTTACAAAAGCCATAACCAACATTAAGCCCCAGTCACACATTCACGATTTTTGCCCCGAATTCCCACGAATAGCGCCGATCCTATACTGCCACGGTTGCTCCCGATTATTAGCAAAAATCAGCATGAATCGGCTTCACTTGCGATCCCCTCACGAGTACTCATGACTGTTGTAAGTCAATGCTAAGAATGCACTACGTTATCCAAGCCGATTTATCCCGAATGCCCAACGAATTAACACGAGTGTAGTACGACTTCTCTCGACAGCGTAACGGTTTATCCCGAATGCGTCACGAATTATCACGACTACAGCACGACTTCTCACAACAGCGTTACGGTTTACCCCGACGTCCGCAAGACTGAAATAAGAAGGCCTACCGGTCAGCCAAGATTACATTCCGCTTCTGCACCTCGACGAGTGTACATCAACTTTTTAACAACTACAAGTTGAACTTCTGCCAGGTGGCACGATTACCCCAAGAATATCCCCGAGTATCCCGATCTTGTCTACGGTGCCCGTATGGCTATTCACGATCCCATCACGACTGGTGTAAGAATGCCTCAAGAATTAAAACAAAATCGTGGGTGACTCACGATGGTTTTGAACATGTCCAAAACTATCGGGAGGCTATCAAGAAGTTCCAAGAACACTTAAGATTACTCAAAAATGACCACGTTGCCAGTAGGGTCTCACCACGGATATCCCCGATTTTCCAACTCGTGTGAATTTGGGGCAGAAATCGTGAATGTGTGACTGGGGCTTTAGGGAAAAGAGCCCAGTCTAATGTCACGGTCGCCAACCCCCGATTCGGGGGGTTCGAGGTGATATTCTTGCAGTCCTCCCAGCTTGGGATATAAGTGCGTAAACTGCCAGCAGCCGACTGGTCATGCGTTTTGTTAATTATTTTGCGTATGAATTTAATTGAAACCCCATTTTCCATGACTTTGTACATTATACGCTTGAGAAACATATTGCAGAGTTTGAGTGGCCACCATGCAGTCGTTTAGTAGTGGCCTTGATTACAAGTAGCACTGTCAAGGGATTTCCATCGAAATTGTACACAAAGCAACCTAATCCTCAGAGGTAATTGACCGCAGCCGCCAGACAGGCTACATCAACGAGCATTTGAAACATTGTAGGTGTTTTATGAATGAGTTGTTTACTACTAGGTCTGTGGGGGGGGGGGGGGGTTAGGGGGCGGTGCTTTGGAGCAAGCCTGACTGAAAACAGCTGTTTGACTTGGCTGTAAACAACTGTTTGACTCACGTGGCATGAAGGGAGCAATGTCTGGAAGTAATAATTGTTTGGCACGCTCTTTGCAGTCAAGCATAGCGTATCTAGCTATAAACGGAGGAAGAGTAGGTTTTGACTGCCCATTTAGCCACCCCCGCCCCCATCCCCCCTTTATTTTCGGACATAAAGAAAAAGAAAAACCTACCCCCCCCTGCAAAAAAATCATGAATCCTCCCCTGAAAAGGGTGGAAATATATTATGGGAATTCCGACGCTGATCCAGGGGTGGGGGGAGGGGGGGCAAAACCCCAAATAATACAAAACATAACAGGTGGTTATTATCAGACATAAAAAAAATGAAAAACTTGACTCCCCCACCCTCCCCCCTTAAAAATTCCTGGATCCGCCCCTGAAATGGTTATATACAACCTCTAGACCATCTGAAAGAATTTTGGAATGCTAGGAGTCCGATTATGCAACGGTATATGCCCCCGTTCATTGAGTTACGCGTGCCAGTTGTCGACTGGCAGCTCCTGTTATAGCGCGCGAAAACGGCCGGCGCGCACTTAAGAAAAACCTACCCCCCTGCAAAAAATCATGAATCCTCCCCTGAAAAGGGTGGAAATATATTATGGGAATTCCGACGCGGATCCAGGGGTGGGGGGAGGGGGAGAGGCAAAACCCCAAATAATACAAAACATAACAGGTGGTTATTATCAGACATTTAAAAAAAATTAAAAACTTGACCCCCGACCCTCCCCCCCCTTAAAAATTCCTGGATCCGCCCCTGAAATGGTTATATACAACCTCTAGACCATCTGAAAGAATTTGGGAATGCTAGGAGTCCGATTATGCAACGGTATATGCCCCCGTTCATTGAGTTACGCGTGCCAGTTGTCGACTGGCAGCTCCTGTTATAGTGCTCGAAAACGGCCCGCGCGCACTTTTAACAAGATAAACTTTCATACCTTTGTAATTGATCGGGTCACTGAGTGGTCAACTTCTGGCCGTGTATACAAGAGTTAATGGCTTGCGCGCAGGTGCGATTACGGTTGTGCGTGACAACGTAAAAGTGTGTAAGTTTTACTTATGTTATAAAAAAAATATTTTACATTTGTTTAGTAGAATTTTACTATGAAAGTGTATAAAAGACATGATTTAATGTCAAGTCCCCCACGAGGCGCTGTGTCTCATTCAACGTCAAATTCAAGATGGAGAACACGAAGGTGAATAATGTCACAGCAGTGGGAGTATCGTCAAAATTTTACTGATTGAGCAGTGGCGTAACTACGGTCCAATTTTCAGAGGGGCACTAGGGGTGCACCACTTTTTCTAGGGGGCATGTCAATACTTGAATCCTGCATTCTCAAATAGGGACCTATTTTTCAAAATTCTGAATGGGGGGCACCGGGGGGGCACGGACCTTGGCTGGGGGGGCACGTGCCCCAGTGTGCCCCTGTCCCCCCCCCCTCCCCCACCCCCATATTTACGCCACTGTGATTGAGGCGGTTGAAGGTAAACAATTGTTGAGTATTATGTTATATTGTTCTTCAGTTAAGATTAAACCTGAATCGTTTGTGGGATGAAATATCAGCGTATACTCGTTCAGACACAGTCATGTACAGTGTACTGAGGTCATGTACCATACATTATGCATTATGCGCCCAGCAACGACTGCTTCATACAAGTCATTGAGCAAGTATGTGCATGCATGTGTCGTGACCATTATGCGCTGTCAATCGGATACATAGTTTCGCCTTTCTCTCGGAACAACTAAGGCTTAACCTGAACTATATAAGGAGAACACCGATACAATTATTTAAAAACTCAACATTTGTTTAACCTTCAAATACCTCAACCAGGAATCCTTACATTTGTAACTGGGCCAGGTACAAAACAGAACTCCCGTAGCCCTATTACCAAACAATAATGTAAGAAGAAAAAAATGCCATTAAAAAGTAACACTTTATACAATTTACCTAGAATAGAGGAAACCATTTAGTCTAATACCTCACAAGTATGTAAAATTTTACCTAACCAACATTTACCTTCAAGTTAGGTAAATAAATTACCTAATATCGCAGTAAAACGTTATACAACTGTTAGGTAACATTTTACCCAACGCCTGTTTGGTCAAGTTTTACTTAATTATTAGGAGGTTCACCGGGAACATCTAAAACAGGGTAAGATTTTACACAACTTGTGTAATTTCTTCTGTTTGTAGTAATGTGACTGGAATCGCTTACATGCGCGGCGGCCGCATAAAAACAAAGTGTGTCTTCCAGAAATTGATTACAGTGAATTATGTACCCAAGCTTCAGCGTACAACATCGTGGGAATAAAAGCACGATAGTGATGGGTACCAGATTTATTACATTGTCCCCAAACACTGGTCTCTTAATTTTCATGGTGTTTGGTGTCAATTCTAGAGAAATGGAATGAACATTTTTGAAAATTGTGCATTTAGGAGGCTCTGTGTGGGTATTTGTGAGCTATTTCAGCGTAGAAAGTTTGATTTTATGGAGTTCATGGAAACAATTTCTTAGTGCAGATGTGATAGTAATATTTTTCCCACATGTTCCTGTAGACGAAGCCAAATCAATATTTAGGTTTTGTTGTTGAAAATACAGTCTAGCCTAATAAACTATGACGAATTTCTTTAGGAGTGAGGTGGGAGATGAATATGCAAATTCCCTCCAAATAAAAGATTAGGGCTGACATATGTCATGTTGTCGAAATTATCTTTTGTTAAAATGCTGCTCATTAATGTTTTAGTAATATATCGCCGTAGCTGTCAGACTAACACATGTCGTAAATATTAATTTTTATGGCTTTTTCAAAAGAGTTGTGTTTAATGCATTTGATTACGCCTATGGTGAATTGGTTTGGGGACATTATATAGCGACATTTTATTGTTTTATTATTTAAATGTTATTCTAGCAATATATTATATTGGCTGCAGGCTGAAATATGGGGAAAAAACATTTTGCTAAATCCATCGTGATTATTGGGAAATGGAATCAGGCGAGAGCAATGTACAATGTGCAACGGCGTGGGGTCATGAGAATTATAAAGTGTTCTTAACTTGGTCAGGGGTTTTCTTTATTATTACACACTGTAAAACAAATAATTTATGCAACAAACGTAAATTTCAAAGGATGATGCCAAATTCCAATTCTAAACGTTGTCCTAACCCTCTCCAGGCCAACCAACAACCTCTACCTGAGCAAAAGATAAATATATCATTCAGGTTCGAAACATTAATTTATATAAAAACGAAAACATTATTACGAAAGATTTGAGAAATTTCAAACCATTTTCAAATAATGTTGGGAAATTGTTGGAACATGAGATATCCAGATATCTCGAGTATTTTTTCAGTTAACTTTGAACCTTGACATATGTATAATGTTTTTTTTCGTTAGAATTTTGGAAGTGACTCGTGACTCGGATTCGCACTGGACCTTTGTGACTCGTATTCGGACTCGACCCACATGACACGGGACTCGGACTCGACATCTGCTGTGAAGTTGTTTTGATTTGTTTCACTGATTCCCTTAATCAAGTTTTAAAATCTAGTGAGACAAATCCAATGAAAATTTCAAGCAAACATACAACAAAATTGTACTAATAAAAAACGAACATCTTTGATTTATTTGCAGTCAATTTAAAAAAAAAATATGGACTTCTTTTGGGACAAAAAAAATAATAACGACCATTGTGTTTATAATTATGTTTTGTAGCGGCGTATAACTTTGTTTCAGTAGGGGTGAAATGGGTGAATAGAACAGTGATTTATTTATCATTGTCATTAAATAAAATACTACCGTATACCTGCAATACCAGTTTCAATCTGGAAGCTTACTACTCAGGACTATAAAGTTGATACTAGTATAAATCCTCCTGAGAAATATTTCCAGGAGAAAATATTATCTGAAGACCTCCATCATTCGCTGTTTTCTCAAAACCTGTACACCGAATTTGATGAATTTTTCACAGGGTGGTATAGTTTTATGTTTATTTTTAACACTAAATTGATGTACTCTTCCAAAATCCAATGATGTATCATGCCTTTAAAGTGTAATTTCTTGTTTGAATAGACAAACCAATAGACGGCAGTACATGTATGTTAATGCATGTAATCTAAATCGTAAATCGTAAAGTGATGAGTGTGATGAGTGAGTAAGTGATGAGTGTTTGTTTGAAATAACACACGAATGACAAGATATTATGATTGCGATCATTAATATATTATTTTTTTACGCAATTCGCCCCACACAAGGCCAATGGCCACTCCAATGGCCACTCCAAGGTGGGGTCTACTAAGTCATTGAGTTGTTACAACGACGCTACACTGAAGAAACCAGTCCCTCGCACCGAAACAAGACAAGTTAATAACCAGCCTCTTCACGGTGCGAATAGGACTGGGAGGGGTAACTAGTCCAGAACAAGTTTAACAACTGCCTCTGCCCCTATAAGAAATTATGGTTAAGTGTCTTGCTCAAGGACACAAGTGTCACGGCTGGGATTCGAACCCACATTCTGCTGCTAACACCAGAACTTGAGTCCGGTAAGCTAGACCTGAACTAGTTTACTATATATTGAGATGGACATACAGGTCTATAAAAGAAACACCTCATATTTTTTACCACCTGCCACTTTCAGCTCCCTCTCAACTTTAAAACTATTTGTACAATCATATGGAAATCATTACAGGTCTGTTAAACTTTGTGAGCGCATACTGGTAATCATGTTCGGCCATCTTATGTCTTAATCCCTGAATACAAGAGCTTTTGTTTGAGTGGACGCTCATTCAGAGTAACCAGACTATTTGTTGTATCTTTGAAGGGGCAACCTCGCTTTCAAATGCTAATGAAATATATTATCCGTTTCTTTATTCCTTTGCTGTAGAACTATCGGACAATTGGTGCATGAAACATAAGCCACAGTGTGACTGTGAGAATTACAGTCATTTTCCAGTAATTTGTCAGTTATAATGTGAATAAGGCGAATGGCCTGCATGATATGTGAAGGAACGTAACAAGCTGACGAAACCGTTGCTGTGACGTCATGATGACGTCATCAGGTGTCGAATTACATTAATTCAAAGTTTAATATTTCAAAAAATCATATCATTTAGGGTAAATTGAGGATATAATAAGTTAGGATTCTTCTATTTTCTGAAGGGGAGGATTTTTTTAGAAGGGAAATAAAGTCCGAAAACCATCATAAAAGTATATTTCAAAGATAGTTTTCACTTTCTGTAACCCCAAAAATCGATAGAATAATTTTGTAACTGGTAAGTGGTTGCAAAAAATTCTTTAAAAAGTGGCGGTTGGATATGACATTCTTTCCGCCTCAGCCTTATCAGGGAAAAAATATCGAACCCAACGTCATCAAAGTTTAGAGCGCCCCCAGCGGCAGTTTTAAAAAAGGGATTATTTTTCAATCTCAGAAATTGAACCAAAGCATGTACTAATGTTATTTTTCATAATCATGAGGTCATATACACCTGATCTGACCTTTACTTCCTGTCCAAACAGGAAGTTCAAATTCAACACATTCTAACGCAAAATTGATGTCTTTTAAATATGAATTTGATATTGTTATTATAAAAGATGATAAACCCTTGCACAATATGATATTGACATCATCGATGATAATTTTATTGAACCAGAAGTTCACACGAACACCGTGTGTTTGTTCCAACAAACACTTGAGCTCTAGTTTTTACTTCTTCTCAACGGCGATTGTCCGGCAACAAAGGCATCCTTGCTAAGCATATGCAGCCTTCAAACTTAACACATGAACAGAACATCACAAGCCGACGAAACCGTTACTGTGACGTCATGATGACATCATCAGGTGTCGAATTACGCTAAATCAAAGTTTAATATTTCAAAAAATCATAACTCCTAAACTACACAGCGGAATTGTTCAATCCACACATCATCGGATAGGTCTTGAAAAACCGAGCAAAAGTTCTAGAGACATGACCCCAATTTGACCTTGAAGTGAAAAAATATTCCCGGGCCTCGTTTTGAGATCTGGGGGCAATGTGAATGGGAATTTTGACAGGGTTCCTGTGTATGAAACATTCTTTGAAATATATACATATGTGTAAGCACAATACTGACTAACTTTCATGGTGCACAAAATGATCTTGATTTTCTTAAATAATTTGACTATTTTGAACTGTTTTTTTATTTTAGATAATATTTGTATATATGTTTAAAAGACAAATAAAGATAAAATAAAGTGTGAATACGTGTTGTGTCACTTTTAATTCACGTTTACAAACCGATTTTATTGCCAAAATGGTGTCTAAAAATGGGACATTAATTGAACAAAAGTTCATCAAATCAAACACTTTACGTATGCCTTACGTATTTTCCTCACGATGTGCATATAACTTGAGTAACTTAATGAAGAAATAAACTGGCTCCTAAAAAAAAAAGATTTCACGAACCTCAAAAGTGATCGCTAAATCTGTGTTCACGTTAGTTACACATCGTGTCCACCAAATCATACGATGTTAAAACGGCCAGATATTTTTTTTTTACAAAACTCATCCTTACCAAACTAAGCCATTTTTTATTGGGAATAAGCTACATAATCATGGTGTAAACATTTTTTTGCTTTGACTTTTATTGTTGGGTACTAGACTGAAAAGTGGACACCATGTAACTTACGTTAACTTTCACACGCCAATCGAGAAAATACAACAGGAAGGAAAAACTACTTGGCACATTATCTCTCCAATGCTATTTTCAAGTACAAGGTTGTCCATTCTCATGACTTCCAAGTAAATTACAACTTTCCACCAATATTTTTGTTCACCACCTGTGTCACATTTTTTTCAGCCAGTATCGTGTCCTTACACATAATTTAACTCCAAAACTCATCCGAGTCGCAATAACTCATCTGAGTTGCAATATAGCTCCCCAATGATTAATCTAGCTCCTCTAAAATTACTATACAGCTCAAGTATAATTATTCACAAAAATCCACAATGTTTCTCTTCTCAAAGTTTAGAAACAGAACTCCATACATACCTGTATTTATCTCACTCAGGCTAGACGATCCAACAATAATTAAATCGTATTAGATTTCTATTTAGATTCAGAGATCAGCAATACGAATATTAAGTCAAGCTCGAAGAATGATCTGGGTCAGGGTGATCTCACTCTGAAGTTTGTCGTATTTATACCATTTGAACTGCGCGCCATACGCACAGAAGGTTCTCACGCATAGTAATTACGCCAAACCCTAAATTTCGGCGAGAGCAAAATTAGTTCACACATAACTACTACAAAACAGATCAGAATCATATATTTATACAGTTTGATTCCGAATAAAAGAGCTGAAATAGCCTATGTGAATTATCCTTTCCATTAAATGAAAGAATGAATTAATTAAGTAATATTATCCTCTAAATAATTCCATAAATCGAGTTCCAGAATGAACGTAAACAAAGCTCATTTTCATTGACAAATAGTAAATGACATCATCTCATGAATATTTATGAGCCTTTCTCAACACTGAGCAGACGATAATCTCTATCGTTTTTCTACTTAATTTACCATCCAAAAACTTTCATTTCAATAAACATCAAAAGAACAAAACCTTATAGAGCATAAAATAATAGAATTTTCCAGTGCTAAAGATTTAAGTTTTCCTGCTCGAAAAACTAGATAATAATTTACAAACATTTCACCAATCACAGTACTTTCTTTTTTAATATGAGACGCCATCTTGGATTAATAGTACGGTTGTAACGTTTACATGCATGACGTGTGTGTATGTTACAGAATGCACACGTTAATAAAAAATAACAGCTACACATGAGTGGATTTATACATCATTAAAAGTGGAAATAAAGACTCTAAAGTTACTGGAAATGTCACCGGAAATAATTACAGTTACTAGGAATTAATTATCAGGTAAGACTGACGAAAATGACTTAAACCTAGGGGCATTTTCGTCACATAACATTCAAGGCACTCCATTGTTCTGCTCCACTCTATATTCAGAACATGCTGAGGTCCCGCACTGTCAGACCAGGTTTAAGGTCTACCAACAACATGCTCTTTGTTCCCCGGACTCGCTTAGCCAGTTACGGGGACAGGGCATTTTCCTGTATCGCACCTAGGCTGTGGAACTCCCTACCAGAAGACCTCAGGGAAATACAAAATATCTCTCTCTTTCAGCAGGGGTTTTCTTTATTGTTATGCACAATTGAAAAATAATGTATGCAAAAAATATGTAAATTTCAAAGGATGATGTTAAATTCCAATTCTAAACGTTAACCTCCCCAGGCCACCCAACAACCTCTACCTGAGCAAAATATATCATTCGGATTCAAAACATTAATTTATATAAAAACCGAAAACATTATTATTACGAAAGATTCATGAGAAATTTCAAAACCATTTTCGAATAATGTTGGGAATTATTTGGAACACAAGATACTATCTCGAGTGTTTTTTCACATTGGAGACCCCGTCGCAGACTTTTACGAACGTTTTAGATTGCCCAAAGAATCGCCAAGCATCTACGCAGTCGAGCTTGAAGCAATACTGAGGACAGTGGAAGAGCGCATGAACGACAGCAATCACCTACCTAAACGCAACAGTATGCTCACACAACAATTTATGCGAGGTGTCGGCAACGAAAAAATCACAAATCGTCTAGCCCCCATGAAACCCCGTTTAGAGAACTACAGGTCGAGCTTAGGCAGATTGAGCGTGAGAATAGAATTGTGCATCTCAACACGAAACAGAAACCAAAGCCCAGTCACAACCTCAAAACATCCCACCTGAACCAGTATCCTGCTGACGCCAGTCACAACAAAAAACATCGACCCCCTCTAAACCTGTTCAACCACCCACTCTGTCAATCACCCAGCCAATACAACAAACGCCGAGAGATACTGTTCTCCAGGACCTACTGATGAAAGTTCAGCAACTGGCCATAGCAGTAGAACAGATCACCAGATCCCCAGCCCAGTATTGTCAATATCAGCAGAGATCTCCTTCAGTTGACCATCAGACGCCAGCGAACATTATAATTATGTAATTTGTTTTAAAATGTCGAAGACGACATTTTGTGCTGAGAGGGAATAATGTGACAGACAAATATTTACCCCCTTTATTTATTTAATTTCATTGCTTTTCCTTTAATTCTGATATCCATCCGCCGTTTTCCTTTCGTTACATTTAAATCACCTTTCTTATGCAAATTAGCCCAAATTCTATTGCGCCCTCACATGAGTCAAATACACACAGTTATTCCAAAGCAGAGGAGACGCAATCTTAATCGCTCCTTCTATCCTTTTATATTCAGTTACCAATAAAGAATTGATCTCCAAAGAGAAGCCTTTTCCTCGTCCGTCCTTTGGCAAGTGTCACACATATATCGCGATTTTCGATAATATTGCGATTTTTATTTCACGCATGATTGCTTTAGAGCCGATAATAACAGGGATGTACCCATCTACAAGCGTCACAATAAATTGTCAGTAATTTCCTCAGAGACAAGTGGAATCGCGCCGTTCACGAGTGCACCATGGCCATTTGCAAATTCGTTTGCATAATAATTATGTGGGACAGTTACTGTGTCGTGTGTCCCAATCAAATCATCAGCCCGAGTTCACGCGATTCGCATTCCACGTGACTGGGTCACATTATAAACACGTGACAAGGTCACATAGTACCATGGAGAATAAAACCATGTGATTGTGACACTTCATTTGCACTTCGGAAAATGAGACCAACCCGAGTTTGGATCACACTATTTTAAATAAACGTCACGTATTTATCAAGAGTACGCGTATGTATTTTGTCACTTGACAAGAGTCCCAGTATGGTATAATAGAATAGTGTCCTAATCCCCAACTTTGATCGAGCCGCTGCCGATCCATGCTTTGATTTAATTCATGACTAATGTGAGCACAGAGCTCCTGCAATTACTGCAAAATGTTATTTTTAAGGTAACGCCCATATTCTGCATATGTTTAAATATGCACGATATAATGTACTCTCACGTGGTGCATCAACCAGAGTCACAGACCACCATGGCTAGAAGACAATTGAGGATTTTTTTTTAATCGCATTTGCCGATATCTCGATAATTTGAAAAGTTCTCGATGTCATAATCGAATAAAAAAATATCGCGATATTCGATATTCTCGTGTCATCGCCCAAGCCTAGTCTACACCCTTGACAAAACTCCACTGGTCAGCTGGCAAAATAACCAGTCAACCATGACATAGACCGCAGAAGCTATCTAAGTCATCGAGGCAGCTTTTCAAACTCACAACCAGATGTCCAACACACATAATAATAGACAACAACCCTTCTCACATGGGTGACAGCAACCATCCCATAAGAGACAGCGCGGATGTCCGCCAGCACTTGCATAATACTACCAACAAGAAGTTGCAACTTACACACAGACAGCTAACGATGCAAGGACGAATTCACCAGCTATAAAGGTAAGTCCCAAAAAAGTCTCTGGTTTCTGGTCTCCACGCGAGTCGCCTCAGACCCGCACGTCGGCATTTCTATTTTTTTCTTTCTTCTTTTTTCTATTTCTATAATAATTACCGTACTGACAAATGATACAAATATGAAGATATGTACATTGACTGTAACTTAGTATTTAGATGTGTAGTATTCAATATAGAATAAGGAATAATGCAGAAGAAAATTTACGTAATTGTGGCTAGTTTCTTGTCGAATTAGCGTTGGCGGTGAAAAAGTGGAAAACACGGCGATAGATGTAAGCCCTATCTCTAATATAATTTTGTATATCGACTAAACATGAAGGTCACTTATGAACATTGTTGTACATGCCTAGCTATACATGGTATATTCGGATTTACCTCCAACCTGCACGGAAATAGTCCAACGTGTTCCCACGTACAGTGATTGTATTTGCAAAGCACTGCGCAGGACGGCAGGTAATTGTATTTCAGACTAGAACTCATAGGCCTACTTTGACCATGTTTTGCCAAATAAATTCTTAACAATTTCGATTACTGCCTTTGGATCAGGGACTTCCAGGCATTTTATAACAGCAATTTGTTCAAGCAGTTACATGTATTTCCTCAACCACTGTCAATTAGACAAGGCCATTAGTTTTGGTTTGCAGCCACGGTGAAATCTAAAATGGCGGCCAAAGATGCCAATAATAAGAATGGAACTCTACACGTTTGCCCTGATGTCAACCTCGATGTAGATTTTATTCTTTGAAAGCAAGTTGCTAGCAAGTCAAATTAATTAACACAATCAACATGGCTACCCCTTTAAAATTCAAGATGGCGGCCTTAGTCCTAACTATTAATTTAACATAAGTTATATTATTCAAGACTTCAAGACTGCAATTCGGAAAATTATGTAAAACATTGTTGCAATTTCAAAATACAAAATGGCGGTTGAAAAATTGGCAAAGTGCAGAACACACAATAATTAGGTGTTCGTGCTGCGACAGCGCGAACACCTCTTTGAAATAGTTTTTTCTTCTCCTCCTTCTCAGTAAAGCTTATCTAACAAAAAAACATATTTGCAAAGTTAGAATCTTGAAAATGTATTACCGTTGAAATTATTATAGCACATGAGAAATTTCATTTTAGTAGGGGTCCTTATATCGCCAGGTGTTTTCTAAGACCTAGAAGCAATCTGAAACCAGTTTTGGAATCCTTAGAGGGTCTTCATTAAGGGTCTACATGTTTTTTAACATAAGAACCCCTAATATTTAGTGAAATTTAATATATTACAAGTTATATCCACTTCTGAAATAGCGCGGCGACACTTAGTACACAGCGTTATACAATACGACACACGTACTAAAAATATTGGACATGTGTATAAATGTATATTACACGCATCGCGAAAACTACAACGTGGGCTTGATAATACAGTGTACGTGTACATGTACATGTATAGCTGTCTACGGAGCTGAATACACCGTCGTTCTTTTCTCGTCTAAAAAGGAATTTTTTTTCGAAAACAAAAGCTGCAGATTCATCAAGAAGAGGCAAATCGTAAACACAAAGTGTAACCATGAACCGTATAGAGAGGTTTACGGGCAAAACATAAGAACCTCTCATGACGGAACTGTCCGCATGGCTTATGACCAGCCGCGTACCCACTGCTCATAAAAATAAATGCACAGATGACATTCACTTAAGGATTAGCTATTTGACCCTTCAACTTTTTGTACAAGTGAGCCTCAAACAAGACTTGATACTTTACAGCATCAATGACTTTACCATATAGATTACTCAAATTATAATGACGTTATCATTGCATCACCAGGTTTCAAATAACGCCAAATTAAATGTATGTATGTATGTATTTAAGACAAAAATCGTAAATTCTTCAATGCATTTTCATTATTTTCTTTTTAACGTTGCACGTTTCAAGAAATTGCATGAGTTCTACTGGTAGCTGTAGCAGCAGACAAATTCTAACACAAATTAGTACAGTGATATTAAGTGAGGTCAGACCTTTTCAAAAACATTGCTTGCATAAAAACAATCATATCTCATTTACCACAAAAGGTATATTCACAATCTTTGCATCATCTTTCAGACCTCGAATTTTGGGACATGTTGGACACAGAAATGATCCCAAAATGACTGAATGAGAGCAAAGTGACTATGGTGACATCTTATCGTTTAAAAAAAAATGAGTGACGTCATCAAAGATCAGAGCGCCACCTTGCGGCAGTTATAAAAGGGTAACATATTCCCATCTCAGAAATTATCGAATAGAATTTCACAAAATTTAGTACGATGATAAAAGACATCAAGTGTATTACTTTTGTGAAGTATAAATTTAGTAACGTGACTATGCCGGAAGTTAAGATGTTCAGCTTTACACATATTATGTAAGTAAGACTAATTGCGGTGACACCATGTGGAATCTCAATTGAGTAGTAATTAGTTCTGAAAAGAACTGGTGGTACAACTCGACGTTTCGATCAGTATGCTCTGATCGTCCTCAGGAGAATGCCGGACTCTGGAAAATGCTGCTGCTTAAGTAGACTGCTGGAGGATCATCCCATGAATGGATGCTGGAGGATTAGTTCGTTGAGGCGCGCAGGCGGGAAACTGTTGAGACTAGGATCCTAGGGGTTGGGGGAGAGGAGTGTGTGCTCACTGAACTGAATCAGTTGTTGACAAGCACAGGGGGATGGAGGGTGGTTGACTTAGGATATAGGAGATCCCTCAGGAGATCCCTCAGTATGGACTTTGGATATAGAAGATCCTTCAGTCTGTAGTAGTGGTCGCCAAATGTCGCTGATGTAGAAGCCGATGTCCTGTGGCACAGTGTCGTGTTTGACGATCTCGATGGCCTCTCTGATGCGTCTGGGGTGCCATGTGTCGATTGGTGTGATGAGTTGGGCTGCCTGCCAGTCGATTTGGTGGTCCTTGATGTGCGAGTGCTTGACGATGGCGGACTTCTCGAAATCTCCTCTGCGGCCGTGTGCTCGGTGTTCCTTCAATCTGATGGGGAGGTTGCGTCCTGTTTCGCCGATGTACACCTTACCGCACTCACAGGGGATCCGGTAGACTCCCGCTCTGTTGTTTGGGTCCGGTTTGTCCTTGTGGGTGTGTAGAAGTCCTTGGAGTTTGCTGGGGGCTGAGTGGAACACATCGATGCCTGCTCGTCGGAGGATGCGCTTTAGTTTGTGAGACGTCGAACCTAGATAGGGGAGACAAGCAGAGAGGGTTAGATTACTTACCTTGCTTTCGGGGTTTGGAACCGGCTTCGCTGTGCTGATCTTGCTGGGGTTGTAACCGTTGCGTTTGAGGGTGGTTCGGATGTGCTGTAGTTCCTTGGGAAGGCTGTCCTTGTCACAAATGTTGTAGGCGCGTTGTACGAGGGTACGGTTGACCGATGACTTGACGCTTGGGTAATGGAAGGAGCGCTGGTTCAGGTACCGATCTGTGTGCGTGGGCTGTCTGTAGACGTTGTGGTGTAGGGAGCCGTCTGGGTTTCTGGAAATGCCAACATCAAGGAACGCGATCCTGCTGTCTTCTTCTGTTTCCATGGTGAACTTGATGCTCGAGTGTTGCTGGTTGAGATGTTGTAGAAAATCCTGGAGTGTGTCTCTGCCATGTGGCCAAACCACAAAGGTGTCATCCACGTATCGGAGCCACAGCTTCGGTTGGAGGTCGGCGGTGTTGAGGGAAGAGTTTTCAAACTCTTCCATGAAAATATCAGCAAGGACCGGGGATAAAGGAGATCCCATGGAGGTCCCAGCTGTCTGCTCGTAGAACTTGCCCTGAAACTGTAAACAACTTGAAGAGACACATGTTAGTAGCAAATCATGAATTTGGTCAGGGGTGAGTGATGTGCGATCATCAAGGGAAAGATCTTGTACGAGTCTGTCCTTCACCAGGAGGCATGTCTCTGTAGTTGGGACATTGGTGAATTATGTAATTCTACTTGTATGCTATGAAAAACCATATCTTCTGAACGTTTTTCATGATCATGAGAAAGTTTTACTGTGTCAGACATAGGCCTATGACCTTCAAAAGACCTGATCTGAGCTTTACTTTCGGTCCAAACAGAAAGTTCAAATTCAACATATTCTCCCGCAAAATTGATAATATGAAATTGATATTTTTATAATAAAAGATGATACACATTTGCAAAATATGATTCTGACATCATCGATGATAATTTGATTGAGCCGGAAGTTCACACGAAAACCGTGTGTTTGTTCGAACAAATACTTGAGCTCTAATTATTCGTTTGTAGTCGCTGCATCCACGTTAAGTGTCGCCGTCGCCAAATTTTGCATACGGTTGCAATAGGCTTATAACAAACTTTTCAATCAACATTTTTCAGGGGTTATATTTCAAAGCTGTCTTTAGTAATTGGGGTTATAAAACGCTATTCATAATCATAATAAACATCTATTGACAAGATTCACCGTCATTCATCGGTGATTTGCATAAGCAAAGACCTATCGGACATTCAGGGTTTGAGAGTAATAGGTATTTTCCTTCCATATTTAACACTGGTTTCAGATTGCTTATAGTCCTTAAACAAAACCAACCCGACCCTGTTTTTTGTACACTGTGAGGTACCCCCTCATTGACAGCCTCAGCCTCCCACACCCAAGCCTGAGAACGAAAAAAATCCCAGGCTTGATAGGGTTAAAGGTCACTGTACTCGGCTGATTCGCAAGAGCATTAGCTTTCAATCTGGGTTTTTAATAGATGTGCACAGTAGATGGCTGTGAACACTCATTCCATGGTAGAGGTATTCTGGATAGCGGCCCAAACAACGTAAAGAGACAGCATCGTTACGATGAACAGGGCGTGGAATCGGAGTACTAGTTTTAGATTAATTCAGTGACTGAAAATAATAACCCACGTGATAAGGTCATATTACCGTTTCTGCTGCATAAATGAGCCAGTAATTATCAGTCACTGTGCTCATCTTAAACTAAGACACCGGTTCCGTGCCCTGTTGAAAATCAAAGCTACAATTACCCTATTGACAAATGATACAAATATGAAGATATGTACAGTGACTATAATTTTATAGTATTGAAATATATAGTATTGAGATAATAATACGTAGAATAAGGACTAAAATGTATGCAAATATGGCGAGTTTCAAGTGAAAGTGTTTTCGATTCGACGGCAGGAAACGTTTGAAACGGACCAAAGGCACATTCCATACCCTTCAAAATGTTTAAATATAACCTTTTTTAAATGAAGTAAACTTGATATTCAGAGCCTTCGAGATAAAATTGAAGAAAACTACACAAAAAGGATATGAGAAATATATCTCGGGGTGAAGTCATCTTACTTTTATGATGTCGACATCCCAAGGTAAATTATCTCGGGATGCCGACATCCTACACCCAGGATGTCCACGTGTCCATATCCTGAGATAAATTACCTCGGGATGATGGCATCCTTCTTTCAGGATATCGACACCCCGAGAAAAATTATCTAGGGAAAACGATATCCTACTTTCAGGATGTCATCTTCAATTATCTTGGGAAGATAAGACGACATTCTTTCAGGATGTTGACATCCTAAGATAAATTATCTTGGGAAGATGACATCCTACTTTCAGGATGTCAACATCCCGGGATAAATTATCTCGGGAAGACGTCATCCAAAGTTTAGATGTCGACATTCCAAGATAAATTATCTCGGCAAGGCAACAATCTACTTTCCGAATGTCAACATCCCGACATCCTACACTCAGGATGTCCACATGTCCATATCCTGAGATAAATTACATCGGGATGATGGCATCCTACTTTCAGGATATCGACATCCCGAGAAAAATCTCGAGAAGACGACATGCTACTTTCAGGATGTCATCATCCTGAGATAAATTACCTCGGGAAGACAACGTCCTGCGTTCAGGATGTCGACATGCTGAGATAAATTGTCTCAGGATCTCAAGTTGGATGGCACTTCCAGAGCTCCGTATATAACAATACATTTTTTGTATGTAACAGAATCACCTCTTTCTGAAAGTTATTCGGACTAGCCAAGTAAAGCATCACTGGATCCAAGCACTATGGCTGGAGTGGTAAGTACGTTTACTATGATAAGATACAATGATAAAATTTGCAGGAAAGATTTAACTATCATACCTCAACTTTTTCTACTAATACAATAACAGCAGTCAATATTATGTTGAATATTTTGTGAATTGTAACTGTGTACGTGATTATGATATTATTTTCCCCTGAAATCACCACATTTGCTGGTTCACAGGTATTAATTCTAACTCAGTTTGTTGAAAATGTAATGAAAACAAAATTACTTGTTTCATTATTTGTTTTGTAAACTCATACTTAATTTAGTGTTTGAAAACCTTAAACCGTTTTGCAGGAAAAGAAAACATGTATGCATGTTAATCTTAACGTGTTGGTGAATTCAATATTACTACGTATACGTTAAGGATATTGTTACCTCCGCCACCGAAGTGTGTGTGTGGGGGTGTCGGTGGGTGTGGGGGTAATGGGTCTTAATCATCCCGCTCCCCAGTGGTTAAAATAAATCACAAATCGGACTTTATGCCGTCAGAATCACCTGCCCATATAATAATTTGTACACAAGTTGCGGCAGTAACTTGCATTTAAAAGATTTTAAGCTTCCACAATCTAATGCAGATTTTATTTACCACTGGTTTTATTTGCACATTATGCCTTTCAGTTTTCACAATTTGACTGTAAATGTTTTAATGTTTGTTTTTCTCTCCCTTCCCCATCTTTTTCTTTACCGCCCCATCTTTTCACCGTGTACAGAAAGAAGTATGCATATTTCTTACAGTCGTTGCTCTGTGTGTGCAGGCATATGTTCTGTTGGGTTACATGTCAAGCATAAAATCCAACTATGATTACTATAATAATACACAAGATGTAACAGCCATCAGAATCATGACAAACAACATCCGCCATGTTGAAGAGCGCCATCACAACTCAGATAATGTACAGAACACTTCACATACTAGTACACTATTGGCGGTAAAGGATAAGGTGAACGTGGATGAAAACAATAGAATGGTGCCCAAAGTGTCACAAAAGGGCCAGTGTCATTATAAGGTCCAAATTTATGACAAAAAAGGCGCATGTGTCAACTACTCACCACTCAGCAGTGTTGTTACAAAATCGAAGGGCGGTGCACTCATACCAACCGATATTCAATGCGACAATAACTGCAACATTGAGGTAACACTAGCTGATGATAAAAACAAATTTGCTGGAATGGACGCCGTAGTCTTTCACTTCCAGAAAACACTCATACCGAAACCCCACCCACCGGTGAGCATGAATCCCAACCAGACGTGGGTGTACTTCACATGGGAGTCACCACGTTCAAATGCAGATGAACCCTTCGCTATTGGTGCATTTCCGGCCCATGCCATTTGGACCTACCACCGGAGATCTGACATCGTCACCCCGTATGGGTATTACAGACCAGGGATTCCAATGACAAATACAACAAAAAACGACTGAATATTGGGTGAAGGGAAAGACAAAGTTAATTGTCTGGATGGCAAGTAACTGTGCTTATACTTTCTGGCCTAGGACAAGTTTTGTAAAAGAACTAAACAAACACATACCGGTTGATATCTACGGAGCGTGTGGCCCTCTTAGGTGCAATCCAAGATGGTCGAAAGAATGTACAGTGGACCTGTTAAGCCCATACAAGTTCTACCTGTCGCTAGAGAACGCTGAATGTGGTGATTATATTACAGAGAAATTTTGGGATAAACCTCTTAGACTGGGAGTCGTTCCAATCGTCTATGGTCCTAAAAGAAAAGTCTATGAGGATTTAGCTCCTCCTAACTCCTTCATATACGTTGGTGATTATAACAACATAGAGGAATTGGCGAATTACTTGAAACTTTTGGACTCAAACCCTAAATTGTACGCCAAGTATTTAGAATGGCAATACAAGGGTAGTATAGGAATTCCTAAGCCAATGAACGGGGCGTATGAACCTTCTTTATTTTGCAAACTCATACCAGTTATTGAGAAAGTTAAAAGAGGTGAGTTAAAAAGAACTCCAGTCAGAGATAGTGAATTTTATAAGGCATGTAGAAAGAGAAAAACAAGCAAAAAACCCAATGGACGTTCATTATCTGCATATGGTGTAGACAGATGGGACCCCTGGTAACAATTATATATAATAGTAACATTTTATCCTCATCTCTATACAAAATGAAATGAGTCGGTGATTCCAGCCATCCCATAGTGCATACTACACGCGAACGTGAATGCGAAGCGAAATGGGACGTCAAAAGCTGAGATTCGCGGGAACGATATCATTCCCACGAATTAGGATATGCAAAAGTTGAACACATTTAAACTTTTGCCGCGACGTAGGGTAGATTGAAATGTCAAGTTACTATGTTGACGTTACCATGGAGACAATGCAAACTGGTATCTATTATGGTGAGTCCCATCTCTCAAGGAACTTTCAGGTTTTTACTTTATATAGATGTTTGTTTGTTTTTACCAAATGTACGCAATTAAACAATCCTAACCTGTGTATATATTTTCGGGTTCTTGCTTAAAATAGATACCTTTTTTTGGTATAAAATGTACGCAATTAAACAATACATTTCAAATGAAATGGTGTTATTCATAAGGTATTATTATAATTATTGTTCATTTCAAAATTGAACGAAATTACACGAATGACATGATTATAAAGGTAATTTATTAACATAATCATTCAATAATCATCTGACATTACAGTGTAATTTTAAGTTATTTCAAAGCAGAACATCTTAAAGATGTATCGCCCATGTTTTTTCGCCCATGTTTTTGTTTTCAGCGGAACATTGATTATTTCCTTTTACACAGGAAACAAATCATTCAAATAAGATATTTTACAAAAATTATTGTTAGATTTAACAGTATTTAAGTGTTCAAATAAATTTATGATGGCTCCCGCCATAGATTCATATTTTGTCATGATCATGAAGAAGAATAATTGTGTCATTATGGACAGTTATCGATAGTTTAGTGTTGAGTGTTCAAATAAATTTATGATGGCTCCCGCCATAGATTCATATTTTGTCATGATCATGAAGAAGAAGAATTGTAATAATAATAATATAATAATAATAAAGATTTGTAGCACGCACATATCCACCCTGCTGGGCGCTCAAGGCGCGGAAACAAAGGGAAAAAAACATGAATACAAACAATATACAATGATAGTATAGGAGAAAAAAAATTATGTACTGAGATACATGTACCTACAATGCAATTACAAATATACATCATCTTTGAAGAATTGTGACATAATATGAGTTTTAAGCATTGACTTAAATCTAGTTATACTATGACAAGATTTGAGTTTAGTTGGAAGATGATTCCAGAGTCTCGGAGCCGCGACAGAAAAGGACCTATCTCCCCAGTTCCGTTTTGAAGTTGGTTCCTTTAGGAGTGACATGTTGCTGGAGCGCAAATTGCGTGATGGTGTGTAGACTTTAAGCAGTTCAGAAATATAAATCGGAGCTATGTTATGAAAAGATTTGTGAACAATTAGCATAAGTTTAAAAACAATTCTCTGTGAAACAGGAAGCCAGTGCAGTTCTTTCAAGATTGGCGTGATATGGCATGACTTTCTGTCCAAAGTCACAACACGAGCTGCTGTGTTTTGTATGTGCTGAAGTCGAGATATTTGATTCTGCGGGAGACCGTAGAGGAGAGCATTTCCGTTATCGAGCCGTGATGTGACAAACGCATGTATAATTTGTTCAGCAGCACTTTTATTCAAGTATTTCCTTATTCGGCTAATATTTCTGATATGAAATGATGATATGCGAACAATGTTGGAGATATGAGGTTTTAAAGTCATTGTCGAGTCAAATATAACACCCAAATTACGTGCTTGTGATGAGGGGGTTATCTGCGAGTCACCAATTGTAATAAATGGAAGAGAAACTTTAGACAATTGCTGACGTGATCCAAATAGAACAAATTATGTTTTTTCATCGTTCAATTTCAGGAGGTTTTGTCTCATCCAACTTCGAATCTCTTGAATACATTTCTCCAGTGTTGTAATGCAGGAATCGGCAGGTTCTTGAGAAGATTTAAAAGTAATGTAAAGCTGCGTGTCATCAGCGTAGACATGATAATTTAAATTATACTTCAAAATGATATCACGAACTGGAAAGGTATAAACAGTAAACCACTGTGGGCCGAGCACAGAGCCTTGGGGTACAGAATAGACAAGAAGAACAAGCTCGGAGATAGCGTTACCAATACAAACATGCTGAGGCCTATTTAAAAGGTAGGACCTACACCATTCCAGGGCTGTGTCATGAATTCCAAGATGATATTGAAGGCGGGAGAGAAGGATTTTATGATCGACTGTGTCAAAAGCGGCGCTTAAGTCTAACAAAACTAATGCAGTGATTTTTCCATCATCCATGGCAGATAAAATGTCATTGTTGACGCGGAGAAGAGCAGTTTCCGTTCCATGAAATGGTTTATAGGCTGACTGAAATGTGTCCGACAGGTTATTAGCACGAACATGGTCAGAGATCCGTGATGAAACAACTCGCTCGATTGTTTTTCCAAGGACCTTTAAATTCGCTACTGGTCGGTAAATTTTGAAAACTTCCTTGTCCAAATTGGGTTTCTTCAGGAGTGGTTTAACATGAGCAACCTTCTGGCTATCAGGGAAACAACCGGAAGAAAGAGATCTGTTTACAATAATTGTGATATACTTAGCAAACACATCAATATTTTGTTTTATTAGCGAAGTTGGTACTGGATCAAGTTCACATGATTTTGATGGCGATTTCATGATGAGTTTCTTGATCTCCGTAACACTAGTAGGCTCAAACATACAGAGTCTACATTGTGGATCCTTGCGTGACGGTGTTTGTGATAGAATGGCAGGTACTGGGGGAAAAGAACGACGGATATTCTAAATTTTTGTGACAAAAAAGTTTGAAAAAGCATTTGCGAGGTCCTGATCGGAGTGTGTAGATGGAAGCACTGGAGTTTTGGGTTTATGAAGCAGCTTTTCAACAATGTTAAAGAGTTTTTTCTGATCGCCAGAGCTCTCTTCCACAAGAGATGAGTAGTGAGTTGTTTTTGCCTGGTTAATCATGTTCTTCACAATATCACTTTGGTTACAGTATTCTTGCCGATGTACTCCAAGTTTCCCATTGTCACGCCATTTTCGCTCAAGTTGACGGCGGATTTTCTTTGCAGCACGAATATCATCATTGAACCAGGGGATTCAGATTGTAGTTTAACAGTTCTAGTTTTTTGCGGAGCATGATCGTCCAAGATGTTACGGACAGTAGATTCAAATAGACTGACACAAGAATCCAGCTCACCATCTTCAAGGTCTACATTTTCCAGTTGAGATTCAATATCATGACATAAATCTTTAATATTTACATTTTTCCAGTGGCGAGTAGTTACAGAAATGGTAGGTATGGGAGGTTTATTAAGGTTCAATTTTACCATGATTGCATAATGATCAGATAAGCCGGGATGGATAGTTATATTCGAGATGAGAGGTGAAGTATTTTCACGCGTTATCATGAGGTCAAGACAGTGACCATATCGATGAGTGGGTGCTGTGATGTGCTGGATAAGTCCATGAGCAGAGAGCAGATCTTTAAACTGATTTGCATAATTGTTTGAAGTAATGTCCATATGAATGTTAAAATCGCCGGTTAAAATAATGTGAGATGGGTGCAAGAGATAATCGACAATTAATTTCTCAAATTCCTGCAGAAAACTGGAGAAGTTTACATGTTTACCATCAACATCCCTTTCTGGTCGATATATTAACAAGACGAACAGGTCTAGAGTTGCACGTTACCTCAGCATGCAGAGATTCAAATGTTAGGTAGTCAATGTTAACATTTTTCATACTGACGGATAAACTGGACCTAAAGAGAAGTGCAACCCCTCCACCGGTCTTTTTTGGTCTTGGGATATGATGAAGAGAGTATCCAGCTGGAGTGCACTCGCGGGGAAGCAAGTCATCATCAGGTTTAAACCATGTCTCGGATATGGCAACAAGATCCAAATTGTTTTGAAGTACAAAGTCAACAAATTCATCCGATTTGTTACATATGGATTGAGTGTTCAAGACACAGAGCTGAAGTTTAGACTCATCATGAACATTTGGAGTTGAAGTTATGCCAATGTCGCTTGTTGATGTGGTTGAGTTCACTGCTGGGGGTTGGTAAGGCCGGAGTGCTAGTTGTGTAAGTCTGTCTATTCTACGGCGACCAGCTTTTTTACCTCTGTGTGTGCGGCGGTATGTTTGGAGTTGATTGGCAAGTATTCCAAGACAGTTCAATTGACTCAGTGCTGAATAAGATAAAGCTGCATCAGTACATGGAGCATTGCGGAGATTGAGTAGTTCATTGCGGCTGTAGGAAATTTTATTGAGCTGAGTGGCGTGTGTGGGTGTATTTTTCAGTGTTTCAGGTCCAGGGTTTGGGTTTATGTCACCAGAAATTAAGAGTTCCAGGTGAAAGGTGGCAGATGAATTATCATAAAATATGATATAGGACAACTCAAGAATTTAAGATGGCGGATTTTTTTTTTTTTTTTAGCATACAAGATGTAGGTTGCATGCTGTAGCCATATTCTAAAGATGAGTCATTGAGACACAATGGTCCGGATAGCAGGAGTAGAATAAACAGAATGTAGACCTCCATTGTCTAATCACAAAGTTGTTGACCCAAACAAAAGGCTTGTGGTCAAGCTACAGGTTATAATCTAAGTCAGACTTGACTGCACAAATAAAATGAAGATACAAGATGTGTATACACTAAACAGTAAAATCTTACAGCAGAGACAGACAAATACAACAGTTTTTTCACTTATTATAAGAAGACAAATGTACCAATACTCACAAAAAACGTCCAGTAGATTCCAGGTGTAATAAGAAATCCACTAGTATAAAAATGAAGACAAAACACTTAGCACAAAAACTGGAGAGCTGTTATGAGTGGCTGCTTGTTAGGCGCTCATTTATGGACTGTTATCGATAGTTTAGTGTTGATGTTTCCAGATAATTAATGTTACTATACCTCATACATATTCATTATCGAGAGCCGAATTCTCACTGGTCCATTCACCATCACGTGCCAGATGCTATTTTGGCTGTTTACCAAGCGCCCGCGAGTATTCACGCACAGGGTAAATACGCATGCGTAGTAGTTTAACGCATATGCGTTAAACTACTACGCATGCGCTTTACGAAGCAATCGGGGAACAGTCGCACGGGTGTAGTACGCACGCGCGAACATCGCCCTAGCTACATACACATGAAAAGATGGCGGCACACGTAAATGTCAATTCGCGTTTTCCCGAGCTCAATGATGCCGAACTAGAGAATATGTATGAGGTATAGTAAAACAAATATAACATGGTTTATTTCGGGTGGATAGCCGATATTAGTTCCCCTCGGTATTGGAAGTTGACAAACTAGTTCTCTCGGCTTCGCCTTGGGAACTAGTTTGTCAACTTCCAATACCGAGGGGAGCTAATATCGACTGTCCACCTCAAACCATGTTATATTTGTATACTAGCTCATAGTGTACAATCCTTCTTGATCTATTTTTACACCAGTCAAAGTTTATTATTGCTATACTTTTAGACTTTCTATTCACAGCTGTGAGACCGAGTGGTGCTGATGATGGCTGTGTGGGCAATGTGCCCAGGAAGTGTTTGAGAATCACGTGTCTCTTTCTGCGCATCGTGATTGGATAGATTTTCATCGTAACAAATTTATATTGTTCTTATTGTCCATTCGATTGCTCATGAATATATGTTCACCATGTTACATTTCATTGTTATACCTTGTCTGTACGAACGTAGGCACTCTGTAAACTACGAAAATGGACTGTATAATAATCTGTAAATGTATTTGTAGAGTCAAAACATAGTTGCGGAGTTCAAAGAACCTTAAAGCTTAACACATAGTTAGACCTTAACATATAGTTCCAGGTAACGTTGTGACGTCATGGGGAGGTCATCTAATGAATTATTACATAATTAATTATAACAAAACAATATATTTTATATCATGGAGGACTCGACATTTGGTGACGGTGACTTTGTTGTGTATTTGCATAATCTTATAGAGTTACAGAGTTTGTGTGTTGACCTTTGTGCTTCCCGCGCAAGGACGGTTTGCATATAGTGTACTGTATTTAAATAAGTAGTTCTAAGTTTTCTTTTAAAACTCACTGGATTCATAAACGGTATCTGTGTTTCATAATTATTATAACCAAAAAGTATGTAATAATTTTACAATGTAATGGCTAATCTTTATAATTATTGTCTGGATAGATGGTTTATGCTGATAGATGGTTTATGCCACATTGGCGTAGTAATATGTAGATGGCGGCTTTGGTGACACGCGCAGTTGCTGACTTGTTTTCGGTCTTTTTCCGAGAAGTTCATTGACACAGACGCAATCCAGTATTTTCCTCTCGATTTCTATTTTGTTTAAGCCGTGAACATGGCTTCGCCATGATTTTAATGTTCCCTACATAGGAGAACATCATCCAAGGAACCCCCAGTGAGTATTTCTTGGTTGTTATATTCACGATTTGTTTGAGGAATTGTCGTTTTCTATTGCGCTTGTCGTTGTCTGATTTTACATACAAAGTCATGTACTGTACATGTTCATCACATACATGGACTGCGTATAATGCTTCACATCTGTATAATTAGCTATGTGCTCGTGTAACCCATGTTGTTGTCTGTGAACTTGCGTTTACTATTATGTATCATTCCAGGCAATGGTTTGTTTTTTTTCTACTTGGTTTCGTTTCTACATTGGGGTTTTTCTACATGGGTTTCTACATTGAGTCTCTACTGTGAATTAGGTCAACAATGATATAACTTAGTGCTGATTATTCTCCGTGGATTCTGTTAATTACTCGGATTATCAAAGAATAAACTGCGATTGTTAAGTTTATAATTGTCTTCAAGTCCTGCATTTTGTTACAGTAACAAAATGCAGGACTTGAAGACAATTATAAACTTAACAATCGCAGTTTATTCTTTGATAATCCGGGTAATTAACAGAATCCACGGAGTCCCCAAATTAATGTGGACGAGTACAGTAACTGTACTCGTCCACATTAATTTGGGGACTGATCCTCCATGATATACCGTAATGGTATCCCTACAGAAATGGCGTCGTAGACAGGATTGGGTACGGTGACGTTGGTGACTTCTGTGAAGAGAAACATTTAACTTTGGATAATAAATCAACATTGTAGGGCATCATGTTCCTGTTAGACTTCTTTCAAGAGCTGCTGATATATAGTGATTCCCTGCATCGTGTTTTATACAGCACTATGTAGATTTTTATATTTCCTGTCTATTTGATTACATATTATACTAATGTGTTGTTCTAGTTAGTGAACTATTTTTAGACGGCATTTATGTATTGATGTGTATACATACTTGTACTTGTATTTTTGACATGATTGTTAATCATGTATATTGATGGTTCTTTTTGGGGGGGTATTATCAGGCATTTCACATGTGCTGTGTTCAATATGATTGTATTTTGACTTGCTGTATTAAGTACATTTGGATAGTCTTTGAGTATCCAGTTTGTAGATCTGTAGTGCATGCAGATTAAGCCATTTGGTCTTCTTTTCGAGTACTTGTTTTTTTTTAAGTCAAGTTTTGTACACATGTGAATGTTTGGTGGTATCTGTTATTTGGCCACAGGTTCTAGTATCTGTAGGTGCATTATCATTATGGACTAGATATTTTAACACTAATGTTTTATGGTGTACACAAGTATTTTCTAAAGGCATTTGCTTATATTGTGACTTGTTTGAAGTACATTTGGATCCTTTTTGCATATATCCAATTTTGTTGATCTGTAAGTGTATACAGATTAAACCATTTGGTCTACTTTGAGTACTATTTTTTAAGTCAAACTTTGTGTACCCACATGATTGTGTTGAGGTTGTCCATGTTATAATCATGGATATGCTTGAAGGGATGGTCGATGCTTTTGTTAAGTCTCGTCAAAATTTGGTTGCGACCCTTGTCAATGCGTTTTCCGACTTACATGATTTGTGCCAAGATAAAGTTTCTGATGACGATGTTTATCAGGTATCCTTTAATAATCGCCTTGATAATTTGATCGAGTTTGTTAAGGATGGGCAGTGGGGATTGTGTAATCCTGAGCCCACTGTTTCTGTTAATGTCGATCAAGAAGTAAGTTCTGAAATTCCACAGAGGCAATATGTGAAAGCCACAAAGCCAGTGGTGGTTGTTTCTAATAGTAATACATGCCATGATAATTCTTCCAGGAAGTTGGACCGCAAAACAAACAAAAAAGTAGGGAATTCCAGACAACCATTGGATATTGCGGTTAGTTCACCTGTTGAGGTATGGCCAATAGTGGTGCTGTTTGTAAGACATGTTGAACGTCATGAGGTGAAGACATGGTCAGGTCTTTGGCCAAATGCTATAACTTAAGTCAAAGTCTAGTGGCTTTGTATATTATGCAATTGCTTGAAAATTGCTTATGAAGGTTGAAATTAAAACCTGTTGTTTTTTTGGGTTGACAATGTAATACTATGTCAGTGGTTTGAGTGTAAAGAGAAAGAGGGATAGCCTGCTTCACACAGGTGTAGCGGGACATGGTTTTACCACCTTGAGCTACACATTCAGTACATATTCACTTTGTGGATTGAAGTTCAAATCCTGACTAAGCTGTGAGCATTGATCTGGATATGTGTATTTATAAACTCACATGTAATTGTATGCTTTTTTTATTGAACTCCGGTGTTCCTTAGCTCTAAACTTTTGTGTGTAGTTGATACCAATTTGTGTGTTAAACTCGTGTATGTACTGTGTTGGGCATACTTTTAGCGTTTTGTTAGATGCTATATTTATACAGGTGTTTTACACATATAAGTAACTTTCTCAAACTATTTGATCAGAGGTGCTTAATCTATTTTTAGAGAAAGGTCCACCCACACTGATGATCATTTATATATGATGATTTTTTTTTTCTCACCATACATTTTAGAGATGAACGAATTTATTGTTTTTGTTTTAGATAACACAATCAACCTTTGTAAATGTGTGCTTGTTATAAAGGGGTTTTAATATTGAAACATTTGTGCTGGATTGTTCCAATATATTTTGAAACTGAGTTACCCTGTAGCTGCAAATGATGAGTACCAGTAGTATATTATTTTATAGTTTTAATTTCCATATGTCCAAAATATGTATTTTGTGATTGATGAAGATTGTTGCTCTTGTCATTTATGACATTTGTACAAGTAAAATACTACCTTTTGAGTATTCTCTTGATTAGTAAAGATGGATAGATATGTATTACCAAGCATGTAAGTGTGATGTGTGAGCCATGTTCGTAATGAAGTTCTCGGTGGTAAGAACCGATTTAATGTACTTTTACTAAGCGATATGGATTTATGACTTGTGTTTTTTCCTCTGGTAATCTACGAGGCAAGCATATACATATGTATTGGATGGTAGTTGTAAGTTGTGATCTTGTAAATTGTTATGCTGTACTAAAAATTAACGAACGGATTGCTATATTCACATTAATTGTGGAATGTTTCATACTTTCATTAAGCTTATTACAATGTCATCTAGAGCAGGTTGTGTTTCACTAAGGGTTAAGTATTTGTTTGGATACATATTGTTGAAGTACCTACATTTACATTTCATTATACAAGTAACTCTTGATTATTATTAATATTGAGTCTCTACTGTGAATTAGGTCAACAATGATATAACTTAGTGCTGGTTATTCTCCGTGGATTCTGTTAATTACCCGGATTATCAAAGAATAAACTGCGATTGTTAAGTTTATAATTGTCTTCAAGTCCTGCATTTTGTTACTTTACTCGTCCACATTAATTTGGGGACTGATCCTCCACCGTAATGGTATCCCTACATTATTATAAAAGATGATAAACCCTTCCACAATATGATATTGACATCATCGATGATAATTTTATTGACGTCATTACTACGTCACTACGGAAAATTAAAACAGGTCGAAAAGATTATTTCTCTATCTCAAAAATTATATTCCAGAATTTTGTCAAATTTAGAATATAAACAATCTATGTCAATATGAAGACAACTGGAAAGTTTCATCTTAACCACGTGACCAAAACTTAATATATGAGAATAAAAAAGTAGTTTACGATACAACTTTGAAGGTTAATAAAAAAAATAGGTGAAACTAAAGAGGGCGCTATGCACATTTAGTGGTTGGAAAATTTGTCCAACTCGATAACAAATCACAACTTTTTTACGAAAGCGTTAAAGGGACATAATAGTTAAAAAATGACTTAGCATAAGTCATAATTATGACTTAATATGACATAGTTTGATCGTGCTTTCGGCGCCCCCAATATTCTTTCTGTTGCAGTCCAATATCAAGATAGAACTTAATGAGCTCATTTCTGTCCGACTGTATAGGCATAATGCAAACAAGTTCTCGGCTTTCATTTATCTGTAAACATGGTGTCGTACGTGATCAGTTAAATTGATTGGTAAGATAATAAGTCATAATTATGAAAAAGTAAATCATAATTATGACTTATTTCAGTCATAATTATCAAATAATTTTAAACAATAGATGACAAATGACGCAAATATTATTTTTTCATTTTTCCTGTTTAAAGCTAGTTAGATAAGATCCACCTTTCTAAAACAACCCGAACACCTAGTGTAATCAAACAAACACTAAATTTCTAGTTAAATGTTGGTTTTGGTTAGACGGTTAGCAAATTTCTCGAGTCGGATGTCTCAGTTTTCATGGTGAATTGAATACTCGGATGCTGTTGGTTGAGGTGACCGAGGAAGTCACTCAGTTTATCGGAACCGTGCTACCAAATGATGAAAGTATCATCTACGTATCGAAGCCATAGTTTGGGTTGGTATTGTGCTATCTCGAGGGCTTTCTGTTCGAAATCTTCCATGAAGATGTTTGCTAGGACCGGGGATATCGGGGATCCCATTGGAGTGCCCAAAGACTGTTGATAGTAAGCCTTTCTCCATTGGAAGTATGTGGATTTCACACATGTTGAAAGTAGATCAACGATTTGATCTGGCGTTAGGCTGGTTCGTTCCGGGAGCGTGCTGTCATGTTCGAGTATCGACTTGGTTACGAGGATAGCCTCGTCTGTCGGTACATTGGTGAATAATGACTTGACGTCAAAACTCACTAGCATGTCGGAAGGCTGCAAAAACCATATTAATCCGTGAAGTCCCCATGGTTCTCCCTGAACCATATTTCTCACTTAGCGACAGTAGAGAAAAACGAGTTGCCCGAAATCGGTTCTCCCTTGAACCTTTCTCACTTAACGAAGGTTGAGATACGAGTTGTGTGATGAGGTTCTTTTCAGAACCTATACCTCAGCTTCGCGTTAGTTGAGATAAACACATGGTGTTACCGCAAACCGAAACGTTATGACATATAGTTTCAGGTAAAGTTGTGACGTCGTGGTGACGTCATCAGATATCAAAATACACTACAATCCAATTTTAATATTTCAAAAAATCATATCTCATGAACCACAAAACATATTTAAATAATCTTTGCATCATCTTACAGATCTTGAATTGTGTGATATTTCGTACACTCTGACCTCTCCTTCCGGTCGAAACCGGAAGTTTAAGTGAAAAAAATATTCTGAAGAAGTTTTATAGGGTCTGCAGCCAACATGATATGGTATTTGGGCGTGCCTTCCGTGGACGAAATTACTACTTACATGTGACATCTTCAAAAATGTGACTGCTGACGTCATCACCTGTCACAGCGCCCTCTGGCGGCGGGTTTAGAAAAATAATAATTTTCTATCTCAAAAACCATAGGAATTTTGAATATGACTTCTGTGAATGAAGTGATTACTGACATCTTAAAAATATGTTTGATGACATCATCAAAGGTTAGAGCGCCCCCTAGCGGCGTTTTTAAAAAGGGATTATTTTCCAATCTCAGTTATTGAACCAAAGCAGGTACTTACGTTATTTTTCATGATCATGAGGAAGTTTTATTGTGTCATATATATGACCTTCAAATCAACTGAACGGACCTTTACTTCCGGTCTAAACAGGAAGTTAAAATTCAACATTGATAGGTCTTTTGAATATGAAATTGATATTATTTTAATAAAAGATCATACACATTTGCAAAACATGATTCACATCATCGATGATAATTTGATTGAACCGGAGGTTGACACGAACACCGTGTGTTTGTTCTAACAAACACTTGAGCTCTAGTAAGTTGTTTTTACCAATACCAGCTCTTCCTTTACACCATTAAAAAAGAGTTGCTATGATACACTCATGTTGATCCATTGACAAAAAAATCTATTCAGAAAGATATGAGATTTTGTGTCATTCATGTACCAACCTTTCCACAATATATCCCAATGCAGTAAATACAATTCATTCTCATTGTTGGTAATTTATCCGTGGCTGTACATGTACATGTGTGTATGGGATCGGGATTCCCCTTGACGTACAACTCACGTATTGAGTGTGCGTCTGTGCACGTATGTTTCCAGTGCAGTGTGGACATACGTATACGTACGTGGGGCCGGGTCTTTGTCAAACTAGTCTGGTTGACAGCACCGGCTAGATCACCAAAGGATCATTAGGGAAACGAGCCCAGTCTAATGTCACACTGGATGTTATTAGCACCTTTACTGCTATCAGTTGCAAAAACAGCTGATCTTCTGCTAGATAAACCTGGTATCATTTTCACTGGCTAACATTATTGGCTGACCACAGAAGAGTCCAGTTCATAATTATGTCAGTCATTGTGTGCATTAAACCATGGAGCAATGCAAACAGTCCTTGAAGGTGTGAGTCAACCCCAACCCCCGTCCACACTAGCACCCACCTGCTGTACCTGTACCTGTACATGTACAGAACGGATGGTGTAAATTGTATGCAATCCTTTTGGAAGTATGACCATGTCTGGTCCTTGCACTATGGTGTACGCAGTTGGAGCCGGAAGTGCAGTGTAAACGAATGAAGGTTCACATGAGCAAGTTCCTTCACATATCATGCAGGCCATTCGCCTTATTCACAAGATAACTGACAAATTACTGGAAAATGACTGTAATTCTCACAGCCACACTATGGCTTATGTTTCATGCACCAATTGTCCGATAGTTCCACAGCAAAGGAATAAAGAAACGGATCATATTTCATTAGCATTTAAAAGCTAGGTACAAAAAAATAGTCTGGTTTCTCTGAATGAGCGTCCACTCAAACAAAAGCTCTTGTATTCAGGGATTAACTGACGTAAGATGGCCGAACATGATTACTAGTATGCACTCACAAAGTTTAACAGGCCTGTAATGATTCTCATTATGATTGTACAATTAATAGTTTTAAAGTTGAGAGGGAGCTGAAAGTGGCAGGTGGTAAACAATAATTATGAGGTGTTTCTTTTATATATAGTAAACTGAAGGAATTATGCCCCAGAAAATAGAAACTGCGTTATTTTATTTTGAAGAAAAGGGATGGGAAAATGGGGTTGGAAGGGTCCAGTCATAAGCTTGCACAACCAGATTCCGGCTATATTTAAAGGTGCGGAAATCGGCCAGGATCAACTGGAAGGCGGGCTAGTTTTAAATGCTATCACCATGATGCTATTAAAGACCCTGCGGTATAGTACAGAACAAAGACGTGGACCCACAGTTTTAAGTTCATAAACGTTCCCTCATTATCTTCGTAAAACAGTAGGCCTAAATGAACCTTCAGAATGTTTACACACAAAATAGAAAATATATTTTTTTTAAATTTCTTATTGTGTAGGCATATGTGTGTCAGGGGATGATTTTCTCTGTTGGGTGGGGCAGGAGGCCTAATGGGTGACAGGTTAGGGGTCAGAAAAGATAAATTGGAATTTGGCATCATCCTTTGAAATTTACGTATTTGTTGCATACATTATTTTTTTACAGTGTGTAATGATAAAGAAAACCCCTGACCAAGTTAGGAACACTTTATAATTCTCATTACCCCACGCCGTTGTACATTGTACATTGCTCTCGCCTGATTCCATTTCCCAATAATCACGATGGATTTAGCAAAATGTTTTTCCCTCCATATTTCGGCCTGCAGCCAATATAATATATTGCTAGAATAACATTAATAAAACAATAAAATGTCTCTATATAATGTCCCCAAAAACATTAATGAGCAGCATATTAACAAAAGATAATTTCGACAACCTGACATATGTCAGCCCTAATCTTTTATTTGGAGGGAATTTGCATATTCATCTCCCATCCTCAATCCCAAATAAATTCGTCATAGTTTATAAGGCTAGACTGTATTTTCAACAACAAAACCTAAATATTGATTTGGCTTCGTCTACAGGAACATATGGGAGAGATCATTACTATCACATCTGCCACTAGAAATTGTTTCCATGAACTCCATAAAAATCAAGCTTTATACGCTGAAATACACACAGAAAAAAAATACACATGTTGTGTAAAATTTTACTATTTTGCAATGTTGTATACGAACCTCCTAATTGTTTGGTAAAGTTTTACAAAAATGCGTGTTGGGTAAAGGTTTTCATAAACATTTTGTAAACGTTTACTTCAAAAATCAGTAAAAAGATTTACCTCTTAAATAGGTAAACATAAATTAAGTAAATTGTTACTGAATGTATTGGTAAAAAATACTTTTTGTGTAGAATACTAGACTCTTTTTACTATTTGACCTTGTAAACTTTTACTACATTGTTTGGTCTGCATAATTCATTAAAAATAATGTAAATGAAACAAGGCACCCCACTATACTTTACAGTTTCAAAAACGTTTCTTTTATTTATCAACAATAAAATGAAAACATCTCTTCAAATCCCCACTTCACGAGGTTCTCTCATTTACTCCATGTTGTGAGGCGATCAATGCATGATCACATGGTGGGCTTTACACAATTAAACGTGAATTTTTACACAACGCACGGCAATGCTTAGGTTCCTTGTGGTAAAAGTTACACGGGCAAGGTAAAGACTTGAATTAGTTACATAAATTATGTAAATAAAATTTAATACATTTAAATTACGTAATTTTTAACTTACACAGCAATTGTGTTCTTTATTTTCCCGAAATTTTACCTAAATTGTGTAATTTTTTTACAGTGTGTAATAATAAAGAAAACCCCTGACCAAGTTAAGAATCAAGGAACAAGGTTGCGCCTCACTGCAAACTCAGTCTGGACTATCTGTGGACAGTAAAATAATTGAATAAGAAATATTTTCAGTGACTAATGACTTTTGTGTATAATAATAATAATAATAATAATGTATAGATTTATATAGCGCACGTATCCACCAACTAAGTGGCGCTCAAGGCGCATTATATTATTATCCCTGCTCATAAGGCTCATAAGGCTCATAAAATCATTCCTGAAACCATCTCAGCTCCCTGGGGAGTATACAGCTCAATTGCTGCCATTTCTAGCGCATATAGAGCAAACCATCTCTGCCTTCACAGGTACCCATTTAACCCCTGGGTGGAGAGAAGCAATTATGGTTATGTCTTGCTCAAGGACACAGGTGTCACGGCAGGGCTCGAACCCACACTCTGCTGCTGGCAACACCAGAACTTGAGTTCAGTGCGCTAGACCGCACGACAATCCACTTTACGTGCATTATACAACACACGGGACCTACGGCTTTACGTCCCATCCGAAGGACGAAGCAATTATGGTTAAGTACCTTGCTCAAGGACACAAGTGTCACGACCGGGGCTCGAACCCACACCCTGCTGCTGGCAACACCAGAACTTGAGCCGGTTAGGGATAAGGCTGTGCCAGGTATCCGGATGACAGAAACTGTCATAACCTGGTTCCATTTTTCAGTTCCAATTACCTGTAAATGACTTTTAAAAAATTGACTAAATATTTAAGCCACACAAATGGAAGTCTCCAATTCTTTGTTAACATTTTTTGTGTTCAAGTCGTTTTTAATATCGAGGCGGGAAAAGTATTACAATAAGTCCACATTTATTATGACTCTAAACAAGAGAAACTTGTGTTCATATTGGTTATTTTATACATTTGGGAGTATTTATGTGTTTTACAAATTATTTACGGGTAGCCGGGTATCCGAAGATTACCCTTTTTCGGGTATCCGGAACACTTAATCTGCCAGTGTTCCTGTTTTCTCATTTTCTCTTGGGGGCACGGATTCATCAAAAATTAATAAATAATTGTTTGAGTGCAGGAAAACTTAAATGATGTTTATCATCCTCACCCTTAAGTAGTGTAAACTGTAGATGGTTGACCATGATGTCATAGCAAGCATGATCAACCATTGATCTGAAATATAAACATGTAAAAACAAGATTACATGTAAATGTTTTCAAAGAGGGATGAAGAATAATGGGTCATGCTAACAAAACACACATAAGTTAGCAACCCGTCATGTTATTATCAGGATGATGGATTGATATAACTTCAGAAAAAATTATGCAACTTCAGAACAATGCCTTTAAGTTAGGCGTTAGAATAGAATAGAATAGAATAGAATACATGTGACCTCTTCCTTCCTCCATGATGTGACATTTTCGTTATCTCAATAAAGGTGGTGATTGTTTCAGGCCTACTTTAGTAAGAAAAGTGCCAGTATAAACTGCAGTGCAGCAACCACCACACAAGACCGACACGAAATACTGACACTACTAGCCAAATTGCCTACTAGTAACGATAGTAGGACTGTAACATCCCCATGTGTGTGTGTGTTTTGTTAATAAAACAGTTAACATATCAAAATGGCTGATTTGCTGACATGACGTCACCGATAAGAAAATTGACCCAGAATTGGGTCAAATTTACCAGAATTGGGTCAACAATATTTGACCCGGCAAAATGGTCAAGAGTTTGACCGAGAGTTTTAAGAGTGTAGGCGCAGATTGCTCTGATCTTCACTCCCTATACCAGAAGGTCGACCGATAACATCCGTGCCGAGCAGGTCTCTGTATTTATTGATGTTACTCTGATGTTTTTGTTTTTCTTGATCGCGATGCCTACTCCACATTCGTGACCTGATGTTGGTTTACGTTTGTAGCCACCGAGATGTACGTCGTAGTTATCAAATGAGTGAGAATCTATACCGTTTTAGAGAATTCTTCGGGTCTCTTGGATTCCAACTATATACATTGGCTCGTTCAGAGGTATTCGGTGGCGCTTACAACTGTTTCATCAACTGGTGTCTCAAGCCAGTCAACTAACCTCTTCGACCTGCCGGCAATCTGTCTTCAGACAGACTCTGTCTCTACACCGATAGTTCAACCGTTGCGAAAGCGGATCTTGTTTTATATAATTCGTAGTGGTGGTTGAATTCGATTAAATTTGACTTTAATTGAATCTGAGGTATAACGCCACCATGACGGTGATGGTTTAAAATGTATCCTGATTGGCCAATGTGTGTTATCACATAGTACTTGGTTAAGCACTGCTTCCACAGGCACCAACGGAAACTGTGTACGATATTTCTTATCTGAGTTGTCAAACCAATGTGTAATTTAACTTTAATTTAACATTCAAAAGCGATTCTTGAGGCAGATGTTTCCCAAATCCTCCAAAATCCTCTTTGCTAAAGTGAAGGATTTTGAAGGATTGAGGTTACATGCTACATGCTCTTTGCTAAAGTGAAGGATTTTGGAGGATTGAGGTTATTAGGCATACTTGCCTTTCCATGGTACATGTACATCCATGTTTGTAGTAGTCAGTGCTTGGGTCAGTGGACACTGGTTATTGCTCCATGCATGCAGGGAGGGTCTCTGGCCATGTACATGTATCACAGATTAGAAACACATGCGTGCATACATGTACATATAATGTGCTTGCTTTACTACTGAAGGATATTGGACTGGAGGATTCAGGTTATGTGTAAAGTAAATGTGCGTAGGGAGTTAGGAAGGATTCAGGTTATGAAG